>CM021106.1:367549601-367740662 GCA_007115665.2 Sequoiadendron giganteum
CCTAAGGCTCTTATTTATAGGAACTCAAAGGAGTAGGCAACCCTAAAATCTCCTTGAGTTAACAAACAGTTCTTGCCAATCAGCAAGATATTGTTCTATGTCTAAATGTAGGTGAGCAAACAGTTAACTGGAAATCTACTTCAGTTAACTGAAACTAAACAAAAGTCAAACTGGAAGTCTACCTCAGTTGACTGACACCTAACTAAAAGTGAACTTATGTTACAAATGTGTCTCCAAAATAGACATCCACCTTTTGAGGAGATCTGAGATCCACAAATCGTGGGAGTCAAATAGACATCCTAGATTAGTGGGATCTGACATGCATGATCTGTGGAGATCTGGAGTCAACTTGGAAAGAGGCATCAAGTTGACTTCAGTCATAATTAATGCTATTTGGAGGGTAGGACGTCCTCCCTTGGTGCTTTACACCTCTTCACCACTGGTCAACAAAGTCTCTATCCAGTCATTGACCTCTTCGGCCTCCGGGCGATTAATGCTCTTCAAGATGACTATGTGGCGTCTAAGCATTTCTTCACCCGTCGTAAGCTGCTGATGATAGGTTATGCATTGGGCAGCTGCTTCATCTAACTGGACAGACATGGCTGCAATTTTGGCCAATTTGCAGCCATTGGGATCTTCAAGGAATGAAGATCGGATGACATCCTGGAATCGTGTCTGCACGGTTTCAAGTTCCACATATTCTCCTCCTTCCCGCTGATATTCTAACTCCGGGAAGGATATTACCAACATTCTTGCGAAGTTGATAATATTGGCGACGAAGCGTCTATAGTCAATCAGCTCCACAGAGTTGGCATCATAGGCTCTCACCTTGTATGCCACCTGTTCTTTCCACTCAAAGAGATGGTGTTTATTTTCTGTGGTCGTAACTGGTTCATATGCTTGTTGCAAATCAGCAACTGTCGCCTCCTCTCTCGGCCTCTCTTGAGCTGCCTTTACATCTGACTTCTGGATTTCTGATCGAAGTCCATGTGCTCTGTCTCTCAGCTGATATGCTTCTGTCAGCACACACCGCCCTTTGACAACAAACTCATCCACTTGACGTCTCAAGTGTTTACCGTATGTAATCAACTGATGATGGTTTCTTTCAGCTGGGAGATCCAACAGTCCTTGAGGCAAAGCCGAGGAGTTTGGAGTGTCATGTATCAAACTAGAAATGTACAGCTTTAGCTGACGGATTTCAGCCTTCAAGGCTGCTTTGTCTTGTCCATCTTTTGTCATCCTTTCTTTGACACTCGCCGAGGCAATTCCAAGAAGGTCTGCCTCCACCTGTCGAGTGGTCTTTCCAAGGTTCACCTTTGAAAGCATGAAATCCTCAACCCTCACATTATGTATATCTTTGTCTTCAGGTGGAGCAGCAGTCTCTATGATAACCTCGTTCTCTGCATTCTTTTCTACGTGCGTCTGCTTCTTCAACTTCTTTACCGGCATGTCTTGTGGGACATGATGGAATTCAAAGAAGTCAAGCTGATAAGAAGGCCTCTCCCTCTTCCTTCCAAGCGAGCTTTCCAGCCAGATAGAATCTCGGCTAGCATCGCTGGGAGGAGGAACATAGGTCCCCTGAATGCTAGAAGAACGAGACTGTGCCGTGGCAATGTCTCGTGGTGGCGAGTCCAAATCAATGGGACTTTGTGACCTCTGTGATGGTGGTGAAGCTGGTGGCTCTGTTTCTATCACTGGCACCGCTTCTGCTACAACTTCTTCTACAATGGTTTCCGCCTCTACAGCGATTATTTCAATCACTGGTTCTTGTGTAGTTGCAGCGGTCTCAACTGGCTCAGGCAAATTGGTGGCTGTCTCCACCTGTACCTCTTGCCGGCTTGTGCTGGCAATTCCTTTTCTCCCCCATGTGCTTCCTGACATCCGCATTCCTTCTGGAGGAAAGCTCATCTTCTTCTGTCTGGGTTTCCTCCTAGACGTGGAAGGTAGTGTAGACTGAACCGCTGGCGGCTCTGATCGGGGAAGTACTACCTTCCTTATCCTTTTACTGTCCAGGTAGAGTTGACTGTGTCGAACTACTCTACCCGTTCTTTCCTCAATAGACGTACTCTCTTTCGCGTACCAGTCTACCTTGCCGGGTGGTTGTGAATCTACTAGACCCGTGAAGAAGGAAGAAAGAATAACTTCTCCTTCGTCTTCAGATAAGCCCTCGATGTCTTCTGACATGAATTCTGCAATCTGCAAGAGCTTGAATTTGCTATGGTTTCTTCTTCTCACTTCGAACTCATCCTCGCAGTTGACCCAAAAATCTTCCATGAAAGGTTCATGTGATGATCTTTGCTCAAGGTGAGCTGCGAAGATGCCTCTGGGGTCATAGGATGGCCTCCTGTCGATGAGGTACTTGAGATTAAATCTCACTATTTCTTGGCTTCTCAACCTTGCATCAGCTGTTGTTCTGCATCTGTAGAGTCCCATCTGAAGAGGAAAGTTCACTGCAGCCTTTTTCTTTACGCGAAGGTAAGAGTGAACATCGGCCAATTGCCTCAGGAATTCCATGAACACTACCCTATCTGAGGGGTAGCGTGGCATCATGGCGGGGTGGCCATTATAGCCATACACGCGTATGTAGGTGAAAGTGGGGAATTGTATGAACCAATCCGCCCAGTCCACCATTGCTGCCTTAGCTGCTGGTGAAATATGCACGTGCATCTCATGGTCTAGCTCGTGCACGGTGTGCATAGTAAAAAGATCATTTATTCTTTTGAAATGTCTTTCCGCTAGAGTGAACTCCAAGCGAGGAAAGTATTCTTGTACCTTTTGCACACCCAGGGTTCCCACGGTGTTTAATGTTCTGAAATCGCCTTGGAAGGCTATCAGGTAGACCAGGTATGAACACATGTGGAAACGGTGCTCTTCTAGAAATCCGGTGAATTGTTGGTGGAGTGTGTCACTGATCAGGGAGGCCCAGTCGTAACGTTCTTTTCTGCTGATTATCTTGCCAATAATGTAGAACATCCACGGCTGGAAGGATTTTCCCTCCTCTTGTCCAGTGACTCTGCTGAGTAGGGTGATTAGCACTCCGTACTCGTCTTTGAATTCTCCTCTACCAACTACTCTGGGCAAACTGTTCCTCTTTGTTTTCAGCCAATGTTCAGCCATTATAAGCGAACACTTGTCTTTTGAAGCCTCGAATGCCTTTTCGCATTCTGTCACTGATATGACCTTCTTGGTAGGGCATGGTGGGATTGCAAAACAAGTCTCTATGTCTACTGGCTTCAAGCTGCAAATCACCCTCCCGTCAACTGACAGGATCTCTCTTGTAGTCGGGTTGTAATGCTTAGTGCAAGCAATTACAAGCTCGATGCTTTGTAAGGTGATTGGAATAGATGCTGCTTGAAACAAACCGGATTCTTCGATGTTCTGCAATGTGATTTGATTCATGCCCTCCAAGTCTTCAGAACTGACCTCTGGATTTTTCTGCCATAAGTCTGTATCAGTCGTTTTCAGGTAATCATGGTATAAGACTGTTTTGGTCTTGTATTGTACCTGAGAGTACTGCATTCTGAAAACCTTGAATATTGACTGGGCACTTGACCCTGTTCTGACACTTTTCTGGAAATGCTAAAAATAGCCTCGCCGGGGGTAGTTTTTACGAAAAAATCTGAGACATGGGTTTTGTTAAGAATGATTTTCTAAACAGACCCAGATCGTCAGAAATTCGAAAAAACGAGTTTTTCTTTGACATGCAAGAGCCCTTCGGTGGCAGAGGCAGCAAGGGCACCAGAAAGTGATTTTTCTCGAAAAAATCTAACACATGGGTTTTGTTCGTGCTTCAGAGCCAAACAAACCCAGTTTGTCCGTTTTTCAATATTATGACTTTTTCCGGAAACCCTAAAAAATAGGGGCAGCAGGGCTACTTTTTCTGAAAAAATCTACCATGTGGGTTTTGTTGAAAAAGCTGTGCTGATCATACCCAGTTGGTCAGATCTGTGATAATCTGTCGTTTCCTGTGACATGCAAAAGAAATATAGACAGAAGTAGAGGAAGTAGACAGAAGATGGATTGGAAGTTATAAACTGCCACTTTGCAATAATCTGTCTCTGGAAACAATCTTGGGAGAAGAATGCTTTTACTGCCAATGATCTTCAAAAATATTGAAGATCCGTTCAAAACCCCTGCCAGATCTTGAAAACTTGTTCTTGGGAGCTACTTGATGTTTTATCCTTCAACCTGCAAAAAAGAATAATGAGGAAAAGGGACGCCTAGCATGAATATAAAGCAATTAGGGTTAAGATCCACAAAGTATGGAAGATAACTCATCATTCAGTCCTGATTTGGAGTTCTAAAAGATGATTTCCACTGATTGTGGAGTGTTTTTCTCTTTTTTGGCTCCAAATTTGCTAACTCAAGTCAACATTTCTGTTTGACTTTCCTTTAGGCGTCCAACCTTGAATTTGATCTTTTTTGCCTATTTTGCAAGCTGAAGTGCTCCTGTTTGATCTTCGATTCAGGTTGCTCAGTTGATCTCGAGCAGTATCTGACAGTTCTGTTGTTGAGGCAGGATCAATGTGATTAGATATGCCTGGGAGAGGTTAGCTCAGAAAACTGAGTTTAGGTCTCCAGAAAGAAGGGCGCCTTTTCTTGAAAGGGGCGCTTTTGACAATGCCTTAGTCAATTTTCACTGACTCGTTCTTCGTTTTGACCTTTTCAGACCCTCTTTGCTTTGATCTGACGTTCCCGATGTTTGATGAATCAGATGATTCTGCTTGATGATGTGTCGGGTAGCTGGTTCAGTCTTGTTCACGATGCCTGACTTTGCAGTGGCAGCTGGCAAGTTTTGGGCCTCCAAACTAAAGGGCGCCCCTGGCCAGCAGGGGCGCTTTTAGCTTTTGCCTAGTTTTATCTTGGTTGTGGACTGCCAGCCTTTGACCTTCTTCATCAGTCGATTGATTTGTCGGAAGTTCTTGCTGATAGTCTCGCTGACGAGATAGGTCATAGCTGAGAAGGTCGTCTTGGGAGGTAGTGAAGATTCCGGCTGAATCTGGACACCTTTAGGAAAGGGCGCCTTTCCTTGAGAGGGGCGCTTTTAGCCATGCCTTAGCCATTTTCTGGCTTATCTTTCCAGTTTTTCAAATTTGGCTTTTTCTGCTTGATCTCGTCTCGTGATCGTCTGGTGTGTCTTGTGGACTTGCTGTTAGATTGATCACGTGGCCGGGAGGAAGCTGGAAAGATATCATGTATAAAGCTACAGCTCTTGGATTCATCTAATGTCTGCAACTGAGGGGCGCCCCTGGCCAGCAGGGGCGCTTTTACCTTGAAGCTTTCAGATTTGGCACTTCTGTCGTCAATGGATCCTCCATACTTCGCTGACGGTTGGTCAATGATTGCTGAATCAGATAATCTTGCTGATTGTTTCGTTGTCGAGCTAGTATGAAAGTGAAGAGGACGACTGTTTTGACACTGCCAGATGTTTTGATTTGCCCTCTGAGGTTCAAGGGCGCCTTTCTTCAAGAGGGGCGCTTTTAACCACTGTAGACTATGTTTTGCCTTGGTAGACAAAACGTGCACCTTCCAGACTTAGCCAAATTTTGGCCTTTTCCGTTTTGAGAATCTCCTTCGTTGAACGTCATCATTTTTATCTTTTTCCGCCATGGTTTCTTCGTTGAAGCTTTTGAGGTTTAGCTTTCAGCACCTGGTACTGGCCAATCTGCCATTAATGGCTGCGGAGCTCCTAACTTTGTTCCTGAAAAATAGAAATAGACCCACCAGAGTAAAACATATTTTTTGATAATTCTGACTTGATCAGTGTGATCGTGAAGGTAATTAAGCCTATCAGAATTATTTTCAATCATTTCCGGGAAGGTCCTATTTTTTAGGGTTTCCATAAAAATAGGGGTGTAAAACCCTAATTTTCGTTTTTTCAAAATTTTAACCATAGGTTCCTTGACAGAAACCCACAAGGATTTCATATTTGGTTTGACCTAAAACATACTTTAGATGGCATTTTTACGTTGTTTAGCTCAATTTAAGCAGAATGCCAAAAATTTCATTTTGGGTATAACATCTTACTAAAAGAATATGGCTTCTGCAAGTAAAAAGAGTGGTGGCAAACCAAGAGATCCTTGCTGGAAACATGGAACACCAGGTGCAACGCGAGGAGAGGTGATTTGCAACCATTGCACCGAGTCTTATTTTGGTGGCATAAACCGGCTAAAATACCACCTAGCACGAATCCCTTGTCGAGATGTTACACCATGTACAAAGGCACCCGAAGAGGTTGAGATGAAGGCCAAAGCACTGCTTGCAGCATTTGACCAAAGGAAGGAAAGTAAAAAGAGAGCAGTAGAGGCGATGGCAGCCCCATATGTAGATTTCAGTTCTACAGGGTCACAGAGGACTATGGGAGGCTCTTCTTCTCTTGGGCCACGGATACGAGGATCAGGAATTGGAAATGTGGGCAGCCTCAATTTTAGTTTTTTTGTTCCACGTAATACTCTTGGTGCACAACCTTCATTGGAAGGTACTTCTTGGAATAAAGAGTTGCAAAATGAGGCGAAGTTGGCATGTGCTAAATTTTGGTTCTACAACAATATTCCGTTCAATGTTGCTTCTAGTCCTTATTGGGAAGGGTTGGTCACTGCATTGACCGTGGCGGGTAAGGGGTTCAAGGCCCCAAGTCCTTATGAGTTGAGTGGACCATTATTGCAGAATGAGGTCCAAAACACACACAAACTAGTGGAGGAACAAAGGAGAACTTGGGAAAAGAATGGCTGCACCATTATATCTGATGGTTGGACGGATGGCACAAATAGGACAATCATCAACTTTCTAGTGGCTTCAAGGGGACAATTGGTATTTCTAAAATCAGTTGATGCCTCCAATGAAACAAAAAATGCAGAGACCTTGTACAACATGTTGGATGAGGTGGTGATGGAAGTAGAAGTTCAAAATGTAATTCAAATTGTGACCGACAATACAACTGCATATGTGGCAGCTGGTAAACTTCTAATGGCGAGGCATCCTACATTATTTTGGAGCCCTTGTGCTGCCCATTGTCTTGACTTGCTCCTTGAGGACATAGGGAAACTAAGTTGGGTGAAGAATGTGGTTGAAGATGGAAGGAATATCACAAAGTTCATCTACAATCACACATGGGTCCTAAGTCTTATGAGAGAGCACACTGATGGTAAGGATCTCATGCGATCAGGCGTCACACGCTTTGCCACCAATTTCCTCACCTTACAAAGTATTTTAGCTACATTGCCCAACCTCAAGCACATGTTTGTGAGTGAAAAATGGTTGGAGAGTCCTTATTCCAAGAAGCCTGAAGCAGATAAAGTCAAGAAGACCATTTTTGATGATAGATTTGCCAAACAAATGGAGGAGATCATCAATGTAAGTTTTCAAACTTTGATTGATGATTTAGTTTTTTGCTTTCTAATATTACAACTTGCTGATTTTGTTAATTTTTTTATATTTTAGGTGTCAAAACCATTGGTTAGAGTTCTACGATTGGTGGATGGGGATAAAAGCCCCATGGGGTATTTATATGAGGCCATGGATAAGGCCAAAGAGGCAATTCAGCATTTATACGGGTCAAACAAGACTAAATATGAACCCATATGGCGCATAATAGATTGGAGGTGGAACCGACAACTCCACCAACATATTCATGCTGCTGCCCACTTTTTGAACCCCAAGTTTTATTTCTCTCCTACTTTCAAAGAAGATACAGAGGTTCTTGTTGGCCTCAACACATGTATTGAGAGATTGGTTAGTAATGATGAGCTTCGAGATCTCATACTTGATGAGATACAGAGCTATAAGAAGGTCGAAGGGCCATTGTTTTCTTCCAAAGATTGCATTCGTAGGAGAGACACTCTACAACCAGGTAACAAATTCATGTGTTTAATATTGTTTTAACTTTTACTATTTATGTTAATGTTTAAGTTTATTAAATCCTTACTAAGTTATAAATGACAATTGTTATCCTTGCAGATTTGTGGTGGGAAGATTATGGTGCCACAACGCCTAATCTTCGAAAGGTCGCCATTTGTATTTTATCTCAGCCTTGTAGTGCATCTGGTTGTGAGCGCAACTAGAGTGTCTTTGAGGCCATTCACACGAAGAAGCGCAATCGGTTGACTCAAAAGCGCTTGAATGACCTTGTCTACGTTCGGTACAACCTTCGGTTGCATGAGAAGAAGGTACAAGGGTTGAGTTCACATGAAGCACTTGACCTTGATGACATTGATCCATTCTCAGATTGGATTGCTAAGCCTGATGAGGTCGATGTGGAACCATGGATAAGTGATGATGAGTTCGCTGAGATGGAGAGGGAGGTAGAGGCAGCTGAATGGGAAGCAGAGGTGGCAGCATATGAGGAGGAAGTAGGCGAGCTTGGTCAGTCAGCAGAGGGTTCTTCACACACACAGTTTGATCCTATCCCTATGGATGAGGCACTTATCGACGCACCTGTTGAGGCTCCTATTGAGAACACTACAACTATACCATCTACATCAGCACCACCCACACAACAGCGACAAAAGCTTTTGAGTTTCAGTCGGAGAAGAAATTTAGGATAGATAATTTTTATTGATATTGAAACTTGAAGTTGATATGTATTGAGAAGTCGAACTTGTTTTTTGGTCTATGATACATTGATGATTGATATGTATTAAGGCTTTAAACTCTAATTTTGATTTATATATGATGAAATCAGTAATATGTTCTAAAAATTCAGTTTATATGTGTGTTTTTAAAGAATATTTTTTAAAATTATGTATTTTCAAATGTTCGATAAATTTGCCGAGTTATTGCCGAGTTTTTCCCCGAGTTTTTGCCAAGTCCCGAGTTTTTAAATTTTTTGGGTCTGCCAAGTTATTGCCGAGTCCGAGTTTTTCAACTATCGGACATTACATTCAAGAGTTGAAAAATTACAAGGAAGGAAGGGGTAGGCTATTTTCTTCAGATCTAGCTATTTGAAGAAGAACCACTCAGACACCAAGTATAAAATTTGGAGTATTTATTTCACATGCATCTTATAATTTGATAAAATGTGTTTTGAGTTTGTTTACTAACTCTTCAATATTTTATTTTACTGAGGCTTGGAGGAAAAGTTGAGGTGGAAATACCCCAACTCTCCAAAGAAATGCCCTCCACATACTATGTCAACCTTGTAGTGCATCCAACTGTGAGCACAATTGGAGCTTGTTTGAGGCCATTCACATGAAGAAGGGGAACAAATTAGCTCAAAAGTGCCTCAATGCCCTTGTCTTTGTGCAATACAACCTTCGGTTGCACACAAGAAGGATAAAGGACAAATCACAAGATCCTATTGATTTAGATGAGATAGATCCTTGCAGTGATTGGATAGGGTGGGATGAGTAGCTTCCATTGTTTATTGAGGACGAGATTCTTGATTTCGAGAGACGGGCAATGGCGGATGTGGGTGCAATAGGAGATGTAGGGTTGGAGGACATTCATGAGGATGAGGAGTCATTGCCAACTACTTCTATGATGGAGGTCGAGCCTTAGCCACTGCCTTCCATGCCAACCAAGGAGCCACAACCTACTCGAAGGACTAAAGCATCTACCTCTTCCCTAGCTTTTAGTAGATTTGGGAAGAGGAAGGTGTAAAATGTTGTATTTAGTATTTACTTTTAGTTTTACTATTTTCATTTTCAGCTATCTATTAAAATTTGTATTAGACTATCAAGCTTTCAGTCATCGAGATTCTGCATGAGAATGCAATTTTGCAATCAATTTGCACTAAAATCAATCAAATTAAATGGAAAACACTTTTGTACTCATTTATGGACTCATTAAATTCATCTTGTCATTGCATTTTGCAAAATTATATGTTTGTAAAGAAATTTAAGCAATTTTTTAAGTTGCCAAGTTTTTCTAGAGTTTTGCCTAGTCGAGTTTTTTTTGGGCTAGCGAGTTTTTGCTGAGTCCGAATTTTCCAACTATGCTTCACACTACTCAAATTAGCTGCAAAAATATCTCCTAGTAGTTGGATGGAATTCATAGTATATCTTATTATCAATATGAAATCAACCGTATGTCTTCATCTCTTCCATAACAAGATGTATCTGTATAAACGTTATATCAAGACTGCTTTTCAAGAAAAGGTTTTCAAGAGCTTGCAAGCATCCATGCTGAATTTAGGAGCTGCAATAAATACTTGGCAATGGGTGTTGATAAATTATAATATATACCATATAATTTTGTATGATTATTTGTAGTTTGTAAACAGATACCAAACAGTGTTTTCCTGGAAACCTTTTTGCCAATATCAGTGCATTTTCCATAAAGAAAAAGGAGGCCACAAAGAATCCAGATAACAGATATGGCCTTTTTTTTTGCCATATATATGACTGTATAGCATATGAAAAAAATAATATCCTTGTTTCTTATTCAAAGGAATAGGCAATGAGTGTCTAAGATGGTTCACCTCGACTTTCTTTAGATCTGCCTTTTGGGTGTGCATTGCGTCCCACAGTGAAAGCTTTATCATGTCAGGCGTGCAAAGTAGAACCTGAAAAGGTCAATATTAAAGCTTCAGTTAAATGTCAAAAGTAAAAATTGATGTGAATGACACAAATTGAATGCCATGATGGCTTGGAGCTTGATTTCCTGTTCTTTTAGCTCTGTTAATAAAATTTCAAACTACAAGAAAGGAAATTACCAAATGTTCACAAATATCTTTCAAACAACAAAACATTAGCCCAGCTGGTGTTTCATTTAACATTATGTACTAGGCTTTATATATTCTAAAGGCTACAAGGGGCAACTACGTAACATGCATTGTGCAAATTCAAACAAGTAATTAAATTGCATTAGCAGCATTCTAATAATAGAACAGCTCATGTTATAAGGCTCATAATTTAGCCTCTGCCACAGAAAGCTAACAATTGTCAAAATAGTTAAAGCATTCTAGCAATGCAAACATTTTAACATAGCAATTCTTCCCCAAATAAGAAGTCAAAAAATATCCCCATACATTAAGTGGAGTCAAATGCAAATTGGAAATATGAGCATACCATGCATCAACTGATTTGAATGTTATATGCATAAGCTAAGCATTAATAAACATAAAATTCAGAAGAAATGTCTATTTTCAACTATGAATAAAGAACAGAGGATTGTCATACTTTATCTTATACATCAATTAGAAGCAATAGTACCCATTTAACTACCCATATATGACTTCGGATCATATTCTGTCAGGCATTAATTCAAATCATCAAAACACAAACTAGATAATTCAGTGCACTACAATTTCAAGGGACAAGAATCCTCTCAAATAAGATAATAGAAATAAACAATGAGTGAAAAAATGCAAGGCATGATAGCTACTTAAATTCAGTTAAAGTGGCTTTGTCGTACATGCCAAGTTGAGATATGGAAACAAAGCAAGGAATATGGGGATCCCCATCAAAGTTTAATATCTATGGTGGGACCTAAAAATGAAAAACCATGGAATTTTTCAGATTTTCTCATTGGAGATTTTTTTAATCCTGTAATATTGATTAAGCTCACTGAATATTTGGGTCAATTGACAACCTCTGATATCATGCATTTGTGTTATTTGCAGAAGTTTTGCATTATGATAATTTTGTTCTTAACAAGAGGCTTCAGATCAATGCATATTTATTTTGGTTCATAAAAGTTTAGTCATAGAGATTTTTTTTGGAAATAGGCTCAATTTTCCAGCTGTAATATCTATCAAAGGAAGTTCAGACATAGAGAAGTCAGAGAATACCTTATTGAATAGTCAGATAAAAACTACAAGGAAACAATTTGGGCCAGTTTTCCTTTCATTAGGGAAGCCAGATTGAATTAAGTCTGAATCTATTAAAGGTAAGTACTTGTTAGAACCCTGAGCAGACCTCCACTACATGGCAAAGAAATTGAGTGCATTAAGTAATGGAATATTGACTTTGGAAAAAAACTAGATAAGATGTCCAGGAGAAGGAAGATGGTATGATCCGATTCATGACATTATAAATGCACATAAGCACAATGTTTCTCTAAGTTTTTGGGATGAGGATATGGGGTGTGAAGTTCTTGGGATGGTGAAAATTTTCCCAGATTTTGGAGATGGCAAATTTTATGTACACTTATAACCTGTGTCACAGTATTCGGCGAATCTCATCCATGAGATTTGAATTTCACTGTATTTCAACCAAAACAAAATATCATTTAAATTCGCAAATTTATTCGTACAGTATACCAGTAACACCTCCACTTGTCTGTGATGACTGACGAGTGAATGTGAGTCCTTGTACAACAAATTGTACAACACCTGGTAATTTCTCAAATTTCTATTTGGTGTAAAGCCTGCACTCTGTTGGTGTAAATATCTCTCGTCACTCAAATTGGGAATTCTGAAATATAAGTTATTTGATTTAGTGCACTTAATACTCAATTCTAAAATTCTAACTAGGTATTTGCAACCCTTCTTACTGACATAATGTCTTCTCCATCCAGAGCTGGTTAGATGAAAAGTGTTCAATGTAATATCTGACCATCAATCTTGGAAAATTCGTGCACTAGAGACAGTCTAGCACATGTTCAATCTGCGTACACAAACGAATGAGTAAAAAAAAAATTATAAGCTTTAACTGTTACAAACAAACATTAATGGTGTTAATGTTCATATTGCAATAGATTGCACCTCTCCGTGAAGGTCTTTCCTGACAGCCAGCTCGCGAGAAAAGCAGTTGCTTTGAATCCATTTGGATAGGTAAGCCTTGTCCGTGGCACTCGCCTCTCTCATTAATGTTTCTTTTGGGAAGTTGATCTGTGAACATTTGTACAGGCTTAGTATTTCAGCAGGTCCCCCACCATAAAGCTTGTCGGCTTTTATATTTTCCAAAACCTCTTTTCCATTTAAACTTTTATTATAATATTTATTATTTAATATATAATTTTATTTATTTATTATTTATATATTAATAATATTTAAAATTTAAATTATAGTTTTAAACATATTTATTATTTATTTTGCTCTATGTTTAGCTTTATTAATATATTTAAACATATCAGTATATTAATATTATTTTTTTACTTATTTTAAGTTTATTACTTATATTTTTTTTTAAATCAAAATTATATAAGGCAAATTTAATCCAAATTTTTTACTTTTCGATTTTTTTCCTTGCCGAACTTCATCCAAATTTCAATGCTGCCAAACTTGAAGTCGAATTCAAACCTTGTGACTTAGCTTATAACTTTTAAAATTTATAATCAAACTGCTAAATATCATTAAACATTTTAAATAATTGAAAATCCAATACCAATAGCATCTATAGCATTGAACATTAAAAAGGATTATTCAAAATTATCATCAAACATTTAACAATGAACATTCAACATTGATCATTGAAACTTAAAATCCTGAATTGAGTGAAACACTGAAATTTTAATATGATATTGTGCATATTAGTATCTGATTGTCATATTAACAATGATCATGGAAAAAACACATTTGCAAATGCCCAATTTTTGTTTTTAGTATTACCAGAAGAAAATAAAAAACACAACTGTAAATCCTTTGTTCATGTGTGTTTGCTGTCACTGTAAATGCCCTTTCAGACACCATGACATCCCTTGACTGCTAAGAACGATAATTGAATCATTCTTCCCACAATTGTAAATGCAAAAAATGTGACTGTTTTGCCCTAGTTTTCAACACTAATGTGACTAGGAAATCATCCCCCTGCAACTGCAAATGCTTGCCAACTTCAAATCATTAAGTGGTTTCCTTGAATGCATCACCACAATTACACAACAATGGCATTTGGATCTTGCAATGTTCACACACATGCCACAGCTGTTCACATGCAGAGATGTAATATACACAGTTGTTCACAAATATGCAATTTTTATTGATATGATACTTGAAGTTCATATGTATTGAGCTTGTTTTTTGGTCTATCATATGTATTGAACTTTAGTTCTACTTCTGATCTATCTATGAAAGAAATCAGTAATATATTCTATAAATTCAATAATATGCATGTTTTTTAAGAATACCTTTTAAAATTTATGTATTTTTTGATGTTCAATAAATTTTATCGAGTTATTGCCAAGCTTTTCCCATAATTATTGCCGAGGTTTTTCCCAAGCTTTTGTCAAGTCCTAAGTTTTAAAAAATATTAATCAGCCAAGTTACTATAGAGTGAAAAATCTTAAACTATGGCCCCAATTAGTGATGCCTTATTGCAATTAATGTTGAGAAACGCCCATCCATAGGACATGCTTTGGGAATGGTCTTCAATTCCAAACATCCAACCAATCATGTTTTGAATAGTCTATAAATCACGACAGTATATCCTTTGTACTGGCACGTTCATTGCCATTGTAAATACTCTTTTAGATTGTTATCCAAGATTAATCTTGGAACAACTCTTATCCAAGATTGTTGTTCTCAATTTTGTCTCCCTAGTGACACATAAGAAGGTTTTTCTCTTATTATCTTTGCCACAACCTCCTTATAATAAGGAGAGAAAGCCCGATGGAATGGAATACCATAGGCAAAGAATAATTTTCCAATGGCATCATCTACCTCATCCTTATTTTGTATATTGAATAACTTTACCACCAGATTTGAAGGATCACTATTCACCCTATGTTTCTCTTTAGGCTTTGCTGCCCCTAAACTAGATGGAAAAGCAAGAAATCATGACTCTTAGAAATTACTAGTACTAATAGGCTCTTAGAAAGTACTAGTACTAGTAGTAGGACCTCTCAATAGCATAGTAGCAATTGCAAATATTTTTTCTTTACCACAAACCCCACGATTTATTTATTTCAGCCCTTTCTTTGAGTGACAAGGTAGCACATACTTCCACACCTTTGCCTCAAACATGAAAGAGGTGTGCATTAACTCTAGTAATGCTGCCCTAGAATTCAAGTTCACAAAAATGGCACTTCTACAGTGTAGTGCCACCTAACACCCTAGGCTTTGCTTGTAGTTTGATCGCAAATTGTCTTAAAAGGAACTTCTTTTCATAGTGACCCTTGGCAAACTTTCACAATAGTGTGGAAAGGAAATTAAAATGTGCACTCACAATAGAACTAGCTTCCTCACCCCTATTTATACTTAGAGTCTCAAATTTGACCCCCATCGGCTCTAGCTAACACTTTTCATCACTCATGTTGTTAGTACTCATAACGATACAACAAATGAAATTTATGGTTTACATTTTAAAAAACCATACATATCATAAGGCAAAAGCTCAAGATACAAAGATTTTTTTTTTGTTTTTTTTTACTTTAGGTCACACAAAGCACAAAAGCAAAAGATACACAAAAATAAGAATCCTTGTTCTTCAACCTTCATCAAAAAAGGATTCTCTTTTGTTTTTCTTCCTTCCGGTCACACAAAGCACAAAAGATGAAAAGCTAATTTTACTATTAATCAACTATTTTAAATTTATGCAAACTTGTAAATAAATATTTTTAAATAGTTTAATAAATTAATTTAAATACCTAAATAACTATTGTTATAAATGTAATGTTAAATTTAAATCCTTAAATTTTGTTTTCAGGGTTTTCTAACTATCGTTTTTACTACAAACAGTAGTTTATAACCCTACAAGTAATTTGAAATTTGCATATATGATTCTATGAATCACATATTGTATATCTAAATTGAAAATTGTCATATGATCATTGATTTAAGATTTAGGAGTGAACATTTAAAATAGAAAATGCAAATCCCAAACTATTAAGGACCAAGGGTTGCCTTGAAGGTTTAAAGGCTTGATGAATGCATTGAAACTTGAACAGTTGATCAATGAAGATTTGGCGCTTGCTCTTCCTCTTCATGTTGCTTTTTTGCTAATGCTCTCAACCTCTCTCTTGCAGCCTTAATCCAATGACAAACTCTTGATGGTGATTAAAAGTAAGGGTGGGATCTCTATTTATAGATTTTTTCTAGGTGTTTAGACTCTTAGAGTGGGGGTGGGGCTCATCAAACTATTAGTGTTAGGGTTAGTGCCCTAAATTTCAAAAATACCTATTTTTTTAAAATGTCCTCCTTTTGCAAGAAGCAATCATAGATTTATGGGATGTTAAAGGGATGCAGCTAAATTTTTTGAGACCCCAAAGGGCATCCCAATGTCCACTCAATATCCCCATCAAGGGGTTGCCCCAAAAGCATCACCTCTTTGAGGGAAATGTCACAAGGATGTCTCCTACCTACTACTGGTGAGGGAGCATGTTGAGGGTACATCCTCTTAGTGTGAAATATCCCCTTCAGTTTTTTTTTTGTAAATATCAGCACAATTTCACCACTGTTAGCGTTAGCTCCAAATATAAACCAGCAAGAATAGTAACCCTTCACCTTTTGATCACCAAGATCCCAATGTGGGCGAGGTGAGAGCATACAATGTCGGGGATCATTAGCAAACTGGAATGTAGTTACAACTGAACATAGGCGGCGAGCTGGCCATAAAATGAAAGGAAATTACAAACTCAACCACTTATGCAGCGGGAGTGAAGATATTAAAAAATTAATAAGGCGACAAGCCAGCCATGAATCCACACTACCACTTATTCAGCAGGGGGAATTAAAATACAAGTGTTGAAAGTAAAAATCAGACTCAACCCCTTCTTCAATGGGAGTATAAACAAGAATAAAGTGCAGAAATTAAATAGTTGTTACTACTACTAAACCAACTTTACAAAATTGATAATCAGCTACACAACAATTCAGTTTTGTGACTAATTACATCATAATGTTAGAGACATGTTCTCTAACTGTTATAACATGCAAATGATCAGCAAATAAGCTCGTAGTAGAAATAAATCTGACCTGATAAGAAACAATAATGTACAGAAAATCAAATGAGCAATGTAGAAATTCACCGAAATACATATATCTTCACCAAAACAGCTTCAATCTCCAAACTGAATGCAAATGAACAAGGAGAGCTAGGTGATCAAGAACCCAAGAATCCTTAAACAACTCCAAATTCCCATACACGGATTCCAATGCAAGCATAGACAAAAGGCGACCTCTAGAGGAGGTCGACCTTCTCTAATAAATTAGCCACTACAAAATAAAATCTAAAACTTGGAGATATGTGGCGCCTAGGGCAAGGATACACATAGAGCAAATACCCAGAACCATAGAAAATTTGACCAATGAGTTATGAATAGAAATGAGCTACAACCAAGAATGAACCAACAATAGTTAAAGAGATTATACAACAACAATCTGCTTAGATAAATCAGAAACTGAAGCTAAATTTGCACTCCTGAGTGAAGCACAGTCTTCAGTAAGTCCAGCTAGGTACTATCTCTCAAGCACGAAGACTGGAAGGAAGAAACTAGGAGGTATGCATTCCTCCGAGCAAGCTCTGAAAATATTTCAGCAGCATAACATTATGTTTAATTTCCAAAAGATGCAAATGAAGGATCAAGGCCTCAAGGCCTCAATAAATAGACTCTTCTTGGCAATTGAATCACCTCTATAACCTCCAAGAAAAGAATACGAAACACTTCAGCTACTCAAGGGGGATGCCCAACCTTTTTCGAGAATATAAAATATTAATCAACACACTTTATTCCTCATCCTAGGCGTCCATAAGGAACTTTAGCAAATATTTTAATTTTAAAATATTTAATTTTTCACTTTAGGCGTCCAAGACAAGTCCCCTCTTTAAAACAACTTGAAGTTGATTGCCTAGGCACGGGGTCCAAAAAGCAACACTGAAAAATGACTAAGTTATTAAAACTTAGCTCCAAGAGGAATGAAGAAGCCAACGCCCAAACTGAACTGCCTCACTGCCAAAAATAGAATGATGGATTGAAATGATTGTGTTGCTGCTAGGATGACACTGCCATAAATAGAACTTACCAAAAATAGCAAACTGCTATGAATAGTAAGTGTTTGAAAACTTCATTTGAACATCAACTAAGCAGTTATCATGACTTACTAAAAATAGTAAGTGTCTGGAAAGGTTGATAGAATCAGATGCATGTTACACACCTCTAGAGATCTCTGAAAACCTAGAAAAACCCAAAAAGCTCCAAAAAGCTCAATGCCAAACTTCTGCATGCAATTCATCAAAAGCTCAACTGAAACCTTCTATAAAATAGGAAACCCTAATTTCCACTTTTGACTAGCCTACGGGCCTCCGGAAATAGGCTATCAGTCACTGAAGAGTGTAGGGCTATATTGGGGACATTACATGGTGTCCCACTATCCTAGGAACAACCTCATTCAAGGAACAATTAGTTTTTTAGGGGGGTGCATACCCAAGGAACATTGGGTAGGACAGACCACCTAATGCTTCCCAAAGCCTACAATGGAAGCATTCGCCTTATGAAATGAACCCTTGCCACCAACCAAAGACTTTGTGATCCTAGCACTCGTATGTCAAAAAAATTGTACCATTGTGCTAAATACACATTTTAGTCAGCTACACTAAGAAGTAGAACACTATGACCTAAAATGATGTTATGTTCATTCTCAAACATGATAGGCTCTTTCCTTCCCTTTTCTTAGCTTTCTAAGATGTAAACAATCTTAGGACTCTACGTTACCAAATCACTAAGAAGAATAACACTCTGACCTAAAAATGATGTTATGTTCATTCTCAAACATGACAGCCTCTTTCCTTCCTTTTTCTAAGATGTAAACAATGTTAGGAATCTAAGTTACCAAATCAGCCAAAAAACTAGATGATTTTGAGTACAATTTATTTTGGAATCAAAATTGGATTTGATTTGCTTGTGGATTCGACCAAGCCACAATTTTTTTGTCAAATTCATTTGGAATTGTACCTGCATGTACTAGGGCAATTCCAACTATGTTGATGTTATTCTAGAGTGATTCCAAGCAATGCATATCATTTTCTACACGGTAGTTGTCTTCTTACAAGCACTTTAATCTTCCCATTTAATGTTCTATAGATTATTGTAACATGAAACAACTAACAAACCTCAAGTTTAAAACTAAACACACATGTTCAACCAGTCATCCACATTTATGCCACATTAGAGAGTAAATTGGACATTGAAATATAGCTGTTTGATTGTTTCTGTATCATTGGGTTGGATTACTACATTATTTTTAGTCAGTTGTCTCCATTTTATGCCCACTAACTGGCTGCAGGGGCGAATGAACAAATAAGCAAATCAGATTTATGATTTAGCCATGCCAAATGTTTGGTTCCAAATTGTCTTTGATAATCTTAATTTCCATATATTTTTTATCCCCGCGCACATATCAATTTCAGATTTGATTAGCCATACTTAATGTTTTAGCTATCATTTTCTGGCTCTTCTCATTATCACTTCAAGAAGAAATAGAAAATCAGGAGCATGTAGAAAGATTTTTATAAACAAAAGATGCTCTTATATTTCATGCTTTTTACTTTTTGTCCTTTCAACTTTTGTTGCCTTTTTTTTCAGTTCTTTTTTATATTTGTATTTTTTTAATTTTTAATGTTTCCTTAAAATTACCTCACTTCTGTCTTTTTTTTTTCAATTTTGTGTTTTCCTTTTTTTATTTGTTTATTTTTCTTTTGATTTTAATAAATCAACAAATGTTTATTTAAATCGATATTGAATTAGTATACTGTATTTGTAGTATTTACAATGTTATTGTTTAGCACATGCCAACGGAAATTTTGAAATAGAATAAAACAGCAAATCATAGTGGATTGAAATTTATTCCCTAAAAATGTAATGTCCCCATTTTTAGCCATACGCTCTTTTGTGTTCGCTAGCCTATTTCCGGAAGCCGATAGGCTAGTTTGAAGCTGAGATTAGGGTTTCCACTTTTAAAGGAGGTTTTGAAGGCTTGCATGCAAGAATCTCTAATGCATGTCAGGTGGAGCTTTCTGGGTTTTTGGAGAGCTTCAGGATGAGATAACATGCATGACAAGATAATGACTTGCATTTCTGGTTGATTCCTTGGGAGTTTTGGAGGCTTGCATGTTGGTGTTTTGCAGTTTGGATTCTGGATTCCTTCTGGGGTTTCAGAGAGCTTCGCAGTGGTGTGACATGCAACTGAAACAGAGGACTTTTCTGGACTTACTATTTTAGTAACTTACAATGGCTGCCCGATTTGTGCTCAAAATGAGTTTGGAACAACTTACTATTTTTAGTAAGTACTATTTTTGGTAGTGCTATTTTTAGCAACAGTTCAACAGTTCATTGCAGTGGCTATTCCTGGTAGGTGTTCAGCAGTTTGATACTAGCTATATTTGGCAAGGCAGTATATTCAGTTTGGTCTCCAAATTTTGAGGTATTTAATTTGGCAAGTTTATTATTTGAGGAGATAATGTTTAAGTGAAATATTTCCTATGCTAATATGGACGACTTTATAAGGGGAATATTTAAGTTGCAAATAATTTTTTAATAAAGTGGAATTTTGGCTAAAGTAAAATGGACGCCTAGCTTAGAGAAAGTATTTGCAAGTTATAAAGTCATTTCACTTAAATATTTGGATGCCCACTTTATGAGGTATTTTGCATTTTAATAAAGTATTTGGATGACTTGGAGGAGAGGGAATAAATGAAATGCAAATGAAGTTTGAAAGGTGAATTTGAGTTTCACTTTGGGTGCCCTAATTGGAGGGAAAAGTGGATTTGAAAATTGTGGAGAAAAGCTATAAATAAGAGACTTGGCCTTCATTTGCAGTTATCTATTGTTTATTGTTGATAATAGGTAGCACCGGTCTAATAAAAGACTTTGATCTACGTTTAAAACAAGTATTAAATTAAATGGAGAGACATGCCCCTTGAGCTGACATGTCTCCACTTTGTGGAGACACATCCGCTCATGGGATGTGTCTCCCACATTTGATATTTATAATAACTCCTTCCTCACTTAAACGACATGGAAATCTACTGATGTTGTTTACATGTGAGGATCGACCTTCAGTAATTTGGAATTTGATCGTTGCATTAACATTGTATCAGAGCCAAGTTTCGAGATTGATCAGATTTATTTTAGCATTGTCGAACTCACTCCTGCAAACTCTACCTTTGGTTTGGTGTCACCATTCCTTACATTCTGAAATCGTGGTTTTTACGTGATGTATGAAGGCTTTGGTGTTGCGGTGGATGGAGGATGCGATCGGGATGGAGACGGGAAGAAAGGAAAATAGGGTGGTTGCAGGGTGCTGGTTCATTCCCTTGGCGCCCATAAGAACAAGGCTATACAGAGGAGACACGAGAAGCGTCTGCCGAGGCACGATCACATTGGCTCTGGCCACCCCATCACATAGCACCTCCCACGATCTGACTCACACCATTGGAATATCTCTCGATCTTCTCATGGTTGTGTAGCCTTCAGCTCTTACTACTCACCAATTGGGTCATGCTATTGGGTCTGCATCGCGATTGGAGCTTGAGGGATGGACTCTCTTAAGGAAGCGTTGAATGCGTGTTCTATAGTCATTTGAATGCTTGCCTTACTTGTTGGACCGTTATTTGTATACTGTTGTATATCTCTCGAGAAGCATGGATTGATGTCGTATGTGCCATATGACTGGTGCAAGGAGTCGAGGAGACCGGCGGAATCTGTATACTAGTTGTCATTAAGAATTGGCACTTCATTTATGCATGGAAGTAGATATTTCCTATTCCCGTAAAGTTCAATGTTATCAGATAAATTCAAATATTGGTGAAAGTGTATTTTCTGAGTCTTAGCTGGACGCACATGGAGTAAAATGCAAGTGCAGACTGTCATTGGGGTGAACACTAGAACAGATTGTCATTTGCAAGAAGTGACTTACCTTTCATTGATGTTATTGGTAAACCCGTTAAACATCTCTAGCATGTCGATTGCCTTCTCTGACGACTTGAAAAATACGCGCACTCTTCTATGCCAAGAATCAAGTAAAATCAATAGTGCATATCGATCTACTTCATCTTGGCGGAGCTCCTCTATCACCATCCTATAAGTCACCCAGGCTTAAAGTCTCGGAAAAGTATGAAGTTGCTGCTGGGATAATTGTGTATCTCCCGGTTGATGCAATCTCCGGTTGGTATTCACTGTGCGTGCGATCTACCTTATGCTAGCTCAGCATCCTTGTTCTCACTAAGTGAATGACATCCTGGGGGAGGATAGACCTTGTCAAAGATCAGAACCAATGATACATTTATCAAGTTATCCAATATTCAACATTATTGGTATTTACCATATGGGTTGTCTAAATATTGACGATGGCAAATCTTTCATACCAAATGATGATGGTGGAGTTGACGTGGATCTGTGATCGCTGGTTTTTTGAAGTTGTCTCCTTGGCGCTGGCCAGAGCCTATGGCTCTGCCTGGATGATGAATGTAATCACCACCTCCTAGTGTGATTTCAATGGTGGAGTCGTGTTCTTTGATGTGAGCCTTGAATTCTTTGAGGGAACTCTTGTAATTCTCTCCCAAATTCGACATCATTAGGGCACAAGGCCGGGTCTTCCTTGGATAAGTTTGCTTTAGCTGTGCGGAAGTCATCACCGGGATTTTATATTTTTTGGAGTTGCTTACTGGAGTTGCCAGCACGACTCTGAAGTTGCAGATCATGGTCAGTGCACTCTCCCAGGACAAACATCGGAGTAAGATTTGAATGGTCTTCAGACCACATTCAAATATTAAGAAGATTGCTCCATCACACTGTCTGGTCTACGAAAAGAAGAATAAGTCAGCTAAACTTAGCCTATGTTTCGATGGAGGAAAGGCTATGGGAAATCAATTATGGGTGTTGAAATCAAAGATGGCAACACTAAAGGTGGCAAAGATGAGACACAACCACATATCCAACTCTATGGTGTAACTTTAAAAGATAAGTATTCTTTGTTTAGATTGCAATTACCATTCTGGGTTAAAATTCAGTTTGCTGAGTGGTGCAAATCTGACATTATTTACTTAGGACTATGTGTGACCAATAAATAGTGATCACTATGATAAGATTCTTTAGATTTATTCATTACAAGTTGTATCATGCTAATTTATGCAAATTGTCTTTTGTGAAGATTGTCTTTTGAAATTCTATAAGATAAGTATTGCATGGTTGAATAATACTCATGAATTGTTTTTAAGATGGTCAATCATGTATGCTCCTAGTTATGGTACGTCTATTTGAGATAGTTGAGTCCCATGATCTATTAGTAATCTCTTCTTAAATGCTTTCAAGATAAATCAAGAAGCGCAAGAGATTTCTTTCAAGAAGAGCTTGATGCATCCTATAGGTTGAAGGATGAAGACTCTACTTGTAGCTATGAGACTAAGTGATTAGTTGGAGACATCCTTATTAGAAAAGGAAGAATTAACCTTAAGAGGGAGTTCTATGTCTCGCTAAGAATAAGTAAAGGTTACAGTGTTGCAAGGCCAAATGCTAAATCCTTGAAGTACCTCTTCAGCAGTTGAGATCATAATTGCTCAAGTCAGTCAACCTAGATTTAACATTGATAGCTCCGCAAACCTATTCAGAATACAGTGATCTGGGAAGAGGTT
The DNA here is from genome assembly GCA_007115665.2 of Sequoiadendron giganteum. Taxonomy (NCBI): domain Eukaryota; kingdom Viridiplantae; phylum Streptophyta; class Pinopsida; order Cupressales; family Cupressaceae; genus Sequoiadendron; species Sequoiadendron giganteum. Next base: position 367,573,043 of record CM021106.1, read on the forward strand.
GAATAGAACAGCCCTGAATCTCTACAAAGGTGTGAATTGGAAACCATTTCTCTAAAGCAAGTATTACAGTCGATTTTGACAAGGAGGTTAGGAGGCTGATGCAAGTACTTAAGAGCTTCAGAGAGAGTCACATCATCACTTGTTGTAATGCATAATTCTCTAAGATAGAGAGATATGAGGTAAAAGCCCTTGTTCATCTCTGAAACTGAGATGAGTCGTCATGTTGAGAGACTCCATGACGGCATCACGTTGAGAGACTCCATGACAAATATGAAGACTGAAGAAAGCCCTCTATGGACTTAAACAGGCTCCCAGGGTCTGGTATAAAAGAATTGATAGCTACCTCTTGGGACTAGGATTCTCCAAGAATGATGCAGACCGAAATCTTTACTTTAATGTAATGAAATGTGAGATGTTAATAATTACTTTATATGTCGATGATCTATTGATAACAGGAAAAGATCATCTCATTGCTCAAGGAAAGAAGGATCTAACCTCAGAAGAGCCCCTAGCACCCGTAGTATGGCTTAAAGGGGGGTGTTGGAAATAAGCCACACCCGAACTGACAATGGGCTGGCCACAAAGGGCCAGTAGCTCAGTTGATAGAGCACTCCTGTTGCAAATGGAAGGTCCTAGTGAATGCTCTAAGCCAGTTCAAGTGTGAGCCAAAGGAAATTCACCTTATGGCTGTAAAACATATATTGAGATATCTTCAAAGCACTATTGGATATGTTTGGGCTGGGAGTGTAACCGATCGGAAAAGCACATCAGGATGTTGCTTCAGTTTAGGATTGGCTATGATCTCTTGGATCTGCAGAAATCAGTCTTCAGTGGCACAAAGCTCGACAGAAACTGAATACATTGCAGCCTTTATGAGTGCAAGAGAAGCAGTTTGGCTTCGTAAATTGTTTGTGGGACTCCTTGATCTAAGCACATTGAGATCCCCTACCATTATGCAAGAGACACGGTAGAAAAGAATGTAATCCAGTTGGAGTATATTAGTTCAAATGATCAAACAACAAAAATACTCACCAAACCTCTCTCCAAGGAAGGAACTTGGTATGTAATTTGATATTATGTTTGAAATTCAAATTGTTTATAAGTTGTACTAATATATAGCGATGTTTAATGTGTAAACTATTTTGTCATGTGTGTGACTCCATGACCTTATGGACCTGCTCCCCCTATATACATTATCGAAAGGTGACGATCTTTCTAATAATGAACACTTGTATGTGACATTGTAAAGTGACGACTCTACAATGATGAGTTGAACTATCATGATAGATATCATGTGACTTGATATTTATGGACATGTCATGATAGTATCTCTTGGACACCTTGATGGACATCATGGGACTTGATGTCATTTGAAGATCATTGTGATCCTCAAGAGATAAATCATGGTAGATAATTATATATCCGTGGATATGCCATGAATTATTATGGTAGACATCATGTGACTTGATGTCAGTGCACATACCATAATGAAGATGTGTTATGAAGAATGTCATGTGACTTGACACTTTCAGAAGCATACCATATCTTCTGATATCACGAGTTAGGTGATATCACTTTTGCTCGATAAAAGTTATCCTCCCTAGTTAAAGAGGGAGTGTTGAATAATCAAGATGTGTTATGAAGAATGTCATGTGACTTGGCACTTTCAGAAGCATACCATATCTTCTGATATCACGAGTTAGGTGATATCACGTTTACTTGATGGAAGTTATCTTCCCTAGCTAAGAGGGAGTATTGCATAATGAATGTCATGTGACTTGACACTTTCAGAAGCATACCATATCTTCTGATATCACGAGTTAGGTGATATCACGTTTACTTGATGGAAGTTATCTTCCCTAGCTCAGAGGGAGTATTGCATAATGAATGTCATGTGACTTGACACTTTCAGAAGCATATCATATCTTCTGATATCACGAGTTAGGTGATATCACTTTATACTTGTTTAGAGTTTATCCTCCTCGCTAAGAGGGAGTGTTGATAATAGGTAGCATCGGTCTGATAAAAGACTTTGATCTACATTTAAAACAAGTATTAAATTAAATGTAGAGACACGCCCCTTGAGCCGACATGCCTCCACTTTGTGGAGACACATCTGCTCATGGGACGTGTCTCCCACATTTGATATTTATACTAACTCCTTCCTCACTTAAACGACATGGAAATCTACTGATGTTGTTTACATGTGAGGATCGACCTTCATTAATCTGGAATTTGATCGTTGCATTAACATTTATCTTAACGAAATGCTACTGAAATGATTTCAGCCATATTGCTTTGAGGAATGCATACCTCCTAGCTTATCAATTTCGTACTTGAAAGATAGTACCTAGCTGTTGAGACTGCTTCTTCAATCCAAAGGTTGCAGATTGAGTTTCAAGTTGGTTATTTGATTGGTATTTCATATTTTGGTGTTGTTGGTTCGAGTTTGGCTGTAGCACATTTTCACTCATAGCTCCTTGCTCAATTTTTGCGTGGTTCTAGGTATTGGTTTCATGGATGCAATTGCCTTGGGCGCCCCTTTGCTCAAACTTTCATGATTTTTAGTGGAGTCCTTGATTTTCTAGACAAGTCGCCCTTCTCAAGGGTTTATGTTGGTTTTTGTTCATGCCTTGGGATGCATGCTAAATAAATCGGAGCTGTTTGGAGAGGTTTTTCACTTGGTACTTAGTCGCCTAGCTTCTAGAAGTCATCTGCATTCAATTTCACATCATTCGGTGAAGTTTTGGCGAAGTTACAAGCATAAAGGTGAAATTTGTACTTATTGGTTTGAGTTTTCAGTTTGCTGCAATTTTATATCAAACCTGTTATTTCAGTCATTTTGGCCACATTTCATATGCTGGATATCAAGTACTTGTTAGGAGATTATGCTCTAACAATTTGGTGATCATAGAATATCTATATTTCATTGTATTTACAGATTATATCTCATATTGCAACGTTGAATCAGTAGTACTGATCAACTTTTTACCTCTTTGCAATTTACATATTGTAATTCCCACTTTTAGTGGAAGAGACTGGCCTCGCTGTCTATTTACTTTCAGATATTTACTTTCTTGTACTGCCCGTTGAAAAGTGGAAGGGGTCAGCTAGCCGCCCAGACATTTACTTTCAGTACTTTGTATTACACTCCCACTGAATAAGTGGTCAAGTTTGCATCTTATTCCATTATGATCGGCTGAGCTGTCTCTCATTGTACTTTCCAACAGTTCAGTTTATATGCTAACAATCCCCTTTCGAGTATGCTCTCACCTCGCCCATACTGGGATTTGGGTTGATCAAAAAGTGAAAGGGTTCTCTTTAGTTGGTTTATGACTTCTCTAACATTAACGGGTGAAACTGCTTGTGAAAATTGGAAAAAATTGTAAGGGGGTCGTTTTAGTGGTATCAGAGCCAAAGTTCCTACCATCCTGTTGGGAGAACGGAAAAAAACTAGTGTTACCACAATGGATTTCATTAGATATGCCAAATAGTTCAAAAGGCAATGTGAACATGAAGCTGCCATACTCCGTGAAGAATATCAGAGCATGCCAAATGATTTTAAGGACGGTGTTTCTTTTGTCTGCTACTTGAATTGTGTGTTGATTAGGCATCCTGGAAAATTGGATGTGCTCAACTACATCAAGGAAAAGATTAAAAGAAAAGCAAAACATGCCTGGACGAAGGTTCAAGGAAGGAAGAAGCAAAAGTGCTTGTTGGTGGTCTATAGTCAACAAATGAGCAAGTTGAAGAGTATTTTGTAGAACTTCAAAACACTCCCATAGACTTGCATGTGATAGGAAGTGATGAAGATCAGTTCAGTGAAAGGAACATAACAACAGTCTTGAGTCCTAATGAGGATTCATCCAATGAAGGTCTTGAGACTAAGGGCTACACGGAAGATGTTGGTAGAACTGTTATGTGGGATGAGTTCGTTGAAGAAGAGCAAGATGAAGGAAATATTAGTTTGGGAGACGAATCCAGTGATTTCTTGCATGGTCATGTTGAAGATGTGATGATGAAGGATTTTCCTCTTGTTGCTGTCCCAACTTCCCAAGAAGTTCCACATGAAGAAATCAGTGCCTTACTCATTCAAGATGGTTCCATTGAAGATGAAGATGATGAATTTTTCAAAACAGCTTGCTTAGATGATTCTTTGCTTCATTACAAAGATGGTGTCAAGGGTGGTCTTGGGTTTGAGCATCAAACTAAGCCCTTGGAGAAAGGTGTCTATGAAGATAGCAGTTTAAGTGAGTTGGGTGGTGACCTATTCAAAAATTCAGCACTCCAAGAGAAGCATGAAGAGCTCTTTCCTTTTGATCAAAACAATCAACCTCTTACCACTTAAAATCCAGGTGTGAAGACACCTAGCATTGACAAGGAACCTGTGTGGGATGAATTTCCCTTTGATCTAGATGATGAAAAGGAACTTGATAAGGACTCTATAGCAGCAAACAATGGTGACAATATGCTTGAGTTTGGGGCTGCCTTCAAGTTTGACCAAAGTGCAATTGAGGTGGAAGCAAAACTTGAGGACCATATGGCTCTGAAAGATGAAGAGTTTGAAGGTGTTCTTAAATGCAAATCTGATTTATCAATGCATGAAGCTGATTGTAAACAAAGGCACGAAGAATTTGTGGAGTTTAATTCTAATTATGATATTGAGTATCTTCAACTTGTTGGTGGTGGAAGACAAGAGTCTTGGAGCAGCCATGAGGGCAACAATGACAAGAAACAGAGTTCTGATTTTTACTTACAGCCTACTGGCAGTACATCACCTTTGCATATTCGAGAGTGGGAAGGTCATTGCAAGGTATCTTTTGAAAAAGAAGTGGAAGCCCTATCTCAATTTTATTGCACACATAGTTTGGTTGAAGAACTCTACTGGACAACTCAGGTTGAAGAGAGACAAAGAGAAGTTAATGATGAAGTTGCTCTCCCTAACTTGCTACATATCAAAGACTCCTTGGAGGCATTGAAATCAGTGTACATACACTTGATCAGAGATCATGATTATGCCTTCGAAATTGCAAGGAAGACCATTGGTGCTTTCCAAGAAAATGAGAGAAAGGTTGATAAGCTTACTCTCGAGCTTGAATCAACAAAGGACATGTTAGAAAATACTCAGTTAGCTCGAACGGAGGTAGAAGATCAACTTGCTCATTTCAAACTTTTCAGAGAGCGGGAGAATGAGTAGAGAGCTAAAGAGATCAAGCAAGTAATTGGTGAGCTTGACAGTCTTCAAGAAGAGTTTGACTTGGGAATTTTCCACGCAGATCAAAAATTGCATGTGCAAATTTGGACTAGCAAGTTGGGCTTGAATGTAAGAAAAGACACGACTTCCATATTATGGATAATCCTCTCTTTGAAGTTAGTGCCAAGGCAATTTATTATAGTCCCCTCTTTGAGTTGGAAGATGAAGCATCGAGTGACAATAGCATGGAATGTGATCCTAATGAAGATTCCAAACACTATATGGAATATGGTTTTCAGCTTATTGATGATTTGCAAGCAAATCATGAGGGAGGTTCGATCCTTGCAAATGATAATCTTCCAAGAAGTTTGTTTGATCAAGAATTCTTAAGCGGGATTGAGGATGCAATTTCCACTTGGGGGGTATTGAATCAAGATGTTTTCAACGTCCTTGACATCAAAAGGTTGTCCAAACACAGTTTGGTAGCTGCTGGTAACTTTATTACAGCAGCAAGGAGAGAAGATTTCGGACTTGTTACTCATGAAATAGGGAAGAAAGATGGACCAGAACATGGTGTTTGCACGCTTGTCAATCCATCCCTTTGGTTGAGAGATGTTTTAGCACATGCTAAAACATTTTGGGAGTTGGATCTGAGGTCATCTAATGTTTCATGCTCCAATGTTGTTGAAGCTTTCATGAATTGGCTTCAAGGGTTCACTAGAGGAGACGCCAATTTCACAAGTATGCACTTGGTTTTGACCAGCCCTTGGAGATGTGTTGAATTCTCTTTCTGGTGTGTTGGAGATTACTTTCAGTTGGGTATCCATGTTTGGGATCCTCAGCATGGGTTGATGGAGCTAAATACTTGTGGAAAGATGAATTCTTGGAGGGATAAGAATCAAATTATCAGATTTCTTGGTGTTGTTCCTTTCATTACCAGCCACTTAATGGTTATGTTTGTTCATTGTCAAATGGATCGGATAGAAATTTTGAGTAGATGCATTAATTTGGATGATGATTTTCAGTATAGCAGCAGTAGTTCATCTTCTTGGATGCTGATTATCCCTAAATCAGATCATAAGTCAATCATTTCAGTCATGGTGTGTAGTTGGTATACTTATTTTCAGACTTCACAATCTCCTATCAGGACTGATTTTTGGCCTCAAATGCAAGAGGTGATGATTCAAAGCAATCTGAATCCGTCCTTGGGAGGTGTTCAAATTGTTCCCAGTGACTATTCCTATGCTTTCCCTTGTACTTATGCTTGGGGCAGCGAACCTTCGATTGCCTTGGTTCATCATTTTGAGGCTCTTGGAGTTGGAATTGTGAGAAATTTCTGCAGTCTTCATGGTTGTATCAGGATAATTCAGTTGAGGCATAGTGGCTCCCTGTGGAGTGATGGAGATGAATTCATTGAGCTCTTGCAAAGGATTGATTTCCCTTTTGCAAGAAGGATTGGAGAAGTCACATATGCTCTTGTAGCTCTGCTTGTCACCTTGAGAAGATATGCTAAGGATTACAATATTGAGTTGAGTAAACTATCTTTCTCGTTGCCCGAGATTGTGATAGACATTGGTATGGTTGATATTGATGACTTAGAGTCTTTTGGGCGTGAGATGCTGCAAGGTGTTGACTTCAGTCCTTCCAGGTTGTTCTTGGATGGTAACATTTGGGAGTCACAAGAGAGGTTAGTGCAGTTTTGGCATGATGTTTTCACTGATGTTATCAGAGTGGTGCAGCATCGGTATGGCAGTTCCTTCTTGAGACAAACATGGGACCCTGGGATCGTACTTGGTTTGGTATGGATCAGCTTTAAATTTTTTGGAGTTGTGGTGGTATTGTTTGAGGACAAGCAATTTTGGCAAGGGCAGACTGTAATGTCCCCATTTTTAACCATACGCCCTTTTGTGTTCAATAGCCTATTTCCGGAAACCTGTAGTCTAGCCTGAAGCTGAAATTAGGGTTTCCACTTTTAAAGGAGGTTTTGAAGGCTTGCATGCGAGAATCTCTATGTTAGATTTAGGATAAAAAATGAACGCAATCAGAAAATGCAACACATTAGACAATGAACACAACAAGAAACCTCGAGAAAACCCTCCTACTCGAGGGAGAAAAACCCAACAAATATATCTCTTATATATTGAAGGAATAAGAGCAGAAATTTATTTACAACTCAGGCCCAACATAATGCCGAATTTGATATAATGAATAATAGCACCTCTCCTAGATGCAAAGATACAAATGAATATGTTTCTCCTTGAAATCGGTCTGCTGCTACAAAATGATGATTTGTTGCTACAAGATGATGATCTGTTGCTCAAGTATGAACTTCTACTAGGAATGTGAATTATGATGAATGAACTTGATGATCAAATGAATGATCATCACCTTGTATTTATACAAAACTAGGTGACTCTTCATTTGGGTTGGCCTCTTTTAAGAAACAAGGTGACTCTTCATAAAATTATTATATATAGCAAGTCTAACTTGCCTTGGTATTATTTATCCATCATTTTTAAATTTGAGAGAAAGATATCTCCCAGTGCTATAACATCAACACTCCCTCTTAGCTAGGGAGGTATCTTTCCAAATATCCACGTCATGGAGTCTCTCAACATGATGCCCACAATGGCTACACCCATTTGTGGAAAACTCAAAGGTTCATCACGAAGTCTCTCAACGTGATGTCATCATGGAGTCTCTCAACATGACGTCCACCATGGCTACTCCCATGTGTGGAAAGAAACACAAGTACAAGGGTTCATCACGGAGTCTCTCAACATGATGTCGTCATGGATTCTCTCAACATGACGTCTCAGCTCAGTCACAAAGATGAACAAGGGCTCGCACCTCATATTTCTCCGTCTTAGAGAAATATACACAACAAGGGCTTTCACCTCATATTTCTTTGTCTCAGAAAAATATACATTACAATAAATCTTCATAATGATCTGACTCCCTCTAGAGCTCCAAGTACTTGCATCAACCTCCTGACCTCCTCATCCAAGATTGTCTGCAATGCTTGCCTTAGAGGAGCGGTTTCCAATGCACACTTCCGACACTATAGACTTGCTCGAGTCCTGGATTGTCCTCCTCGACCTCATCATAGATCGCCCTACTCTAAATAGGTTTGCGGAGCTACCAATGTCAAATCCAGATTAACTGTCTTGTGCAATTCTGTTCTCAATTGTTGAAGAGGTCTTCCAAGGATTTTGCACTTGGCCTTGCAACACTACAACCTTCACTTCTTCTTAGTGAGTCACAGAACTCCCTCTTGATCCCTGCCTCAGAGATTTCAAAGAAATCCTCTGGAAGTGAACCCTACTCCATTGACCTATCTCAGAACCTTAATCCTTTTCCTGGACAAGCTCTCAACTCGTGCCTTGAATTCTTTGAATTTGACTCCCTCTGAATGTCATTTCCTCCTCTTCGAAGAAATTTATCGACTTTAGAATAAGAAACCTTTTGAATCAACTTTAGAGCTAGGCTCCTTCTGAGATGTCCCTATGTCAATTTCCGCAATAGAAACATGTTGTATAGACCTTAATTTACAATCTCGAGCAAAGTGACCATACTTGTCACACCTGAAACATTGAATGTGAGAGAGACCCTTCTTCTTCTTCGGTTCTGGGGCAGAATCTGATTCTCTGTCTCTTTTCCTCTTTCTTCCTTTGCCTCTTTCTCTAGAAGTATGTGTAGCAAGAACTTGATTTTCTACATCATGATAGTTTCGCCCAATTCCTCTTGCTACCAACCTGGACTCTTCTTGAATACAATCAGCTCGAAAACGATCAGACTTGGGAAACTTGGATCTCCCACTAATGCTCTGAATAAAGGGTTCCCAAGATTGAGGAAGACCATTTAGTGCCAACATACCAAGATCTTTGTCTGCAATTATATCCCCAATAGCGCTCAGCTGATCTCTCAAATCAGAAATCTTCATAAAGAATGAGATGACTGAATCATCTTTAGCCATTTTTACATGGTGAAGTTGTTGTCTCAAAGCAAGGGCTCTACTAGTGTTGTTGATCTCATACAATCTTTTTAGAGTATCAAACATTTATTTAGCTGTCTTCAACTTGGAGATGATCGGTACTAGGTGATTCATCACAGAGTCTATCATGATATCATGATCTTTCTAGCCTTCGTGCCATTTTTCTTCCACTAGATTTTCTCAGTATCATCGGAAGGCTCGGGCATATCACTTTCCACGAAATCAAGAAGATCATTCTCCTCTAATGCAATGAGTACCCTGGGTTTCCAAAAGTTGAAGTTTGAAGCTCCATCAAGCCTATCTTCTACCTTGACACTGCTCACCATCTTCTTTTTCTGCACAAATTCACCTTCAAAGATTTGATGTTAGGTCAGAAATAATTTGAACCTTAGATCTGCGATACTTCAAGATCTACCCTAGATGAAAAGTTGACTTGACTGCTTAACCAAATCTGATCAGATCTTTTCTTAGACCCGCTTTGATACCATGTTAGATTTCGGATCAGAAATGAAAACAATCAGAAATTGCAACACATAAGACAATGAACACAACAAGATACCCTAGGAAAACCCTCCTACTCGAGGGAGAAAAACCCAACAAATATATCTCTTATATATTGAAGGAATAAGAGTAGTAATCTATTTACAACTCAAGCCCAACACAATGCCGAATTTGATACAATGAATAACAGTGCCTCTCCTAGATGCAAAGATACAAATGAATATGTTTCTCCTTGAAATCGGTTTGCTGCTACAAAATGATGATCTGTTGCTACAAGATGATGATCTGCTGCTCAAGTATGAACTTCTTCTAGGAATGCGAATTATGATGAATGAACTTGATAATCAAATGAATGATCATCACCTTGTATTTATACAAAACTAGGTGATTCTTCATTTGGGTTGGCCTCTTTTAAGAAACAAGGTGACTCTTCATAAAATTATTATATATAGCAAGTCTGACTTGCCTTGGTATTATTTATCCATCATTTTTAAATTTGAGAGAAGATATCTCCCACTACTATAACATCAACACTATAATGCATGTATGGTGGAGCTTTCTGGGTTTTTGGAGAGCTTCAGGATGAGGTAACATGCATGACAAGATAATGACTTGCATTTTTGGTTGATTCCTTGGCAGTTTTGGAGGCTTGCATGTTGGTGTTTTGCAGTTTGGATTATGGATTCCTTCTGGTGTTTCAGAGAACTTCACAGTGGTGTGACATGCAACTGAAACAAAGGACTTTTCTAGACTTACTATTTTAGTAAGTTCCAACGACTACCCGATTTGTGCTCAAAATGAGTTTGGAACTACTATTTTTAGTAGTATGCTATTTTTACCAACAATTTAGTAGTTCATTGCAATGGCTATTCCTGGTAGGTGTTCAACAGTTAGATACTAGCTATATTTGGCAGGGCAATATATTCAGTTTGGTCTCCAGCTTTTGAGGTATTTAATTTGGCAAGTTAATTATTTGAGGAGATAATATTTAAGTGAAAAATATTTCCTATGCTAATATGGACGACTTTATAAGGGGAATTTTTAAGTTGCAAATAATGTTTTAATAAAGTGGAATTTTGGCTAAAGTAAAATCAACGCCTAGCTTGGAGAAAGTATTTGCAAGTTATAAAGTCATTTCACTTAAATATTTGGACACCCACTTTATGAGGTATTTTGCATTTTAATAAAGTATTATCTCCCGCATGTATTTGGACGACTTGGAGGAGAGGGAATAAATGAAATGTAAATGAAGTTTGAAAGGTGAATTTGAGTTTCACTTTGGGCGCCCTAATTGGAGGGGTGCATTTGAAAATTGTGGAGAAAAGTTATAAATAAGAGACTTGGCCTTCATTTGCAATTATCTATTGTTTATCTTAACGAAATGCTGCTGAAATGATTTCAGACATATTGCTTCGAGGAATGCATACCTCCTAGCTTATCATTTTCGTACTTGAAAGATAGTACCTAGCTGTTGAGACTGCTTCTTCAATCTAGAGGTTGCAGATTGAGCTTCAAGTTGGTTATTTGATTGATATTTCATATTTTGGTGTTGTTGGTTCGAGTTTGGCTGTAGCACATTTTCACTCATAGCTCCTTGCTCGATTTTTGCGTTGTTTTGGGTATTGGTTTCATGGATACAATTGCCTTGGGCACCCCTTTTCTCAAACTTTCATTATTTTTAGTGGAGTCCTTGATTTTCTAGATAAGTCGCCGTTCTCAAGGGTTTATGTTGGTTTTTGTTCATGCCTTCGGATGCATGTTAAATAAACTGGAGCTGTTTGGAGAGGTTTTTCACTTGGTACTTGGTCGCCTAGCTTCTAGAAGTGATCTGCATTCAGTTTCACATCATTCGGTGAAGTTTTGGCGAAGTTACGAGCATATAGGTGAAATTTGTACTTGCTGGTTTGAGTTTTCAGTTTGCTGCAATTTTATATCAGACCTGTTATTTCAATCATTTTGGTCACATTTCATCTGTTGGATATCAAGTACTTGTTAGGAGAGTATGCTCTAACAATTTGGTGATCTATATCTCATTGTATTTGCAGATTATATCTCATATTGTAACGCTGAATCAATAGTACTGATCAGCTCTTTACCTCTCTGCAATTTACATATTGTAATTCCCACTTTTAGTGGAAGAGATTGGCCTCGCCATCTATTTACTTTCAGCAATTTACTTTCTTGTACTACCCGCTGAAAATCGGAAGGGGTCGGCTAGCTGCCTAGACATTTACTTTCAGTACTTTGTATTACACTCCTGCTGAATAAGTGGTTGAATTGCATCTCTCATATTGTTGATCAGCTAAGCCGTCTTTCGTGTTCATTCTTGTAATACACTCCCACTCAATAAGTGGTCGAGTTTGCATCTTATTTCATTCTGATCGACTGAGCCGTCTCTCATTGTACTTTCCAGCAGTTCAGTTTATATACTAACGATCCCCTTTCGAGTATGCTCTCACCTTGCCCATCCTGGGATTTGGGGTGATCAGAAAGTGAAAGGGTTCCCTTCAGTTGGTTTATGATTTCTCTAACGTTAATGGGTGAAACTGCTTGTGAAAATTGGAAAAAATTGTAAGGGGGTCATTTCTAAAAATATTATGGATTTTTATAATAAAATCAGTCAACAATTTTCACCAAGTCTTTTGACTATAATCACATTTGAATCACAAAGAAAAGGTAAAAATCTGCACAAATTTTCACTTACCCGTGAGAATTACCCATGTAAATTTTCACCTACCTACAAACAAATTATGTCATTTTTTTTGGGTATTTTGGGCAACATTTTTCCAATACTAAGCCATGAGTGATAAAATTAACCCATTACAACCAAAGCTGAGTAGAACCTCACATAGATCCAATGTATAAGCTAGTTTTGAGACATTTTCATTTGAATTTGAAGGAACGTTTTCAAGACCAAGTAAAAGGTAGTGCTTTACTTCAAGACTATAATGGTTGTTTCTAGGTGTTCATAGTGTTATTGGTTATCTTTGTTACTAAACAACACAATTTCTCTACACTAGATTTGAAAAAACCAAAACTTCCGACATGTTATGACAGAAATTACCACAAGCCCCCCATTTTCTCATTTGTTGGGACAACTTAATTCGTGAGCAGAGTGTTGTTGTAGGCATCACTACATTATGCAGGATATTCCCACATAGAACATGGTATCCTAACAGGAAAGTATACACCATGTAGTTTCCCACATAACAAAGACATTTTAGGGGTTCAAAGTTTGAAGTTTTTGAATCAAACTTTTTATGGTCTGGTGGGTCATCATGTTGGCTTAGCATCTATCAAGTTTTGACCCAAATAAGACATTGCAGATGGTTTTCATAATTTAAATACAGCAGATCATTGTCTTTGCACCTTCATTGTTTGTCACAACTACTTGTCCCTTTTACAAAGAATTGTGAATTCTGCAGTAAAAGGAAAGATTGAAACCTTTCAAAGAACAAGCAAGTCCTTTGATAATTATCTTGATAGGCATTTGATATCCAATATGTGAAGTTAGTAACTACTTGTTGACGGGTGTTTTATGATCGCACCAACACAGAATAAATTTTCCCAACGGATACTCTATCATCTCTTGAACAAAGTATTTTGCATGCTAAGATTGCAAGAAAGATCACGCATTCAACTCCAAGGTTCCTTATGCAGTGGACGTAGTTTCAATTGGCTTGATGTGATTTTTCTGGTTATTCCAAGGGGACTTACACAATTGTTCAATTTGAAGCAGTTACAAGGCACGAACAATTTGTCAATGATGCTCTAGTTCCTAAACTAACTGGGAAGATACTAAAAGTAAAAGGATAGGGCTAAGGGGTTCTACTTTCTACTCCTAAATGTGGGATACGAAGATCAATTTCTGCAAGCTTCGAACCAAGTTATGTTTTGCCTCCCTTCAGACAGCTTCTACAAAGCCGGTGCAATCTTCAGAGGATAATGTCAGATGTTCAAACTATGACCCGACATGCAAATACCATCACAACGATGCATACTAACACATGAATCACAATTGAAGTTAAGTGCAAAAGTACTCCAGTTGACCATGCAAGGCGAACTCACCGTCAATAAGCCCGCTAGTGGTATGGATAAATGAAACTTGCTTAAACCAAACAACGTATTCCACAACTACCAACTACTTGCATAAAATGAAATTTACTTTACTTTAATCTACGTGAATTGGAAAGACGAAGGAGCCTTGCTAGCTACTCATAACAAAAGATGGAATCACCAAGCAATGAAAACTCTTTGTATTATGAGACTGTTCACAACAACTTCTTACAAAGTCTTCAAATGGAAAAACTTTCTTTCCTCTTCAATCTATGCTATGCTAACTTCTATGCTACTCTCCTCTATTCTAACTTCTATCCTTTCTACTCTCTGATTTCTTAATCTAATCTTAATCGATTACAAATGAGGGGGGGATGCCCCTTTTATAGTAAACCCAGTCCAACGGATGGCTTAGATTTGATTACAATGAAGGGCTCAGATTGAGCCACATATGCCCTAATTAGGGTTTTGCCCTAAAAACCGCCACAAAGAGGAGTGGGGTAATAAATGAGCACAAAAAATTCTCCACTACTCTGCAGAAACCACCATGAGCAATTAATTCCCACCATCATCAGAAGATTCTCGTCCAGAAAGACTTTCTCTGTTCTGCCTGCCAATTCTGTTGCGCTAGGAGGGTAAAAGAGTCTCTAAGATTGTCTCCACAGTTAATAAAAATTGATAGGATTCGGAGTTCGATTGCTCCGTTGTTCGCGTTCAGCCCTCCTGTTGTTTTAATTCTCGGACATATTTCTTCCTTGTAACTTTCATATTTCTCCAGCCCACTGCCTTGGGCGCATTTAGTCTCTTTTGCATCACATTCTTAATGCCTTAGACAAATTTTCCTTTCCATTTCCCCCTTTGCCTTGGGAACTTTTTTCACCTAATTTCTTCGTCGTTACTTTATCGCGTGCCTTCTTGAGTTGGGTGCATATTAGGTGTTTGTGGAGAAATCCCAACACTTAGCCGTTTCTTCCAACATTTTCCTCCTGCAAATGAGACATCATAGAGGAGTTTGAAATGTGTAACTTTTTCCCTCCAAGGTCATAACGTTGTCTAGCTTCATCACCTCAAGTCCTCATGCCTTGGCCCCGATGTTCATCCTGCAAAACAAACAAAAAGAAGAGCATGAGAACACTTATAATATAAATTCACTTTACTTACCTAATTTCCATGTTCTGACGTCCAAGGTCTGCTTGACCTCTAGATCTGATAAAATTCATCCCTTTTCTAGCAATTCTTGCTTTCTTCATAACTTTTCAACATCTGTGTGTTAGGGCGCATGCCATCTTGATGTTTTCATCTTCTTGCCTTAGCAATTTCATTCACCTGTCTTGAGCTTAGGTGCACTTGACCCCTTCTGCCTTCTTTTTCTATGCCTTAGAAAATTCAGCCACCTTGTCTTACCTTAGGCGCATATGGGTGTGTCTAGTTTTATTTTCACCACTTAGAATTTCTTCAAGCCATTCATCTTCATACCTTGGGCGCGTATGACCCTTTGTGCTTTTGCTTTTGTGACTTAGAACATTTTCCAACCTCATTTTCACCTTGGGTGCATTTCACTTGTCAAGCATCCATTTTCAACCCTTAATCTATTTCTAGGCCACTTTATCCTGCCTAGGGCGCATATAGGTGGTTTTACTTTTATTTTTCACGCCTTAGATATTTCTCATACCACCACTTTCTTTCAAGGGCGCATTTTGAAGGGGGCACTTCCATTTTGATACTTAGAAATTTCTTAAGTCTTCCATCCCTCTTGAGGGTGCATTTTACTCCCTGTACTTCCATTCTTCATGCCTTAGAAATATTTCCAAACACCTTTTTTTATGATGGGCGCACTTGAGGGGTAGAGCTTTCATTTCAATACTTAGAAAAAGTTCATCTTGATTCCCCCATCAAGGGCGCATTTAGCATGGGCTACTTTCATTTTCCATCACTTGGAACTTTTCCACGCCATGTATCTCCTTGAGGGCGCATTTCCACTTTTGCACTTTCGTTTTTGCCTTCGAAAATTTTCATGCTTCATCCCTGCTTGAGGGCGCATTCAAGGGAGCCTACTTTCATTTTCATGCCTTAGCATTTTTTGCTTGATATCCTCTAGGCTTGGGCGCATTTGAGGGTCAATGCTCTCATGTGAGGGCGCGTTTTAGGCCCCATGCTTCCATTTCCTACGCCTTAGGCAATTCATTACCTCTTGGGTGCATTTCACATGGGGAGCTTTTACTTTCAATGCCTTAGGTGTTTTTTGGCTTGATATCCTCCATGATGGCGCATTTCATAGGGTGGGCTTTCACTTGAGGGCGCATTTGTGCCTTTCAAATTCCATTCCGTGCCTTAGCATATTTTGCCAACCTTTCAACTCACCTCAAGGGCGCATTTTACATGTGCTACTTCCATTTTCCTTGAGGGCGCCTTTTGATGGTGAAGCTTTGATTTCTCACGCCTTAGAAATTTTCAAAGCTCTCATTCCTCCTTGGGCACATTTGACCCCTGGCACTTTTGTTTTCAATGCCTTAGACTTTTTACAAGTCCTCTACTTCAAGGTGGGCACATTTTGAGGGGGGAGCTTCTGATTTCCAACTTTGCTCATGCTTGAACACTTAGCCTATTTTGTAGCTGGTTTGCCCTAGCTTTCTATTTTTAGTAAGTTTGTGATTTCCTGACTTCGACAACTCTGTTTGACCTGAAATTTTCACCATGTGATCCTCGTTGCTTGGTGAACCTGTTTATACTTGCCCTTCATTCTAACCTGCTATTTATAGCCATGTTCTGGAGACGACTTACTATAAATAGTGAGTGCTCGAATTGCGCCCAAATTTAACGAGTAGGTTGCCCGAAGGATGCTGATCATGATGGGATATCTTCGTTTTTCGAAATTCTGGCTTTTTACCCCTCTTTTTAGGCACCAAAGTAGGAAACCCTAATCTGTCTTGCATGTGCCTCAAATGACCTCCGTTTGACTTGATTTATGTTGCATGTTGCTCTGCTTGCGGAACTGAAGTGTCGAGTTGCTGTCGGAGTGAACCTGCTAAAAATAGTAAATGTCTGAAAAGTGATCAACTGACTGCCAGATGAGTTTGCATGTCACACTGCCTGAGGGATCTCAAAAGACCTAGAAAAACCCAGTAAACTAGTTTGAATGCGAGTACTGGCTAAAAATAGCAAGTTCCTGAAAAATGATCAACTTTGCTTGCATGTCATGTCGTTGCAAAGCTCTCGAAAAACCCATAAAGAATATCTCGACATGCATTGAGAAACTCTGCATGTAAACCCTAAAAATAGCTTCTGAAGCCTGAATTGTTGAAAGTCATCTCAGCTTGCATGTTATATCATTGCGAAGGTCTTGAAATACCCAGAAAGATTCTCCAGACATGCATTGAAAAAATTTACATTCAAACCCTAAAAATGGCTCTAAAGCCCGAAATTGCTAAAAATAGCAAGTTGTCCAAACCTATTCAAATTTTGCGTGCAAGTACCTTGGAGTACCCTGGACGTGGTGGAGCAGTCCGAATTCCAGAATTTTGAGGAAAAGACCCTAGATTGAGCACTTTCTAAAAATAGTAAGTTGTTTGAATTCAATGAAAATTTAGTGGGAGCCTGCCTGAAGCATTGTGATTGTAGTACCAAGCTTAGATGTCAATTAGCTAACTCAATTTAACTTCAAAATAGCCAGAAGAATGAAAAACCCAATTTCACAAACTAAGCCAAAATTTCCAATCAGGTCAAATGAGGGGACATCCTCGGAAGAACAGAAAGATCAGAGAGAGAGAGACGCGAAAAAAAAAGCCAAAAGACCAAAAAGTAGCAAAAATTAGGGGGTCACCATTTGAATGGGGTGATGTGTGAAAAGGTCACAACACTACTACCACATAAACATTGAAAATATCACATAGACATGCAATACATTGTATAGGGCTGATCTCCCTTGATCTAAAGAACCCTTAAAGTCTGAATTCTATCTGCAATTCAAAATGGTATCCTCTTGAAAATCAAATGAAACTTCGAAATCCTATAGTTTTTAAATATTTCTAAGACTTAGTTTGTTAATCATCCTTAACTTCTTAAGTTTGTTTTCAATATGAATTCAAGAAACTGTATTTAGATTTAGATGTTAATTTTATGACCAACTAATCCAAGTATTGCATTTACTTTTTCTTTTCTAACGTTATTGATCTTGTAATTTCTTTGAAGAGAGTTCTTGAATTAGAATTGAAATGTTGGAATTAAAAAACATTACACAGTGGTATCCACATACATGATATTATGTCTAACTATGAAAATTTAAAATCTTTAGTGAACTAGTCCGGTTTATCCTATCAAAGAGCTTGAAAACTTACCACAAGTTCATCTACTATTGGGATTGTTCTACAGTGGCCTTAGAGCGGACAAATGCCTAACATCTAAGAATATGCAACTCTTTGTACACAAAAAAAAATCATATGATAGTAGCTTAAGGATTTCAATTTAAGAGAGAAGTTTTTTGTTTTCTTTGACAAATATTAGTGATATCTGGTAATACAAATATGAATCACTCAAACAATTATATGATAGCACAATTGATAGATACATCAAACACAAAGACTAAAATATATCATGAGAATGTAGAAATATAAAGAGGTACCTTTCTAAGATGTTCGTGGAGTCTAAAATATTAGAGCACTTTTAAATAGGGATGCCTTGTAAATAATAGAATATCATTCAACACTGGAAACATATCAATATTGTAAGCAATAGATCATAGAAAAAAGGTGCATAGGGTCATCCTTATGTAGTAGTAAACCACTAGTAAAACAACCACCGTTATGGCTCTTGGTTGTTTTCAATATATTGTGGCATTTATTTAATATTTGTGCAAGGGCCTCTTCGTTGCACTAAGTTATACTCCACATCCTCCTTCAACATATGCCATCCAATCAAGGCCTCCTTCACATTGTGGTTTGATGTAATGTCCCCATTTATTTAAGCCAAAATGTTTTCGGGAAGTAATTAATTAAATATTAAATAAGTCTTTATCTTGCCTTTTAAGACCTATTAATTATTTAATTAATTGATTTTATTAATAAATGTAATGTTTTGAATTAAGGCTTTAATAATAATTTAGGTGTGGAAACTGAAAGATCGTGAATAAAGTATTGCTCGAGGAATTGGTTTTCATCATGGAAGATTGAAAGAGTTTTGAACTTTGATAATGGAATCACTGGGAATGAAACCTCTAAGGGATTAAGGAGCCTAGTTGGATGGAAACCCAACCTTGGCCTTTGGATTATCTATATCTGTTATATGATTCGAAGGGGAAGCATTTACTCAATACAATTTGTGTGCCAATGCTGATGATATTTATATGAACGATTCATCAAGGATTGATCGAATGTCCTGTTGATGCCGTCATTGGTGGTATATGTTGGGCGGATCGTCGGAAGTTATCAAGCATCTTGATTGTATTCCCGTATATCTTCCTAGTCGTATATGCTGGCATTGACTGTGTTACATTTGTTGAAGCGAGGAGTAGATGATTGGCAGAAATGTCTTTATTTATAACTTGTGAACACAGGATATACATATGAGGCAACAATGTCTTTATTAAAGCAAAATTGGGATTTTTGTATTGGTCAATGGTCATTGTAGTTTATAAATGCAAACATTCCCATCCATGATGAATGCAGGATTAATGACGGAATCAACATCGGCCATGTGCATTCCAAACGTGCAATGACTCATAATCTTTGATGTTGACCGAACAAGGCAAGACTTTGTATTGAGTCAATGGAAGTCACAACCATTGTGATGGGAAAAAATTGAATTCCTGTGTATACACTTTAGTCAACCCGATAATAATACATGTGTGCTCGATGTAATACTTTGGAGGCATCGGGTATTGGAAAGAATTAATAATTTATATTCCCAAAATTAATGTAAATCTTCTTGCATCATGAAACGGTGACACAATAAAAAGGCGCCGCCAGTAACTAATGCTGCTATTCCATTTTTTTTAAAAAGACGATATTATTCACTATTTCCCTTATTTACTAATTTAGACATAACATATCTCTCCTTATTGCATATTAGTCATTATGAAATCAGCTATATCTATTTATATGCCTATCAAATATTATACATTAAATGCATATACAACCAAACGTGTACCAAATACTTTCTTAATCAATTTACAGATTTCATAAAATGCCGGTTCAAATATAATGAAATATACTCTCAAATTTCTTGATTTTCAATAAACAAATACAATGTAACCAAGCACCTGTTAAGGTTAGCTTAACCCAAAATGTTGCATGAAAGAATTCTAACCAAGAATGTGCCCTAAAACCACTTAAGGAGGAGGGGCGGGCATATGGTCAGAGGATCCCTAGGATCTACTGAATCCAAGTTACAAAGATTACACTTGAAAGAGAGAAGCTAAACTCAACACCAAGAATGTGCACTCAAGATCCTTTGACAGGTGAGGTGCTAAATATGGTGGAGTGCTAATTGCTGAATTAAAAGGTAATAGGCGGATAACCAGCCATGAGAAAACTTTCCACGCTACCACCAAACAATGGGGGGAAAAGATTACAATTTAAACACTTCATCTGTTGCGGCAAGCATCCACTCATGACTGGGTCACCACTTTTCCAGTGGGTACAATGAGAGAATTAGCAAATTCTTTTTTTCCACACTCACGGTAAACCATCCAGGGGTTACAATGTGATAATTAAACACGAATAAGCAGCAATTAATAGACTGAAACAGTACTACTGTTATCAGCTTTACAAAATGAGAAAGAGCTGCAAATTACATGAGAATTACAATAGTTTTGAAGCACAAAGAAGCTGGATGATCCCACATTAGATAGCTATCCAACTTATTGAAGAAAGAACTGAAAACTCAAACTGAAACAAGTCTGATACAAAAAATCTGCAAACTGAAAATGAATTACCAGCAAACTGTAGCACACCAAATTGTTCATAACTTCATCCTATCTTCACCAATTGACATGGAATCAATTGCAGCAGCTTTTAGGAGTAAAGGCGCCCCTGTTCAAACACATAAACTGCACCAAAGCCTCCATATTTATTAATGCACGCATCCCAATACCATTCTAGAAATGTACGGCCTTCAAGAGGGGTGATTTTCTCTTTAAAAATAAGAAACACATTAATAAAATCTGAAACCTCTTGGAAAGGGTCATCCAAGGCTTAGAATCATATAGATAAAATACCCATATAAGAAATAAATTCATGAAAAGAGCTGCAAGCAAAATCACCAATCAGCCATGTCTGCACCAGCAACTCAAAATCTGATAATAACATCAAATCTCCAACAATGAAGCTCAATATGTACTTCTGAATGAAGCACACTCCCAATCCATCATCTAGGGAACCATAGTTTCAGGTCCGAAGAGTGGAATAGAATTTGCTAAGCTTTCCCTTAGCCAGATTCTGGATTTCAAACCAGCAACATAACTTTACAACATTTTCCAAAGATGTTAAAAGCTAGAGCAAGACTTCTCTTTTATAGAAAAAGAGGTGACTTTACAAATTCCCAAAATTCCTCCAAGAATGGGACACCAAAAGTTCCCTTTTTGAAATATTTTATAATTCACAAATATTTAATCCCTCTTAGAATGGCGTCCACTTCAAGGCATAAATAAACTTTATTAAATGTTTAATATTTCCTTCATGAAGGCGTCCCCCTTCATGGCCACCTTTTAAACACAACTTAAAGTTAATGAGCTAGGCCAAGGGGTCAACTTGAAATTAAAACATTAATGCCTTGAAATATATTATTTCACCAAAATGGCCTCAAAATGCTGAAAGCCAATTATGCTCCAAACTGCACTGCCCGAAATGGAAACTGAGTTGATTGCTGATGCTACTGCCCAAGATGGCACTGCTAGAAATAGAACTTACTAGAAATAGTAAATTCTGAAAAAGATGCCCAATGCCTTTGCAGGTCATACCACTACGAAGCTCTCTGAAAACCCAGAAAGAATCCGCAATCCTTATTCATGCAAACCCTCTTTAGAACCCCTATAAAATAGGAAACCCTAATTTGCACATCTGAGTAGCCTACGGATTTCCGGAAATAGGCTAAATCCAAATGAAGAGCGTAGGGCAAAATTGGGGACATTACAGTCCGCCATTCCCAAAATTGCTTGTCCTCAAGCAATGTCGCAACACTCCAAATTGATCCCACCATAACAAATAGGATTCGAGGGTCCCATGTCCATCTCTGAAAAAACCCACCATGTTGATGCTACACCACTCTAATCATACAAATGAAGCTATTGTACCAAAACTGCACTAACCTTCCTTGCAATGTCAAAAAGTTAACAAGCCTGAAATTCAAACTAAAAAACATGGAAGGACTAAAATCATAATTCTGCAGCATCTCACGCCCAACAAACTCTGACGAGTTAATATCATCAATGCCAATGACTATCAACATTTTGGACATAAGGAAAATTGATCTAAGTATCTCAACAATATTCTTATCAACGAAACTCCTCAAAGCATCAAATAGAGTAACAACTCCTTCAAGGCTTCTTGCAAAGAAGAAAACAACTCTTTGCAAAAGCTGAACAGTGTCATCCTCAAAACTCCTCAAGGATGAACAATGCCTCCTTCGAATAATTTTGATATATCCAAGAAGGCTTTTGAAAACTTTCACCAATCTCCTTACAAGAGTCAAAAAGTCGAACCAAATCAAGCATTGGTTTGTTGTCCCAAGCATATGTAGAAGTAAATGTACAAAGATAGTCACTGAGATGAACCTAAACACTTTCCAGATGCAGATTCAAATCACTCCAAATCTTCATTTCTCCCACTTGAGACCAAAAATCATGGCTAACGGGAGATTGGAAAGTCTGAAAATGAATGCACCAGCTACTGAACAAGACTGAAATGGTCAACTTGAGATCTGATTTAAGAAAAATCCGCATCCAAGAAGATAAACAGCTGCTGCAAAACTGAAAATCAGCATCCAAAATATTACATCTGCTCATATCCCCAGCTGAAAACAACCTTTCTGAAGATTTCATCACAGAAAAAAACCGATCATTGCTCAAAATCTCTCTCCAATCCATTTGTTGATGAACAAATGGATCCATCAAGTGGCTGGTAAGGAAGGGAACATCACCATTAATTCTGAAATTTTGATCCTTATCCTTCCAAGGAACCTTCCTACCATAACCCAAAAGATGTTCATTCCACATCAAGGGTGCCAAACAAAGATACCTGACCAAGAATGATCCACCACACCCCTGAAGAAATTTACAACACATCCCTGAGTGCCAATCAACTCCAAATGCACATTCAGAAAATTATTGACTTATTTAGTGAACCACTGAAGTTTATCCAAGAAAGCTTTAAAAACAAGGGAGCCTAAAACAAACATTGTCTTCAAATCCATCTCCCAAGACAGGTTAGTGTGAGCATTACTCAATCCAAAGAATAAATTGCCAAGCATGTAAACAACATGTTTTGACAACACCTTGGTGTCAAAAATGGGGAAATTGTCATGAATCAACACTTCCCATATGGAGACTAAATTCTCTAAACCTCTTATGCATTCACTTACAAGCAATCTTGGAGGATTATCAATCACAGAGTAGAACTCGTCCTCACATTCTCTGAGATGTTTGAAATCAGCTAGCTGGTCTCCAACCTCCATTACAGCCAACTGAGCATTCTCTAACATGCACTTCGTTGATTCAAGCTCAAGGGTAAGCTTATCAACCTTTCTTTCACTTCTTTGAAACACACCAATGATCTTCTTTGTGAATTCGTGGCATAATCCCGATCTTTAATCCAGCATAGATACTTTGATTTCATAATCACTAAGGAGTCTTGAATAAATTGCAGATTAAAGAGAGTGACTCCATCCCAAACTCCATCGTGTCTCTCTCCAATCGAACTATATGAGTAGTCAAATCTGAATAAAGCATGCACCTCATCCTCAATGGAAAACAAGAAATGACCTTTCCACTCACAAAAGTGCAAGAATGGTGAACTGTTGATCAGCTATATTTCAAAATCAGAACTTTGTTTCTTGTCTTTGTTGCCCCCATTGCTGCTCCAAAATTCTTGTCTTTCACCACCCACCAACTGAAAATGTTCAAGGTCATGAAGAGAATCAAATCCTACCAATTCTTCGGGCCTTTGTTTATAATCAGATTCATGATGTGGTAAATCTGATTTGAATTTGATAACCTCTTTAAAATCTTCATCATCAAGGGCCCTATGGTCTTCAAGCTCCTTTTTCCCTTCACTGTCTCCTTGATTATATACTGAAGAAGCCCCCAACTTGATCAATAAATCATTATTGATCGCAGTCCTGAAAGTTTTAGCAGCAACAAATTCTTCCTTAGTGGCTGCAACCATCTTAAAGGATTCATTATGGGGCTTACCCATGCAAGCTTCTTTGTCAAAGACATTTTCTCCTCCAAGGGCCATATCAAAGCTTGCAGTGAAATCAAAATTTTGTTCTTTATTGGGATCAAAAGGAAATTTATCCCATACAAATTCATTAACAAAATTAGGTGCCTTCACACCCGGATCTCAAATGTTGAAAGGCTGATTATTTTTATCAAAAGGAAACTGCCATTCGAACTTCACTTGAAATGGTGACTCTTTGAATGAGACAGCTCCCAACTCAACAAAGCTGAAATCTTCATGAGAATCTTTCTTCAAGATCTTAGTTTGATGACCAAACTCAAAACCACATGAATCTTCATTATTATAATGAATTAAGGAATCATCACTATTAGCTGGTTTGAAGATTATATCCTCCTTACTTTCAATAAGAACTTCATGTGAAGGTATAGTATTGATCTCTTCATTTGTAGTCACAAACATACCAAGGAGGTCTCCTTGATTCCTTGACATAGACTCTTCATGGGTAATCAAAACTGTTGTTGCCTCTTTGCATTCATCCTCAACTTGTGCGGATAACTGCATATCAATAGGTATTTCTTGGGATACAGCCCTAGAATCATTGAGAAACAATATTTTATTTCTGTCTTCTGCATTAATAACTTCCTCTTTTTTCTGCTCTGTCTTCTTCAAGTGTGGCTGCAATTTTCTCTCACACTGAATGAATAAATCTCTGATCAACATACCAACAATAGAGGAATTCTTTCCTTCTTGTTCATGAATGTTTAGCAGAAAGAATAGGACGTTTTTAGGAATGTCATCCATCTCATTGATAATTAAGATCAAAATGTTTCTCATTGTTGCTACTACATCCTCCTCTTGTTCACTCCAAGTTGAAATGAAGAGGTAATGAATCAAATAATATATTTAATCTTGCATACCCAAATCTATCAACAACACACTTGTTTTGAGTTCCGAAAAAATCTTTAGTATAGCAACTCTTCTGGAGTACTGATTGCTATCAGTTTCATCAAGATCTTGAAAACTTTCCACGAACATATGAAGAACTCTCTTCATAGTTTTATCATCATAGGGCACCAAGGGTGCCAAAATTCTCATCACTTCACCGAGGCATGAAGTAACCAGCAAATTTACTTCTTCATCAGGATGCCTCAGCCAATAGGGCTGATTCAAAAAAGTCACTGCAAGAGCTAATGCCAACTGCATTTCCTCTGAAGGTAATTGCTTCACTTGCCTCAAACACTGTTCTAACAAATGAAGAATGTTCTCTTCATCCTCCTTTGACTGAAATTATTTGTCAAGACTCTTTCCAACCAAAAAGAGAGTCTCTACCAACTTCCTCTCTTCTTCATTAGCCATACCTTATTCTGACAAGACAAGGTTTCTCAAATCACTAAAAAAATGTCAACTTCAAAAACTTTTGAAGCTGAAACTAAACTCTTCTGCTTTCTAATGTAGTATCGGTCTTCTCTGACTCTCATCTGATAATTGAAGCACTGCAACTCACAAGATGGCAAGAAAACAAGCTTTGATACCACTGAAATATACTCTCTCAAATTTTTCGATTTTCAATAAACAAATACAATGTAACCAAGCACCCGTTAAGGTTAGCTTAACCCAAAACGCTGCATGAAAGAACTCTAACCAAGAATGCACCCTAAAACCACTTAAGGAGGAGGGGTGGGCATATGGTCAGAGGATCCCTAGGATCTACTGAATCAAAATTACAAAGATTACACTTGAAAGAGAGAAGCTAAACTCAACAACAAGAATGTGCACTCAAGATCCTTTGACAGGCGAGGTGCTAACATATGGTGGAGTGCTAATTGTTGAATTGAAAGGTAATAGGTAGATAACCAGCAATGAGAAAACTTTCCACGCTACCACCAAACAGTGGGGGGAAAAGATTACAATTTAAACACTTCATCTGTTGCGGCAGGCATCCACTCATGAGTGGGAATTCACCACTTTTCCAATGGGTACAATGACAGAATTAGCAAATTCTTTTTTTCCACACTCGCGGTAAACCATCCAGGGGTTACAATGTGATAATTAAACACGAATAAGCAGCAATTAATAGATTGAAACAGTACTACTTGTTGGCGTTTCAATTAGCACCTCTGGAGTGCTTATTGGAAACGGACAGCTATTGCAAGTGTGTTAGTACATGCTCTTCGGATTATAGAGAGGAAGATCTCTCTTTGCTGATTTTATACTGTAAAAAAGGGGTGTACTAAGATTTCCTATCTTTTTTACTCAGCGGTAGGACACAAGGGTGCATAAACCAATGCGCCGTAGCTAAGCTTTTTCTCTGGTTTCCGCAGATCTTAACTACGACTAACTAAGCTTCTAAACTATCCTACCTCCTCAAGAAAAACAGAGCATGAGGGCATAGGAGCGAAATGGTATGGTTGGATCACTTGAATCCTCCGTCTCAATGGAATATGGCCGAGGCTCTGAACCTTCGGATATATACCAAGATAGGGCTCGATACAAGCAAACACTCGTTACGGTAAACTGGATCTGAGACTTGCCAAGGAGGAGGAACCCCTATCCGAGGTATAGGCTTGGAAGCAGCTCACTGGAAACAACAAGGAACGATGGCCTTTCTAACAGGATTCCCGAGGAGGTGACGACACCTGTCCAAAGTCTAGGCTGCAAGAAAGATCATTAAACAACATCAAACGATAATGATTGATGACAAAATATCCAAGGAGGCGACGACACCTGTCCAAGGAGGAGATTGAAACAATGCACTATTTAAAAACAAGACTTTGAATAACTCAAATAATTAGATCAATCAAGCTTGCACCATCTGATTTATTCTTTAAGATTCTTCAAAGAATTACAAAGGTCGGGACAGCAAAGGCACGAAATCATGCACAATTGCAATCAACCAACGAACTCTCATCCAAGAGTGAACAGATATAAACAAGCGAACTCTGGCAACAGTGGCGCAGCAATTTTGCTAGCAAATAAAGGTTAAACAAATAAAGAACCTAAGGCTCTTATTTATAGGAACTCAAAGGAGTAGGCAACCCTAAAATCTCCTTGAGTTAACAAACAGTTCTTGCCAATCAGCAAGATATTATTCTATGTCTAAATGTAGGTGAGCAAACAGTTAACTGGAAATCTACTTCAGTTAACTGAAACTAAACAAAAGTCAAACTGGAAGTCTACCTCAGTTGACTGACACCTAACTAAAAGTGAACTTATGTTACAAATGTGTCTCCAAATAGACATCCACCTTTTGAGGAAATCTGAGATCCACAAATCGTGGGAGTCAAATAGACATCCTAGATTAGTGGGATCTGACATGCATGATCTGTGGAGATCTGGAGTCAACTTGGAAAGGGGCATCAAGTTGACTTCAGTCATCATTAATGCTATTTGGAGGGTAGGACGTCCTCCCTTGGTGCTTTACACCTCTTCACCACTGGTCAACAAAGTCTCTATCCAGTCATTGACCTCTTCGGCCTCCGGGCAATTAATGCTCTTCAAGATGACTATGTGGCGTCTAAGCATTTCTTCACCCGTCGTAAGCTGCTGATGATAGGTTATGCATTGGGCAGCTGCTTCATCTAACTGGACAGACATGGCTGCAATTTTGGCTAATTTGCAGCCATTGGGATCTTCAAGGAATGAAGATCGGATGACATCCTGGAATCGTGTCTGCACGGTTTCAAGTTCCACATATTCTCCTCCTTCCCGCTGATATTCTAACTCCGGGAAGGATATTACCAACGTTCTTGCGAAGTTGATAATATTGGCGACGAAGCGTCTATAGTCAATCAGCTCCACAGAGTTGGCATCATAGGCTCTCACCTTGTATGCCACCTGTTCTTTCCACTCAAAGAGATGCTGTTTATTTTCTGTGGTCGTAACTGATTCATATGCTTGTTGCAAATCAGCAACTGTCGCCTCCTCTCTCGGCCTCTCTTGAGCTGCCTTTATATCTGACTTCTGGATTTCTGATCGAAGTCCATGTGCTCTGTCTCTCAGCTGATATGCTTCTGTCAACACACACCGCCCTTTGACAACAAACTCATCCACTTGACGTCTCAAGTGTTTACCGTATGTAATCAACTGATGATGGTTCCTTTCAGCTGGGAGATCCAACAGTCCTTGAGGCAAAGCCGAGGAGTTTGGAGTGTCATGTATCAAACTAGAAATGTACAACTTTAGCTGACGGATTTCAGCCTTCAAGGCTGCTTTGTCTTGTCCATCTTTTGTCATCCTTTCTTTGACACTCGCCGAGGCAATTCCAAGAAGGTCTGCCTCCACCTGTCGAGTGGTCTTTCCAAGGTTCACCTTTGAAAGCGTGAAATCCTCAACCCTCACATTATGTATATCTTTGTCTTCAGGTGGGGCAGCAGTCTCTATGATGACCTCGTTCTTGCATTCTTTTCTACATGTGTCTGCTTCTTCAACTTCTTTACCGGCATGTCTTGTGGGACATGATGGAATTCAGAGAAGTCAAGATATATGAAGGCCTCTCCCTCCTCCCAAGCGAGCTTTCCAGCCAGATAGAATCTCGGCTAGCATCGCTGGGAGGAGGAACATAGGTCCCCTGAATGCTAGAAGAACGAGACTGTGCCGTGGCAATGTCTCGTGGTGGCGAGTCCAAATCAATAGGACTTTGTGACCTCTGTGATGGTGGTGAAGCTGGTGGCTCTGTTTCTATCACTGGCACCGCTTCTGCTACAACTTCTTCTACAATGGTTTCCGCCTCTACAGCGATTATTTCAATCACTGGTTCTTGTGTAGTTGCAGCGGTCTCAACTGTCTCAGGCAAATTGGTGGCTGTCTCCACCTGTACCTCTTGCCGGCTTGTGCTGGCAATTCCTTTTCTCCCCCATGTGCTTCCTGACATCCGCATTCCTTCTGGAGGAAAGCTCATCTTCTTCTGTCTGGGTTTCCTCCTAGACGTGGAAGGTAGTGTAGACTGAACCGCTGGCGGCTCTGATCGGGGAAGTACTACCTTCCTTGTCCTTTTACTGTCCAGGTAGAGTTGACTGTGTCGAACTACTCTACCCGTTCTTTCCTCAATAGACGTACTCTCTTTCGCGTACCAGTCTACCTTGCCGAGTGGTTGTGAATCTACTAGACCCGTGAAGAAGGAAGAAAGAATAACTTCTCCTTCGTCTTCAGATAAGCCCTCGATGTCTTCTGACATGAATTCTGCAATCTGTGAGAGCTTGAATCTGCTATGGTTCCTTCTTCTCACTTCGAACTCATCTTCGCAGTTGACCCAAAAATCTTCCATGAAAGGTTCATGTGATGATCTTTGCTCAAGGTGAGCTGCGAAGATGCCTCTGGGGTCATAGGATGGCCTCCTGTCGATGAGGTACTTGAGATTAAATCTCACTATTTCTTGGCTTATCAACCTTGCATCAGCTGCTGTTCTGCATCTGTAGAGTCCCATCTGAAGAGGAAAGTTCACTGCAGCCTTTTTCTTTACGCGAAGGTAAGAGTGAACATCGGCCAATTGCCTCAGGAATTCCATGAACACTACCCTATCTGAGGGGTAACGTGGCATCATGGCGGGGTGGCCATTATAGCCATACACGCGTATGTAGGTGAAAGTGGGGAATTGTATGAACCAATCCGCCCAGTCCACCATTGCTGCCTTAGCTGCTGGTGAAATACGCACGTGCATCTCATGGTCTAGCTCGTGCACGGTGTGCATAGTAAAAAGGTCATTTATTCTTTTGAAATGTCTTTCCGCTAGAGTGAACTCCAAGCGAGGAAAGTATTCTTGTACCTTTTGCACACCCAGGGTTCCCACAGTGTTTAATGTTCTGAAATCGCCTTGGAAGGCTATCAGGTAGACCAGGTATGAACACATGTGGAAACGGTGCTCTTCTAGAAATCCGGTGAATTGTTGGTGGAGTGTGTCACTGATCAGGGAGGCCCAGTCGTAACGTTCTTTTCTGCTGATT
Source organism: Sequoiadendron giganteum (assembly GCA_007115665.2). NCBI lineage: Eukaryota > Viridiplantae > Streptophyta > Pinopsida > Cupressales > Cupressaceae > Sequoiadendron > Sequoiadendron giganteum. The sequence goes on from CM021106.1 coordinate 367,603,115, forward strand.
ATCTTGCCAATAATGTAGAACATCCACGGCTGGAAGGATTTTCCCTCCTCTTGTCCAGTGACTCTGCTGAGTAGGGTGATTAGCACTCCGTACTCGTCTTTGAATTCTCCTCTACCAACTACTCTGGGCAAACTGTTCCTCTTTGTTTTCAGCCAATGTTCAGCCATTATAAGCGAACACTTGTCTTTTGAAGCCTCGAATGCCTTTTCGCATTCTGTCACTGATATGACCTTCTTGGTAGGGCATGGTGGGATTGCAAAACAAGTCTCTATGTCTACTGGCTTCAAGCTGCAAATCACCCTCCCGTCAACTGACAGGATCTCTCTTGTAGTCGGGTTGTAATGCTTAGTGCAAGCAATTACAAGCTCGATGCTTTGTAAGGTGATTGGAATAGATGCTGCTTGAAACAAACCGGATTCTTCGATGTTCTGCAATGTGATTTGATTCATGCCCTCCAAGTCTTCAGAACTGACCTCTGGATTTTTCTGCCATAAGTCTGTATCAGTCGTTTTCAGGTAATCATGGTATAAGACTGTTTTGGTCTTGTATTGTACCTGAGAGTACTGCATTCTGAAAACCTTGAATATTGACTGGGCACTTGACCCTGTTCTGACACTTTTCTGGAACTGCTAAAAATAGCCTCGCCGGGGGTAGTTTTTACGAAAAATTCTGAGACATGGGTTTTGTTAAGAATGATTTTCTAAACAGACCCAGATCGTCAGAAATTCGAAAAAACGAGTTTTTCTTTGACATGCAAGAGCCCTTCGGTGGCAGAGGCAGCAAGGGCACCAGAAAGTGATTTTTCTCGAAAAAATCTAACACATGGGTTTTGTTCGTGCTTCAAAGCCAAACAAACCCAGTTTGTCCGTTTTTCAATATTATGACTTTTTCCGGAAACCCTAAAAAATAGGGGCAGCAGGGCTACTTTTTCTGAAAAAATCTACCATGTGGGTTTTGTTGAAAAAGCTGTGCTGATCATACCCAGTTGGTCAGATCTGTGAAAATCTGTCGTTTCCTGTGACATGCAAAAGAAATATAGACAGAAGTAGAGGAAATAGACAGAAGATGGATTGGAAGTTATAAACTGCCACTTGTAATAATCTGTCTCTGGAAACAATCTTGGGAGAAGAATGCTTTTACTGCCAATTATCTTCAAAAATATTGAAGATCCGTTCAAAACCCCTGCCAGATCTTGAAAACTTGTTCTTGGGAGCTACTTGATGTTTTATCCTTCAACCTGCAAAAAAGAATAATGAGGAAAAGGGACGCCTAGCATGAATATAAAGCAATTAGGGTTAAGATCCACAAAGTATGGAAGATAACTCATCATTCAGTCCTGATTTGGAGTTCCAAAAGATGATTTCCACTGATTGTGGAGTGTTTTTCTCTTTTTTGGCTCCAAATTTGCTAACTCAAGTCAACATTTCTGTTTGACTTTCCTTTAGGCGTCCAACCTTGAATTTGATCTTTTTTGCCTATTTTGCAAGCTGAAGTGCTCCTGTTTGATCTTCGATTCAGGTTGCTCAGTTGATCTCGAGCAGTATCTGACAGTTCTGTTGTTGAGGCAGGATCAATGTGACTAGATATGCCTGGGAGAGGTTAGCTCAGAAAACTGAGTTTAGGCCTCCAGAAAGAAGGGCGCCTTTTCTTGAAAGGGGCGCTTTTGACAATGCCTTAGTCAATTTTCACTGACTCGTTCTTCGTTTTGACCTTTTCAGACCCTCTTTGCTTTGATCTGACGTTCCCGATGTTTGATGAATCAGATGATTCTGCTTGATGATGTGTCGGGTAGCTGGTTCAGTCTTGTTCACGATGCCTGACTTTGCAGTGGCAGCTGGCAAGTTTTGGGCCTCCAAACTAAAGGGCGCCCCTGGCCAGCAGGGGCGCTTTTAGCTTTTGCCTAGTTTTATCTTGGTTGTGGACTGCCAGCCTTTGACCTTCTTCATCAGTCGATTGATTTGTCGGAAGTTCTTGCTGATAGTCTCGCTGACGAGATAGGTCATAGCTGAGAAGGTCGTCTTGGGAGGTAGTGAAGATTCCGGCTGAATCTGGACACCTTTAGGAAAGGGCGCCTTTCCTTGAGAGGGGCGCTTTTAGCCATGCCTTAGCCATTTTCTGGCTTATCTTTCCAGTTTTTCAAATTTGGCTTTTTCTGCTTGATCTCGTCTCGTGATCGTCTGGTGTGTCTTGTGGACTTGCTGTTAGATTGATCACGTGGCCGGGAGGAAGCTGGAAAGATATCATGTATAAAGCTACAGCTCTTGGATTCATCTAATGTCTGCAACTGAGGGGCGCCCCTGGCCAGCAGGGGCGCTTTTACCTTGAAGTTTTCAGATTTGGCACTTCTGTCGTCAATGGATCCTCCATACTTCGCTGACGGTCGGTCAATGATTGCTGAATCAGATAATCTTGCTGATTGTTTCGTTGTCGAGCTAGTATGAAAGTGAAGAGGATGACTGTTTTGACACTGCCAGATGATTTGATTTGCCCTCTAAGGTTCAACGGCGCCTTTCTTCAAGAGGGCCACTTTTAACCACTGTAGACTATGTTTTGCCTTGGTAGACAAAACGTGCACCTTCCAGACTTAGCCAAATTTTGGCCTTTTCCGTTTTTGAGAATCTCCTTCGTTGAACGTCATCATTTTTATCTTTTTCCGCCATGATTTCTTCGTTGAAGCTTTTGAGGTTTAGCTTTCAGCACCTGGTACTGGCCAATCTGCCATTAATGGCTGCGGAGCTCCTAACTTTGTTCCTGAAAAATAGAAATAGACCCACCAGAGTAAAACATATTTTTTGATAATTCTGACTTGATCAGTGTGATCGTGAAGGCAATTAAGCCTATCAGAATTATTTTCAATCATTTCCGGGAAGGTCCTATTTTTTAGGGTTTCCATAAAAATAGGGGTGTAAAACCCTAATTTTCGTTTTTTCAAAATTTTAACCATAGGTTCCTTGACAGAAACCCACAAGGATTTCATATTTGGTTTGACCTAAAACATACTTTAGATGGCATTTTTACGTTGTTTAGCTCAATTTAAGCAGAATGTCAAAAATTTCATTTTGGGTATAACACTACTGTTATCAACTTTACAAAATGAGAAAGAGCTGCAAATTACATGAGAATTACAATAGTTTTGAAGCACAAAGAAGCTGGATGATCCCACATTAGATAGCTATCCAACTTATTGAAAAAAGAACTGAAAACTCAAACTGAAACAAGTCTGATATAAAAAATCTGCAAACTGAAAATGAATTACTAGCAAACTGTAGCACACCAAATTGTTCATAACTTCATCCTATCTTCACCAATTGACATGGAATCAATTGCAGCAGCTTCTAAGAGTAAAGGCGCCCCTATTCAAACACAAAAACTGCATCAAAGCCTCCATATTTATTAATGCATGCATCCCAATACCATTCTAGAAATGTACGGCCTTCAAGAGGGGCGATTTTCTCTTTAAAAATAAGAAACACATTAATAAAATCTGAAACCTCTTGGAAAGGGTCGCCCAAGGCTTAGAATCATATAGATAAAATACCCATATAAGAAATAAATTCATGAAAAGAGCTGCAAGCAAAATCACCAATCAGCCATGTCTGCACCAGCAACTCAAAATCTGATAATAACATCAAATCTCCAACAATGAAGCTCAATATGTACTTCTGAATGAAACACACTCTCAATCCATCATCTAGGGAACCATAGTTTCAGGTCCGAAGAGTGGAATAGAATTTACTAAGCTTTCACTGAGCCAGATTCTGGATTTCAAACCAACAGCATAACTTTACAACATCTTCCAAAGATGTTAAAAGCTAGAGCAAGACTTCTCTTTTATAGAAAAAGAGGTGACTTTACAAATTCCCAAAATTCCTCCAAGAATGGGACGCCAAAAGTTCCCTTTTTGAAATATTTTATAATTCACAAATATTTAATCCCTCTTAGAATGGCGTCCACTTCAAGGGCATAAATAAACTTTATTAAATGTTTAATATTTCCTTCATGAAGGCGTCCCCCTTCATGGCCACCTTTTAAACACAACTTAAAGTTAATGAGCTAGGCCAAGGGATCAACTTGAAATTAAAACATTACTGCCTTGAAATATATTATTTCACCAAAATGGTCTCAAAATGCTGAAAGCCAATTATGCTCCAAACTGCACTGCCCGAAATGGAAACTAAGCTGACTGTTGATGCTACTGCCCAAGATGGCACTGCCTGAAATAGAACTTACTAAAAATAGTAAATTCTGAAAAAGATGCCCAATGCCTTTGCAGGTCATACCATTGCGAAGCTCTCTGAAAACTCAAAAAGAATCCGCAATCCTTATTCATGCAAACCCTCTTTAGAACCCCTATAAAATAGAAAACCCTAATTTGCACATCTGAGTAGCCTACGGATTTCCGGAAATAGGCTAAATCCAAATGAAGAGCATAGGGCGAAATTGGGGACATTACATATAACCCATTTGATGCGCTCCAAATAAGTAGGAGCATTCTATTTATAATCCCTCCAAATTAGTGAAGAGTCATACTAAAAGATATACCCATTCACCTTAATCTTTCCAAACCGCTGCCTCTCTTGAGGGAGACATACCTCTTCATGGTGGGCATTGACTTACCAATCTTAATTTAATTTCCAACATGTTTGGAATCACTGTTAAAGACATATACTCATAAATCCTTAATCGACCATCTTAACAAATCACAATTACTATGTAATGACCTGCCCTACTTTGGTATACAAATTTTTTTCGAATTTCAACTACTTGACCGCTCAGACATTTCGTCAAACAGTTGCATAAACTACTGCACTTAATTGCTTATATAGAATTCGCAATATTTTGTTACCATACATTCATGTAGTGAGCACTTCAGAATAGAACACCTCAAAGATATTATACTCAGATTTATTTTGCAGAATTAAAACTACAATTGTTTCCAAAATGTCATACCATAATTTGCACAGCGAACAAACAAAAACATATTTATGAATTTCAACTAGGGTTACTCAATTGAACAAATAATAAAATTGAAATTCCAACTGAGCATCAAGTATATTAAAGGAATAGATATCTTTTAACCTTAATTTTCTATATCTGCACTTCAGCTAACAGTCCAAGATTCAACCTCCAATTTCCATAGAGTCCAGCAATATAAGATTTTGAAACATAACTTCAGAATGGACTGCAATCTCCCAAAATTGGTTAGTGATGGCAAATAGAGGGAAAAACATCCAACTCGTGCTTTTTTCATACAATGGCAATATGGCACAGCTAACACAAAAAACCACAACAGCTCACAAGTCCTCAATGAATTATAGTAGAATTAAAAAATCCGCACTATTAAGATTGAAGATGATGCTTCGACCCATTATTGGCATCTGTCCGTCCCACACACATAGAATATAATACCATTAATCATACAAATCTATTGATCATCGTTCTGCCAAATATATTGTTCCCTTGCTAGTACTCCTTCGATAGCCACAAGCAAATCGCTAGTGTCCAAAGCTGATGGGCCCTTTATCTGACTCCCTATGCCACGCAAGGTTCAAACTCATGCGATTTCATACCATCGGTGATAGGAAAGCTTCAAGGAAAAATTATTGATAAAGCCCAAAATATCTTGCAATAGAAAGAAACGTCAGTTACAAAGAGTGAGACGGTGGCTCTTAGACTAGCTTAACATTAAATATTAAGTGACCATTTTAAAAAATGTTCCCATCGTTAAAAATGACTATGCCATGAACTGTTTCTTTAATGAAACCCGACCATTTGTTTTAAACTCCCCGATACTTCCCTTGTATTAATATCGTCTCCCTTCTAGGATAGCACAGAGGAGTGGTTTGTCATCATCATTCACCCACGACAGCATAATCATACTCAGGCCTCAATATTAAATATTTCGACTCCTTTCTAGAATACGATAAACTCTATAGATAAAGGCTTTGAACCACCTCTAGTACTTAATTTCTTGAATCTGTGGATACATTTTTTACAAACTTAAAATCTATAATTTTCCCGACTCCTGAATCAAACTCTTGCTAGCTCCACGACTTGTCAACCGGAACAATATATGACGACTTAGGATTGAAGACGGCTTGTAATAAAGTTTCTTTAAAATTGCTCTCGGTTCTTGGAAACATGCGTTCTTCAGATAACCATGCCCAATAGCTTCTACAAAGTCTCCCATATTCATACATGTTCCATACCTTCCCTAAGTATATCAAATTAATTAAATTTCTTTATTCGGTGCTTGAAACAATCATTATGGTTCTTTATAATACTCTATGGGCTCCGGATATTTCCCTTATTTTGTTGGTATCATTGAAATATACACCATGCCTCTAGATATAATTTTGTTATCAATATATGCAACTATATGAGTATTTTAAAGAACAGCCTCCCAAACAATCAAACTACCCCATCATAACAGATAAAAGAATGAATTTTATCTCCCCTCAAAATTTTGTACAATACGGCCCACTGGGAGAAGACAATTAAATGTCCTTCCACAACTTAAATAAGCAACTGGTAAAAATACAGCTAGAAGTGAATACATAGCTACTTACAACATATGATACAGTATTTATCATCACCATACTTCTGTATCAGAGTAGAATTCCACAAACCCGAAAATTAATATGCAATCCTTCAAATAAAACTGTGTAAAACATAAATTTGAATAGAATAGTTCTCAGTTAATTCATGCACAGACACTAAATATGTTTGTCCGCCACCATCCAAGAGACGTCTTTTAGTCTCAAAAACAGTATTCTTAATGGAGGTTTTTGTCTCCAATAAGTTTTGTGGTGAACTAGTGTTCAACCAACCAAGAACCTGTTTTCCGAATTCAAATCCAGCATACCGCCAACAATGCTCCCCAAATCTTTTATTAATTCCTATTCGTAACTCCTTATACCTCCTTGAATTCTCATCTTTTTCCCTTTCACCTTTTATTTAATTCTTTTGAGAATCCAACAAAAGTAACTTAATTAATTTCATTTAACTTTTTTTATATATTTTAAGTTACTTTGCACCATTAATTAATTTAAGTTGTCTTTATATTTTGAACCTTTTTTGACATCATTAAATTAATTATTTAATTATATGCTGACTCAAAATTGGGGACATTACATACTAACTTCTTTTCCTAAATCAATCTCCTTACAAGATTGCTGCCCTCCTTATTTCATACACCTAGTTTAGAGGCTACAAACTGGATCTTTTTTTGGTGGGGTTATGACATCATTATCTTTGGCATCCATCTAATCATTGTGAATTTGAATTGTACGTCTGCTATAAACAAAACTTTTAGTATTCACAATCTGTAAAACTAAAAAGTTGTACTGACATGCAGTTAACATGTTCACCAAATATATGGTGTGTTTATGAATAACCGATTTGTACAGCATAATAATAATAAATTATTGAAAAGGAAAACATTGGAGAAACCTTAATTAGATAGAGTCATAAGACAGCCAATTTAGGAATTCTGCACTTAGGAGGGACCAAATGTCACATAAAAAGTTAGCTAAAAACTACAAATTCTCATCCTTCAACAAACATAGGAACATAAAAAATCTGAAATTTTGATGTAGGTTTGAGTTCAATTGGTTCTGTAGATGACCTATAAGAATTCATTGTCCATCTCCTTGAGCAAGTACTTAAAGAATTTCAATATGCAACATAACAAATATCTTCACAATGGTAATGATGGTTCTTACAGTAATTTTACCATATTTGTGAGTACACAAGTAAATAAATTAGTAATCACAACTAGAGGATCTTTTGTTGGGGTTTCTTCATCATCTTTGGTGTCCATCCTATCATTGTGAAAGTGAATTGCATGTCTGCTATTACATAAGAAAAATTATATTTCACAAGCTGTAAAAAGATGTACAAACATCACAGTTTAAATGTTCACCAAAAACTTGACATGTTTATTGAGTAACCAATTTGTAAAGTGTTGGCGTTACAATTCACACCTCTGGAGTGTGTATTGGAAATGGACAGCAATGCACAGTGCGTAATGGCTGCTCTTCAAATTAGGAGGGGAAGCTCCCTCTTTTACTGATATGCGTGAAAAAGTAAATGTTCTAAATCCTATCTTTTTGACTCAGTTGGAAGAGGCACAAGGTTAAGAAAACCAATACATTGCAGCTAAGGTTTTTCTCTGGTTTTGTAGATCTTAATTACAACTAGGCTAACGCTTAAACTATCCTATTTCCTCAAGAAAAACAGAGCATGCGGACTTAGGAGCAGGGAATATTTGACGATAATCTTTAAGTAAGGATTTCCAAGGAGGTGGGACACCTATCTGAAGCGTAGGCTGAAATGAAGGTCATTGGAAACGACATCAAACGGTAAATTAGTTCTCAAGATTCCTAAGGAGGCAGGACACCTATCCGAAGTGTAGGCTGAAAGTAACTTACAAGAAACAACACTTAGATGACAATCTCTATTTCTAAATTCTCAAGGAGGACGGACTCCTATCCGAGGTGTAGCTGTGAAACAAAGATTATTGTTAACAACATCACACGATAAACTTTATTTCTAAATTCCCAAGGAGGAGGGACTCCTATCCGAGGTGTAGATATGAAACAAGCTTATTAATCACAACAAGAATAAAACTGGGATAGTAAATTGCATAACAAGACACGCACACAATGAATGATCAAACCTATCCGAAGTGTAGGCTGAAAGTAACTTACAAGAAACAACACTTAGATGACAATCTCTATTTCTAAATTCTCAAGGAGGACGTGTTGACGTGTTTTTTATGACAACACCAACACAGAATAAAATGTCCAATGGTCACTCTATTCCCTCTTGATCAAAGTATTCTGCATGCTAAGATTGCGTGAAAGTTCATGCGTTCAACTCCAAGGTTCCTTTTATTGCGAATAGACTCAATTGGTTGATGTGAATATGTTGGGTATTCCAAGGGGACTTACGTAATTGTTCAACTTTATATGCTCAAGCAAAGGAAGGATTTTGACTATAATGCTCTGGTATTTGAATGGATCGGGAAATGCTGAATTTAAAGGAGGTAGGGATAGGAATTCTACAATCTATTTCTACGAGTGGAATGCAAGGATTAGTTTTGACAGTCTTCAAACCGAACTTCGTTTCGTCTCCCCTTCGGACAACTCTGACAAAGCTGGTGCAATCTTCAAAGGATGGATGAGATGTTCAAATTGAGATTCACCATGCACACCCCTTCACAACGAAGCAAGTGGGCACATTGAACACAATCGAAGTTAAATGCTGAGATTCCAGTTGACCACACAGGAGCAAACTTACCGTCAGCAAGTCCGCCAGTGGTATGGATAGGGGAAGATATGCCCAAACTAATGTCACATTCCACAATTAACTCTACTTGCATGAAAACAAATCTACTTTACTTTACTCTATTTGAATTGGAAAGACGAAAAGATCTCGTCAACTACCCACAACACAAAATGAAGTCACCAATCAATGAAATCTTTATATCATGAGAGTCTTACACAACAATCTTTTGCAAAAAACTTTCAAAGGGAAAGTCTTTCTTTCCTTTCCAACTAAGCTAACTCCTAGCTCTACTTTAACTTCTATCAATCTCTATCCCTGTCTAGCTCTGATCTATCTCTGATTCTAATTCTAACTTTACAAATGAAGGGGGATACCCCTTTTATAGTTGGCCCAGTCCAACAGATGGTTTAGATTGAATTACAATGAAGGGCTCAGATTGAGTCACATATGCCCTAATTAGGGTTTTTGCCCTAAAAACCGTCATCGAGAAGAGTGGGGCAATGAATGCACAAAATATTCTCCACTCCTCTGCAGGAACCACTACAAGCAATTAATGCCCATTATCCTCTTCCAGAAGATCCTCGTCCAAAAACTTGTTCCCACTGTCTGTCTGCCAATTCTGTTGCGCTAGGGGGAGAGTAAAAGAGTCTCTAAGATCGTCTCCGCAGATAATAAAATTTGAAAGGTTTTGACGTTCAACCCTCCTGTTGCTTTGACTCCTGGACGCACTTCCTCCTCTTGCAACTTTCACACTTCTTCAGCTCACTGCATTGGGCGTATTTACCCCCTTTTGCACCACGTTCGCAATGCCTTAGGCCAATCTCCACTGTCGTTTCTCTTTTTTTTTTAGAGTTGTAACGTTGTCCAGCTTCGTCTCCTCAAGTCCTCATGCCTTGGCTTCAACGTTCATCCTGCAAAACAAAAGAAGAGCATTAGAACGCTTTATAGTCTAAATTCATTTTACTTACCTTATTCCCCCGCTTTGACTTCCAAGGTCTACTTGGTGTCTGATAAAATTCATCATTTTCTAGCAAACTTCTATCATGGGCCCATTGTGCTAGGGCGTATGCCATCTTGTTGTTTTCATCCTCCTGCCTTAGCAATTTCATTCACTTGCCTTGCCCACCTTCTTTTAGGAGCTTGGTGACTTAGATTAAATTCCACTCGTCCTGAGCTTGAGTGCATTTGACCTCCTCTGCTTTCTTTTTCCATGCCTTAGAAAATTTATCCATTTGTGCCTTAGGAACTTTGTTGAACGGGTGCCAGGCCAGAATTCTTGTCGAAACAACACAAACAAGGTGTGGAAGAGTTTTAAACCATCTCCTAATTGGAAATGTCCAATACCCAGAAGAAAATTCCCCTCAGAAATCATAATTTCCATGTGTATCCAGACGAAGGGGTAAGTTTAATTTTTATTATTTTTGAAAAATAATAAAAATTACTAAGGTTTATTCCACTTTCATTCTGGAGGAATTCCACGCCTGTAATCTCCATTTTTCCTGCCTTAGTATTTGTCCTTGATTTTCCTGAGAAACTTCCTTGTTGTCCCCGGCGCATTTCATGTGTCATGAGGTAGTTTCCAACTTTATCTCTGCCTTAGGCGTATTTTCTTTTGCCTTGCAAAATGCCTTAGACAAATTTTAATTTCAAATCACCCATGAAGGGCATTTCACCCCATGCATTTATTTTCACTTTACCTTTCCATGTCTAGACTTCCTTGTCTTATATCTCCCTTGGACGCATATTTATGTGCCTACTTCAACTCTTCATGCCTTAGCATCTTTCTCTTCTTAGTATCATCTCTTCTAGGCTTGGGCGTATTTTACCTAGGGAGACTTTTACTTCCTACGCCTTAGGATATCCAGCCTAACCTCCTTATGATGGGCGCATTTGAGGGGTCCTCAGGAAATTTCGATGCCTTAGAAACATTTTTAACATCCTTTTATCTTGGGCGCATATGGAGGTGTGAGGAGGAATTCTTCAAGCTTGGGCGCATTTCACCCTATGAGGGAGAAATTTTTATACTTAGCGTTTTTCCTCAACAACTTCTCATGCCTTGGCGCATTTAGCATAGGGAGGAGGAACTTCAAATATGAGGGCGCATTTTCCCATGTCAACCTCCATCTTCAACCTTGGGCGCATATGGCACATGCAAAGGAAAAATTGAATTACCTTGTGACCCTTCAGCTTCCTCAAGCGCATTTAGCCTTGGCAACTTCCTTCTTTGGGCGCATTTTAGGATGCCTTGGGAAATTTTCGAATGTCTCTTGAATATTCCCATGCCCTGGGTGACCTTTCACCTTCCCTAGGCGCATTTGACCTTGGCAACTTCCTTTCTCAAGCGCATTTCACTATGTGAGATGGAAAACCCACGCCCAAGCTTGACCCTTCACCTTCCTCAAGCGCATTTTGACCTTGTGAGGAGGAATTCTATGCCTTAGGGGAATTTCCATGCCTCTGGAAAATTTTCATGCCTCTAGAAGGCGCATTGCATCTTTGCTCAAGGAAATCTCACACTTAGAGATTTTTGTATCTTTTATTCCTCCTGGGCGCATACGAGGGTGTCTGCCTGTCAGCTGTTGTTTATAAATTTCCAACGCCTTAGGTGACCTTGGCTTTCTATTTTTAGTAACATTAGGGTTTCATTGCATTTCACCCTGTTCTGAACTGGTGCTGACGTGGTTGTGCCTCCCTTTGGTTTTGCTATCCTGTTCTGGCACAATACATGCCATTTTTAGCCATTTGCTATTTTTAGCAAACCCTAGAATTGATCAATTTCCGTATCTTTGTTTGCTTTGAAATTTGTTCCAGTTGTTTTTGACGCTTTGAGAGACCTGTTCATACTTGCTTCTGGTGATGACGTGCTATTTATAGTAAGTTTCAAAGTTGCCTGTCTTCAGTAGCTCCGTTTGACTTGAAACTTGCTATGTCTGATCCTGATAACTTGAGTGCTCTGTTCATACCAACTTCTGGCACAGACCTGCTATTTATTGCCGTGTCCTGACTTACTAAAAATAGTAAGTCTTCTGATTTTGCTCAAAATTTGCCAGTAGGTAGCCTGAAGGATGCTGATCATGGTGGTGTGCTTCGTTTTGACATCCCCGCATTTTACCCTTCTTTTTAGGCATCGAAGCTGGAAACCCTAATTTGAGTTGCATGTGCCTCAAACGGCCTCTGTTTGACTTGATTTATGTTGCATGTCGTTCTGTTCGCTGAATTGAAGTGTCGGGTGGCTACCGGAGTGAAACTGCTATTTATAGTAAGTGTTCGGAAAGTGGTCAATCTGATGTCAAATGAGTTTCAATGTCACGATGCCCGTGGGATCTCAAGAAACCCAGAAAACTGGTCATCATGCGAGCACTGGCTAAAAATAGTAAATCCCTGAAAACTGTTCCATTCTACTTGCATGTCATACCGTTACAAAGCTCTCGCAAAACCCACATGGAATATCCGGACATGCGTTGAAGAACTCTGCATGCAAACCCTAAAAATAGCCTCTGAAGACTGAATTCTGAAAGTCACCATCTCGAGTTGCATGTCACGTCACTGCAAAGGTCTTGAAAAACCCAGATCGATCCTCCAATCATATATTGGAAAATTATATGTTTGAACCCTGAAAATGGCCTCTAAAGGCTGAACTGCTAAAAATAGTCAGTTGTCTGAATCTGCCCAAATTTTGCGTGTAGGCACCCTGAAGTTGCCTGGAAGCATTGATGTAGTTAGAATCCCGAAATCCTGAGGAGAAGACCTCAGATTCGGTACTTACTAAAAATAGTAAGTTGTCAGATTTCAGTAGGATTTCAGTGGGATCCTGTCTTGAGCCTTCTGACTGCAATGTTAAGCTCAAATGTCAATTAGCCAACTCAGTTCAGCTTCAAACTGTCTTGAAGAATGAAACCCTAATTTCACAAACAGCCAAAATTTCCATCAGATCAAACAATAGGACATCCTCGAAAGGACAAAAGATCGGAGAGAGAGAGAGAGAGAGAGAGAAAAAACAACCCAAAAACCAAAAGCCAAAAGACCAAAATGAAGCAAAAATTGGGGGTCCCCATTTGAATGGGGCGATGTGTGAAAAGGTCACAACAGGACGGACTCCTATCCAAGGTGTAGCTATGAAACAAAGATTATTGTTAACAACATCACACGATAAACTTTATTTCTAAATTCCCAAGGAGGAGGGACTCCTATCCGAGGTGTAGATATGAAACAAGCTTATTAATCACAACAAGAATAAAACTGGGATAGTAAATTGCATAACGAGACACACACACAATGAACGATCAAACCAGCATTATAAGGAGGCGGGACACCTATCTGAAGTGTAGGCTAAAAGCAACTTACAAGAAACAACACTTAGATGACAATCTCTATTTCTAAATTCTCAAGGAGGACGGACTCCTATCCGAGTTGTAGCTATGAAACAAAGATTATTGTTAACAACATCACACGATAAACTTTATTTCTAAATTCCCAAGGAGGAGAGACTCCTATCCGAGGTGTAGATATGAAACAAGCTTATTAATCACAACAAGAATAAAACTGGGATAGTAAATTGCATAACGAGACATGCACACAATGAACGATCAAACCAGCATTATATTTAACTAAGTGAACAAATACAGAATAACAATATTGCACGGAAAGGCGGCTCAGCTATTTATTATTGCAGCAAAAGGTTAAAGTACAAATGAGCAAGGGTGCTCTTATTTATAGAAGCTCGGAGGAGTAGGGAACCCTAAAATCTCCTCGAGTTTACACTAAGTCTTGCAAGCATGCAAGAGTTTCTTCTCTAAGTCTAACTATATGCAACCTAACAGTTAATTGGAAAAACAACATCAGTTAACTGAACTAATACAAAATAAATGGACGTTTGCAACATGCAAGTCCTTATTGAAATGAAAGTCAACTGATAACTAACATCAGTTAAATAGATCCTAACTGAAATTCCAACCTCCATAAAAGATATCCTCAAGATAGACATGCAATGATATGTGGAACGAGTTTAACTTGGAAAGAAGCATCAAGTTAACTATTGTGTCTAATGTCTATCCTGAAAACTGTAGGATCCAACTGCCTATCTACTCCAAGCCATCATGGGCTATCATCTCCTCCATGAATTCACTACCTGTCTCATCTTCTGGCACTCTGATGCTATCCATGATGATAAAACTGTCTACTCAACTCCTTCTCTTCATCCTTGATCATCTTCCGATGCTCTTTGATTTCTTCAGCTAACTTGTCGAAGTTCGTTGACATCACTAAGAAGTGATTCAAATTGGACGCCATAGGATCACCATCAAGACCATCACAAACCAGATTCTGGAACTCGGTTCAAACTTCATACAACCTCAAGCTCAACATAGGTGCCATCCTCATGAAGATAACAGCATGGGATCTAAGTGACAAACCCACTCACAAGTTGGATGGCAGCAACAACATCTTCTTTGATCGCAGCCAACTTTGGAGAGATTCTCTCATATGTTTCTGCTTTGAAGAGGTGTTGTTCTCTCCAAGCAAAAAGCTTTCTTTTGTCTTCCTCTACTACAATGGCGTCGTATGCAACTACAAACTGAGAGATGAGAATCAAGTCCCTCGGTTTTCCCTCTACCATAGTCAATTCAAGCCACTGGATTCCCTGACGAAGATCATGCGCATCATACCTCAACTGATACAACTTTGTGAGAAGGTATCTACCTACAATAATGAAATCCTCGATCCAGTTCTCCAAGAGCTTTCCATGATTGACTAACCGACCAAGCTTCTGTTGATCTACAGGTGTCTCTCAAAGCTGTGGAAGCATAGGTGCCTTGCTTGCAGTCCCATGAAGAAGATCCGAGATGTACTATCGGAGTTGCTTGTTCTCAGCCTTGAGGGCTGCCTTGTCTTCTCCATCCTTCATGACACGCTCTTCGAGATTACTTGCAGCAACCTTGAAAAGGCTCACGTCCACGTGTCGAGTGCCCCTGCCAAGATTTGCTTTGATGAAGGTAAAATCACCAACTTCAACTTCATCCAAACTCTTGCCTTCCGATGGTGTAGCAACTTCAACGACGATCTTTGCTTCAAGAGTCTTCTCAATATGCACCCGCTTCTTAATCTTCTTGTTTGACTTATCCTAATAGGGACTGCCAAACTCAGAGAGATCAAGCTGATATGAAGGCTTTTGCCTCCTTCCCAAAGTCCTCTCAACCCAACACGAGTGATCAATGTCAACTTCTCGAGGAGAAACAGCTGCTCCTATGTCGACCTCTAGTGGTTCAATTGGTACGGAGGTTTCATGAACCCGTGATTTTGGCTCCGAATCAATATCAATGGGAGGTGACTGTGGAGAAGATGGCAGACCAAGAGATGAAGAACTGGCTTCAACTTGCACCACTGGCTCTACTGGAACTTTCAGCGCCTTCTTTGATTGATTTGTGCTCCTTCCCTTCGTTTTTCCACTAACCTTGACACCTTTAGGAGGTTTCATGATAACCTTAACTCAGGTTCTCGACCTTGACGTAGAAGGCAGTGAAGAAAACACCTCTAGCGGCTCTGTAACTGAAACTGCCTTCAACACCTCTAGTGGCTCTATAACTAAAACTGCCTTCCGCCTTCTCTTGCTATCCAAGAAGTACATGCTTGTTTTGATAACTCCTTTCAACAAGTCTTCAACTGAAATACTCTCTCTGGCATACCAATCCGGCTGTCGAAGTGGTTGGCGAGCAACTTGGTCCTTGACAAATGTGCTAAGTAACACCTCTCTGTCATCATCTGACAAACCCTCAACATCTTTTGATAAGAAATCAGCAAGCTAAGGAAGAGTGAGTCTGCAGTAGTGACGTCAGTGCACTTCAAATTCATCTTCGCAATTGATCCAAAAGTCCTCAAGTGTTGCCCTATGTGACTGACTTCGCTCCAACCGAGCTTCATAATGACCCAAAGGATCATAGGAGCGCTTCTCGATGAGGTACTTGAGATGGAGTTTTGACAACTCATTGGTCATCAACTTGCAATCGGTTGTTGTCCTGCACTTGTATATGCCTAATCCAAAAGGAAAGGTGAATGCTTGCTTGTGCCGATTGTGAAGAAAAGTATGAACCTCGTGAGCCTGTCTCAGGAACTCCATGAATAGGACCTTGTTTTAAGGATACCTCGGTAGCATCAGAGGTTCTTCGGTGTAACCATACACTCGAATATATGTAAAAGTGGGAAACTGGATAAACCAATTTGCCCAACTCTCCATTGCTGATTTTGCCTCTGGTGAAATTCTGATGTGCATCTCATTATCTAGGTCTCTGACTGTCTTCATTCGGAAGTGATCATTCACCTGTTTGAAATCCTATTCAGCCTTTGAGAACTCCAATTGTGCGAAGTATTCGTGCACATGTTGAACGCCAAGCATTCCATTGGTCTTCAAAGTTTTGAAATTCCCTTGGAATGCAATTAAGTAGACTAGATAAGAAACCATGTGAAACTCGTGGATTTTAAGGAATCCTGTGATTTGTTGGTGAAGACACTCACTGATCAACATAGCCCAGTCAAAGTGTTCCTTGTTATGAATAATCTGATTGATGACATAGAACATCCACGGTTGGAAAACATGAGCTTCCTCGACCTGTAACCTCGTTGAGCAAAGTAATCAGGATAGCAATCTCGTCCTTGAACTCTCCACGCCCAACCTTCTTTGGCATGTTGGTTATCTGTTCTTTTAACCACCTTTGAGCAACCTTTCTCTGAGATCTTTCCTTGCCTCCCTACCATATCTTGTCACAAGCCTCTATTCACACAAGGAAATTATCCGTACGTGATGGGATGGCAAAGCACTTCTCGGCGTCTCTCGGCTTCAGACTGCAAATGACTCGTCCATCTGCTGATCGAATTTGTCTTGTCGACGAGTCGCAATGCTTTATGCATGCAATGACGAACTCAAGATCAACAACTGTGATAGGAATAGATGCTGCTGCCAGCAATCTGGAACGCTCAAAGATTCTTGACTATCGAGTTGTTAGTGCCTTCCAACATACTCAATTTGACCACTGGATAGACGTGACACAAGTCTGTGTTAGAGGTTTTCAAAAAGTCGTGAACTAAGACCGATTTGGCCTTGTATTCTATTGGGTTGAATTGCATTTTGAAAATCTAGACTTTTGACTATAAAGTCAGATATGCTTGGGCAAACTTCAAAGAAAGCTAAAAATGGCTTTGGATGAGGCTAAAAATAGTCAATCGAGGGAAAAAATTTAGGAAAATTTTTGAAACATGGGTTTTGTAGAGAATTAAATTTTAAGCCAACCTAGTTTGTCAAAAACTCAAAAAAATGAGTTTTACTAAGGCATGCAAAGACTTTTCAGTTGAGAGCTACAGTGGCCGTAGGTGGTTCCCGAGAAAAAATTTCGCGAGAATAACTGGCACATGGGTATTGTAGGCACTGATGAGCTGAAAAGACCCAGAATCTCCGTTCTTTTTCAAAAATTTGAGTTTTAGGCCCACATAAAAAAGAATCTTTGGAAAAAAGCATAATGCTTCAAAAATGGAAGCAGCGAGGCAATTTTCTCGAAAAATTCTGGAACATGGGTTTTGCTGCTGATGCTATGCTAAATGAACCCGGATGACCAGATTTTGAAAATTATGCCGTTTACTTTGACATGTAGTATAAAACCTAAGATAAGGATAGAAGAATTTTAGAGATAGAAAATAGAAGTTATTATTCTGCCTCTCAAAAAGACGCCTATGCCTTGAGTTCAATTTGATGAAGTCTACATGCACTCGAACAATGAAGTCTGGAAAATATTTCCTTTGAACAATTTGGACTTGGCACTGCAAAGAACACTGACAAATATCACCCGTAGCACCTTCAAATCTTTGCTTGCTCGAGAAAATATGTGTTTGCTTCCACTTGTGATGAGAATAATGGACGCCCAAATACCTTAATAAATAAAATTTATGAGTTAAGGTGTCACATATGCATGCAAATCCCTAAAAAAGGATGCCAAAATACTATTGGACCTCCATATCAATTAACTGAATGAAATATTAGCCCTAAATTGGGTGCCACCTTCATGCACTTTAATTATCTTCACATGCATGTAGAAATTAAGTCTTGTTGAAGTCGACTTGGAAGCAGAACTGGAGTTTTAATATTATTTTAAGTTGAGTTCAAAAACTCCACCTTTAAGGGGTGGCCCACTCACTTGAGTTCAAAAAGTCAAACTTTGACTTTAGGTGCCTTCACTCCAGACTTAGAAATTTTCTTAAAAATTTCATTTGCAAACGTCACTAGAGGCTATGTTCGATCACTGATTCTGATTGACTGATGTATCCAAAAGACTGGTTGACAATTTCATTGAAGAGCAGGATCAAAACTGACAAGAAACTCCTTGAGGCTGCGAACCCTAATTCTGACTTCTGAGGCTTCAAAATTTAGGGCGCCCCTGGCCTCCAGGGGCGCTTTTCTGCTTAGACTCGATCAATTTTCATGCATTTCATCATTTTGATGGTGATTTAGACCTTACTTCAGCTTGTGTTCTCCGGCAACTGGCAAAACTTCAAAACTAGCTAACAAGCTCACTACGGAGTTGGCTCAATTTTGAACATAATCTCTTGGAGAGCACTTTTCCTAAAAACAACTTCTGCTAGGTGAAAAAAATGGGCGCCCTTGGCCTCCAAGAGCGCTTTTTCTCAAAGAGTTAGCCATTTTTCAAAATGGTTGAATCTCCACTTAATCCCCGACTGTAGACTACTGATAAGTCTTCTGACCCAGATGAGGTATGCAATGGAAAGCTGGAAGCATCACGAACAGGATGAGTATCTAAGATAACCCAAAACATTGTATTTGAGGCTCCAAAACCTTGGGCGCCCCTAGCCTAGGGGCGCTTTTGTTGTTTTCTGACATTTTTGACCATGATAAAACCTCATGTTTGACTCCCGATTTTGGCAGTTCAGCAACTTTGGTTAACTCGCTGACGAATTCATTGTGAAGCCAGATCAAGTCTGAGACAAACATCTTGGGTGTCATTTGATCAAAAATATTCAGTTGGTACCTGAAAAAGTTGGGCGCCCCTGGCTAGCAGGGGCGCTTTCTACTCTAGTGTTAGTCAAATTTTCATCTCCCTCGTTTCACACTCAATCTCCAGTTTCAAGTGCTAGACAGATCTTTCGGACTGGCAAGCAGGCTCATCGTGAAGGCTGACAAGATTCCAAATAAGTCTTCTTGGAAGTGACAAACCTCTAAAAGATAATCTAGGTCTCTGAAATCTAGGGCGCCCTTGGCTAGCAGGTGCTCTTTTCATCCTAGACTTACAAAAAATTTCAGCATCTTTACCTCTACGGAAATCCCCTCTGAGACGAAGCATCATTTTGGACATATCTTGCCATAGAATCTTCATTGGAGCATTTTAAGCTTAGATTTCGACATCCGCCATCTGGCCATCTCCCATTGATGACCTCAGAGGTCCTAACTTTTTTCTCGAAAAAGTGAAATAGACCCATAGCCTTAAACTGACTTTTTCTGGATTCTGACTCCACCACTGTGATCGTGAAGTGAAATAAGCCAATCAAAATAATTTTTAGTCAATTCTGATAAGATTTAAGTTTTAGGGATTTTTAGGGTTTAGGGCTATTTTTAGGCTTTTTCTCCATTTTTTAGGGTTGTTTGAAAAAGTTAACTTTATGGGCATCCATTTCACAACAAACCTAGAAAACCCTAAATTTTAGCACCCTAATTTTTCCTAAAATTTAGGAATACCTAAAACTGAAAAACTGAAATCTGGGTTTTGTAAATAATTTCATTCTGAGAAGACCCAGATTCATCAGATTTTCAAAAATTTGAGTGCCCTCATGCATGACATGCAAATTTCCACTTTTTCAAATTTCCAACTTCAGACAATTTTGAGATTTTGACTATTTTAAACAAAATGCCTTAGTGAAGCAAAAAATTTATTATGGGTACAACATAAGGCATACTAATCACAGATTATCGAAAAGGGAAACATTAGAGAAACCTCAATTAGATAGGACACAAAACTCATTTAGAAGTTATGTGCCACATTAGAAGCTAAAAACTATAAATTCTCATCCTTCAATGAACTTAGGAACCTAATAAACTGAATTTCAATGTAGGCTTGAGTTGAATTGGTTTTGTAGATGACTTTCAAGAATTCATCATCCATGTCCTAAGCAATGCCAATAAGCAATGGACCATATATCTTCAGAATGATATGATGGTACTTACAGTAATTTGTTACCATATTTTAAGTATGCAACCATAAGTAAAATAACCTGTGTTGGCATTGGTCCATCTTTATCTTTGGTGTCCATCCAATCATTTTGAATGTGAATTGCATGTCAGCTACAACTAAAAAATCTAGAATTCACAAGCTGTGAAAATTGTCCTAACATGACAGTTTAAAATTTAAATATTCACAAAAAACTCCACACATTTATTCAATAACCAATTTGTACAGCATAGTTATAGAAAATTATCGAAAAGGAAAACATCAATGAGACCTCATTCAGTTAAGACATAGCCAATTCATGAGGTGTGCACTTAGGAGGGATCAAATGCTGCATTGGGACCTAGCTAAAACTATAGATTCTCATCCTTCAACAAACATAGGAACATAAGGAAACTGAATTTCAATGTAGGTTTGAGTTGAATTGGTTTTGTAGATTACCTTTAAGAATTCACCACCCATTTCCTTGAGCAATGTCTGAATCTGCAGACATTATGAAGGAGATAGATAAAATATTTTGATACAAATTGAGCAAATTTCTCTTAGAATAGAAGAAGCATAGTAAAATGATATAAATAAAGCATAAGAATTTATTTTCTAATTTAGAGACTAGAGGCTACTAAGTATTGATTTCATCAACTATGACAAGAAAATGAAAACTATGTCCTTGATGTCATGTGTCAGTGCAAGCAAACATTGAACAATGTTCCCTATGTCAATTGTGTGAATGAAAACACCCAAGCATATTGCAAATCAATGGTTTATCCTTTTATTTCAGCTATGCTACTGATGCCACTAAGGTTGCAAATCATTTACGTATATAAAGGGATGAGCAAATATCCAAAAAAAAACATTAACAAGTGATTGACCAATTGATTATAACAAAGTGCATGTTCTTGGATGCCATGTAAACTGATATATGTTGGATACAAACATTATTGTTGAATAGTGTATATGCTTGATGCTTTAATAATATAAGTATAACCATGCAATTTGTCATGGTATCATAGCAAACCAAACCCCCAGCGAACATTACTAAGTGAGGATGTTAACCATTTCCACATATCAGTTCTCTCTCTATAATCCTTGGCAGCATAAATTGAGCAAATACCAAATTTATTATAATCTTTCTCAATGATAGTCCAGACTCCAAACCACTCTATTACAAGTGGAGCATCCAAATTTAATAATAAATGGTACCCACTTCTAAACAACAAGAATGGAAGTCCCTCCTTTTCCTTTCTCGTGGTTAGAGATATAGAAATTAGAAATCCTCCATAAAAACTTCAAAGTAGTGAGGTAGAGGGCCCCTCATTATTGTATAGCCTATCAAAACATTTGGGGATTTTCCCATCTTTACCCTTTTTTTCAGATTCTTGACTTAAGTCACTAGAGCCAATTTATTTCCTCCTTTCCTTCCTCTTTAGTATCATCCTTTAGTTTCACTGCTAGGTTTTTCTCGAGTATCCTCTTGAAATAGAGAGTTAAAACATCCAAAAATAGCCTTTTTTCTTTTAGACTGCCCCAAAAAAACAGCTTGGGCAATTTCTTTTGAACCTTCTAGACCTAATGTGTCAGCAGCAAGGGGGAAGCAAGGGGCATTAGAGGCTTTAGCAAGTCTCACAGTATGTATTTTTTCATTTATTTTATCCAGGACCAACTCCTGTGCATTCTTTTTCTTTTGAACACACTAAGGAGAGGTCACATTACTCACAAACTCACCAATAGGGCGTTTTCTTGCTGGAATAACTATATATTCTTCCTCTATTTGCACATTATCAATACCTTTAGCCTTTTAGGCATTTCCTCATTTAAATCCTCATTGCTTACCATTTCAACATTGCCATCATGTAAAATTTTATCTGTGCAGATTTTTGAAGGTACTACATTATCAATATTAGTTTCGGAAGGCATTTCTTTAGCAAAAGGAACATTTCCTCCAGTTTTTTTCAAATTACTATCAATTTTTGAGGAATCCCTTTTCTAATGCCCCTCATTTTTATATAAGAAGCATGCATTTAAAACTCCCTAACACTTCAATATCACATCGCCAAGGAGTAGACCCTAGTTGGAATGCAATACAATCAAAAATCTACATAGTGGGTTTCAAAGAGAGAAGAACCCTAGCATTCATATGTGGCAAAGTAGCCCTTGTTTCTTCAACTTGTAGTACATTCCGAATTGATTTAAGTAGTTGAGGAATGAAAGCCCACACTTGTGGAGGCACATTTTAACCAGCCATCTAGGAGCCAAGCAAGCACGCACTTCCTCAAGTGAGGTCTTAGGGGACCAAGAGATCATTTTAAAATAGGTCCCTGTAAATGTAACCAAATCTCAATCAGACTAGGAGCCTAAAAAAACTAAGGAAATTCTAAGTGTAAGAATTCTAAGTCAAACACTAATTTCCAGATCTCTTCTCTTTATGCTGAATGTGCTGATTGCAGAACATTAATAAATTTCGATGTTTGCATATCAATGATGGAACTCGGTTAAATACCCTTGGAGACCCGCCTCTAAGAGACGCATCTCATGAGAGGACGTGTCTCCACAAGTGGAGACACATCCGCTCATGGGACATGTCCCTTTGGGCGCACGGGTCTCCAAGACAACCGACTAACACTCGGTTTAACAAACTTAATACATATGCCTATACATACATGGCGGATATATATTATATGAGTTCCGATTTTATTCAATGCAGAAATTGATCATCATTTTATAATTTCGAATTTATGCATGCTTATAAATTCTTTTTACTTATTTTCCAGAAATATGTTTAGGGATTAAATTCGATCACATATAAATGATGATGATGCTATTTAGCAATCATCATTTATATCTGACCGAAGCTATATCTCATTAACACTCCCTCTTAGCTAGGGAAGATATTTCAAATCAAATAAGTGAAGATATCACCTTCACACGTGATATCGAAGATATGATATGTTTTCTCAATATTGTCAAGTCACACGACATTCTTCATAACACATCTTTATTATGGTATGTGCATTGACATCAAGTCACATGATGTCTACCATAATTCATGGCATATCCACGGATATATAATTATCCACCATGATTATCTATTAAGGATCACAATGATCTTCAAATGATATCAAGTTCCATGATATTCATCAAAGTGTCAAAGAGATACTATCATGACTTAACCACAGATATCAAGTCACATGATATCTATCATGATAGTTCAACTCATGATTGTAGAGTCGTCACTTTACAATGTCAAATACAAGTGTTCGTTATTAGAAAGATCGTCACCTTTCAATAATGTACACAGGGGGAGTAGGCCCATAAGGTCATGGAGTCACACACATGACAAAAGAGTTTACACATTTAACATCTTTATATATTAGTACAATTTATAAACAATTTGAATTTCAGACATAAATATCAAATTACATTTCAACCATACCAAGTTTCTTCCTGAAGTGCTCTACCTTGACTTGGGAGAGAGGCTTGGTGAGAATGTCTGCAGTTTGATCATTTGTACTAATATACTCCAACTGGATCACTTTCCTTTCCACCATATCTCTTACATAATGATAGGGGATCTCAATGTGTTTAGATCTATCATGGAAGACAGGATTTATAGAGAGTTTGATGCAACTCTGATTATCACAATGAATAATTGTAGGATTCAAGGGCTCACCAAAGAGTCCCACAAGCAATTTACGAAGCCAAACTGCTTCTCTTGCTCCCATAGAGGCTGCAATGTATTCATCTTTTGTTGAGCTCTGTGCAACTGAAGACTGTTTTTTGCAAATCCAGGAGATCATAGCCGATCCTAAACTGAAGCAACATCCTGATGTGCTTTTCCGATCGATTACACTTCCAGCCAAATCTGAATCAAAGTACCCATGTAGATCAAGTTGGTCATTCTTGTAAAGAAGACCATATCCAATAGTGCCTTGAAGATATCTCAAAATATGTTTCACAGCCATTAGGTGAATTTCCTTTGGCTCACACATGAACTAGCTGAGAACATTCACTGCATAGCAAATATCAAGTCTGGTGTTAACCAAATACATCAAGGATCCAATCATCTGTCTATAAGGGTTGGATCTGCACACTTGGATTTTGCTGCTGCTTCTTTTAGTTTGTGAAGGTTGGTTTCCATACGTGTAGATATAGGTCTACCGTCCAACATTCCAAATCTCTTCAGAATATCAATAGTATACTTCCCTTGGTTTAGTATAATGCCCTCTGAGTTCTGCCATACTTCCAAAACTAGGAAGTAGTGTAGAATGTCGAAGTCTTTCGTGTCAAATTCAGAAATTAGATCCTGCTTTCCTTGAGCAATGAGGTGATCTTCTCCTGTTATCAGCAGGTCATCAACATATAAAATAATTATTGGCATATCACCTTTGATTACTTTGAAGTAGAGATTGGAGTCAGCATCATTTTTGGAAAATCCTAGTCCCAAGATATAGTTGTCAACTCTTTCATACCAAACCCTGGGAGCCTGTTTAAGTCCATAGAGGGATTTCTTCAGTCTGCACACATGTGAGTCGGGTTTATGTATCATAAAACCTTCAGGCTGTTCCAGATAGACTTCCTCTTCAATGGTTCCATTTAGGAAGGCAGTTTTCACATCCATCTGATGGATCTTCCAGCCTTTAGCTGCAGCAATGGCTAACACTGCTCTCACCGATGTGTAGCGGGCAACAAGTGCAAATGTTTCTTCATAATCAATGCCTTCCTTTTGAGAAAAACCTCTTGCCACAAAATGTGCTTTATGTTTTTCTATACTGCCATCAGCAGCATGCTTGATTTTCAAGAGCCATTTGGAAAAGACAACAGATTTCTCTTTCGGTTTAGGCACTATATCTCATACATCATTCTTTAAAATGGACTGATATTCCTCTGTCATTGCATCCTTCCATGCTTGATGTCTGAAGGCTTTTGTAACACTGACAGGTTTTGAGTTTATGATGTTGTTCATTAGAGTAACATAGCTAGAGAACCGTTTGGGTCTTTTACTTTCCCTAAACGTTCCTTTGGCTGCTGCATCATCCTCGGCTTCTTTGATCATCTTTCTAGCCCAAAGTGGCCTCTTTCTGCCGTTGTCATTTGTATTCTCATCTGAAGTAGAAGGAAGTTCATGTGGCATTTTCTCAGGATGCTCCCTCTGAATCTCAGGAGCAGGTTCCATTTCAGGTACTCTAGGGAAATAGGTTTCTATCTCACTAGAGCTTCTTGCCATCTTGAATGCAATGTCTTCTTCAAAGATGACATCTCTGCTCAATTCAATTTGTTTCTGCCCGGGTATGAATATCCTGTAGGCTTTGGAGGTTTCACTATAACCCACAAATACCCCCTTCTTTCTGGAAGGTTCTAGTTTGAATCTCTTCTCTTTGGGCACATGAATATAGACAGGACAGCCAAAAATCCTAAAATGACTAATGTCAGGTTTTATGCCAGTAAAGGCTTCTTCAGGAGTTTTGTTATCAAGATGAGAATGAGGACATCTATTTTGGATATAGACAGCAGTCCTAGGGGCTTCTGCCCAGAAAGAAGTTTCAATGTTTTGGTCAAGCAACATTGCCTTAGCAGCTTCTACAATGATTCTATTTTTTCTTTCAGCAACCCCATTTTGTTGGGGGTTGTAGGCAATTGTGAACTCCCTCTTAATTCCAGCACTCATGCAGAATTCCTTAAAAATTTCAAAGGTGTATTCTTTCCCATTGTTTGTCCTTAAGGTTTTTATTTTCTTTCCGGAGAAGTTTTCAGTAAGGGCTTTGAACTCTTTGAACCTTTTGAGGATTTCTATTGACTCTTTACACTTAAGGAAATAGATCCAGGTTTTCCTAGAGAAGTCATCTATAAATATGGCATAGTATAGAAATCCTGCTTTAGAGGGTACAAACATGGGTCCACATAAGTCTGAGTGAACCAGTTCTAACACATTTAGGGTTTTGCTAAAACTATTGGGAAAGGATCCCTTTGTATTCTTTCCTAAGGCACAACCTTTACAAGTTCCTTCATGAGATGGTTTTAACTTAGGTAAGCCTGTTACAAGTTTTTCCACATAAGGTAGGGCATGGAAATGAAGGTGTCCTAATCTTCTATGCCAAATCTCATTTGAATCAAAGGTGTCAAGGGTAAGGGCTTGTTTAATTTCAATGCATAATTTGTAAAGGTAACCTTGTCTTACACCTATGGTTTGGGCTTTCTTGATGGTTGAGTTTTTAGGCCATGCTAGAACTTTCCCATCCATAAAGGTAACTCTATATCCATTGTCTTCAAGGGCATAGATGGGTATTAGATTCCTCTTTATTCCAGGTACAAATAAGACTCCAGTGAGTTGAAGAGAAAGACCAGATTTCAGTTTGATGGAGCAAGTTCCAACCCCTTTTACAAGGTGTGCAGAATCATTCCCAATGGTTACTTCTTCATCAGTCTTTTCAGTCATAGTGTCTAGGTGTTCTCTGAATCCTGTGATATGTCTAGAGGAACCACTATCAATTACCCAGTTGTGGGTGTTGTTAGATACTTGACTAGATAAGGTTGTATAGAACACAAAGTTCTCAGATTCATGATCTGAATTTGTCTTTCCTACTTTGGCAAAAGATGCTTGTTGCTTTGATTTGTCAGGGCACTTCATTGCATAGTGGCCATATTGATCACATCTAAAGCATTGCACTTGAGAGATGTCTTTCTTCTTAGAAGATCCCTTTCCATTGGAATTTCTCTTTCTTTTAAAAGCTCCTCTCTTGTAGGAGTTTTTCTTATTCCTTTTATTAGACGTTGTGTTGAGTACATGAATGTCTTCATCTATGTTCTTCTGTTTATTTTCTTTTGTGGAGAGTCTTGTTTCTTCTTGAAGGCAGTCAGTTCTTAGCCTATCAAACTTAGAGAGTTTAGATCTCGCACTTATTCCTTGAACAAATGACTCCCATGAGTTTGGTAGGCCTCCTAGTGCAATTAGAGTTAACTCTTTGCTATCAATCTGATATCCAATTGTGGATAATTGATCCCTTAGTTCAATGATCCTCATGAAGTATGCATTAATGGACTCTCCTTTGTTTATTTGAGCATTGTTGATTTGCCTCTTTAATGCAAGAGTCCTATTGGTGTTGTTGATCTCATACGTACTCTCAAGAGATTTGAACATATGATATGCAGTTTCATGTTTTGCTAGGATGGGCACTATATGATCCCTAACTGTATCTACTAAGATTTTCATGGTTTTTTCATTGTTTTCAATCCATTGAGTTTTCTCAGGATCAGCCTCTGGTTCCCTTTTATTTTCTCTTACAAGTGAATCTAATTTATTCTCTTTAAGGATCATCATGATTCTAAATTTCCATGATGTGAAGTTGTCTGCTCCTACAAGACAATCTTCAAATCTGATCACACTTGACATTATGAAGAATGTGATGTGAATTCGATTTTAGAAAGTACGAATTTTCTAGAGCAATCTGATATCTAGATTTGATTTGGATTCACACAACTTGGCTCTGATACCATGTAAATGTAACCAAATCTCAATCAGACTAGGAGCCTAAAAAAACTAAGGAAATTCTAAGTGTAAGAATTCTAAGTCAAATACTAATTTCCAGATTTCTTCTCTTTATGCTGAATGTGCTGATTGCAGAACATTAATTAATTTCGATGTTTGCATATCAATGATGGAACAATGTTAAATACCTTTGGAGACCCGCCTCTGCAGACGCGTCTCATCATATAATATATATCCGCCATGTATGTACATTGTAAAGGCATATGTATTAAGTTTGTTAAACTGAGTGTTAGTCGGTTGTCTTTGAGACCCGCAAAAGGGACACGTCCCATGAGAGGACACGTCCGCTCATGGGACGTGTCCCTTTGGGCACGCGGGTCTCAAAGACAACCGACTAACACTCAGTTTAACAAACTTAATACATATGCCTTCACAATGTACATACATGGCGGATATATATTATATGAGTTCCGATTTTATTCAATGCAGAGATTGATCATTTTATTATTTTGAATTTATGCATGCTTATAAATTCGTTTTACTTATTTTCCAGAAATATGTTTAGGGATTAAATTCAATCACATATAAATGATGATGATGCTATTTAGCAATCATCATTTATATCTGACCGAAGCTATATCTCATTAGCAGTCCCCAACCAAATTCTTTGAGACTATCGGTGGCCTAAACCATGGCTGGCCCTTATCCGCACATTTATACATTAATCTAGCTAAGGATTTGAGTAGATCCCTCTCAGTTAAAAGGAGAGCCAAAGGCAATACTGCAATTAAGGTTTCAAGGGGGTCAAGGAGACTACTCATGATCAATTTGTTGATGACACTATCTTGTTGAGGGAAGCTAGTAAATTGAATGTTAGAAGGTTAAAGTGTTGCCTTGACAAACTCTTGCTTGTTTGTAAAGCTATTTTCAATTCCAAAAAGTGCATATTTTACTCTATAAACACTTTTTCTGCCAAAAATAGAAGCTTTTCTCAAATCCTTAGTTTTCCCATAGAGGTGTTTGTCCCTTTAAATACTTAGGAGTCCCTATGAGCTTTATATTAAAGAGTTTAAACTATTGGTTAAATTTTCAAGAAAAAATTGATAAGCAAACTTTGAGTTTCAGCAATGGGTGACTTAGTCTTGTTGGCAAATTGGCATTGGTCAGATTTGTTATCTCTAGCCTTCTTATTCACCAGCTCATTATCTACCTCAATTGTCCAAGCTCAAAAAAAAAAATTAGGGACTTTTTATGCCAAGGGATGTAGTGTCCCCCTCATGAGTTAGCCAATTGTCAAGTATTAGCCTATCCATTGGGGACTTGTAGGCTAATTGCATGCTTCAGGGAACACACAGTTATTGGAGTAGCAGAGTTTGACATTATCTCACATCAGGTGGGGTCATATTCCCAAGGTGTTTTCGACAAGCCGGGGGGGAAGAAAAATATAAGTTCACTTTAGTATTTATTTAATTATTTAAAGTGACTTATTTTGCCTAACTAGGAGCAAATCTTTTAAAAGATTAATGCTTTTTTTGGGAATATGGCACAATAGCATCTAATGAAGTAGCATTCCTTACGTGGCGATTCAATTAAGCTCCAACTCTTCCTAGAGAAATTGATACTCATTCAAAAGCTTCGTCTTCACATACTACCATTTATTTGAGAATGACATGATGGTTTCATAGAATGATTTTATATATTTAATTATATTCAAATCTTTAAACTGCTCAATATAAAGCCTAGCGGTTCATATTCGAATTGTATTCACAAACCCGAATCGCTTGAATTCCCAAGATACAAACACTTGCTGCTTAACCTCTTGGAATTTTTCAAATGTTTAATCCTGTGATTATCAGAACAAGAGATAGCCGTAATAGCTATGCCACGTTAATCTTGGATCCGTTGCTACAATTCTTCAGGTGCCCAATACTTTTCATTCTATATTACACCACATATAATTCTGAAATTTAAACAATTAACCTCCCTTAATCATGCATCGATTACAATAATTTGAACAGCTTCTCATACTTACAATTATGTTGCTTTCTTTGAATTGCGACTGGCTATGGACCAGTGAAGTGTTCTTCAACTGCGTTGGAATTTATTGCCCTGCCACTAATAACTTGCCTTTGTTGATATCCGATGACCTACCCAGTCACGACTATGCAGGGATTGCAATTAATGATCTTATTTAAACTGGGCGTTTTCACTTCTTCATTTATAGTGTTTCATATTCTTTTACATTCACAAACACGACTCCTCCATATCGGCCTTCTTGGCAATATTCTAAAAGATTGAGAATGACATGGAATTCTCCAATATGCTGAAACTGTAACCTTTCTTAACCCCTTGCAATTACTTCTGGGGCATCTTAAAATTCATTAACTTGAAAACTCAACCAATCTCTAAAATATTGTCTTCTCTGAAAACTTTCACAAAATTTTCGCAAATCTTCAATAGCTAAGCTCAACTGCAAAATCTAAGTGATTTTGCTAGTACAGGAATTGGGTTTTTGTCCAATCCTCTAAACCTGAGGTTTTGCGTCCCCAAGCTCTCGAAAACCAAGTTTTCCAAAACCAGAAAATATCCAAGTCTACCTCTAGCAATGCTCCAGAAATTCTTTTATAATGCCTTGACCCTTAGTTTTCTACTGGACTGACTCTTCAAATTTCTTCTCTTTTTAATTTCCAAATTGTGACTTAATTTTGACTCTACATTTAATAAGTCACTTTAAATATAATATTATTTAATACTATTTCCTTTTGAATTGACACTTGAAGGAAAATATTAAATAATTAAAATAATATTATATTTCTCCATGTAATAAAAAATGGGACATTACAATTCCTCTTGTCCCGAAGATTGCTTGCCCTCAAGCAATCTGCATCTGCTAGCCAAACTAAATTGCAAGTAACCTAATTTCATCAATTCCAATGCTTCTCTAATAGTATACAATTGATTAAGAGTGACTCCACTTGCTACTCCCTTTTTCCTCTCCTCAACTTGAGCTTCCCAAATGAGTTCCTCAATGTATTTGTGAGTATCATTTGCCCTTGTTAACACTTGTATCACTTTTCCATATTTAACAACCAGCTGGTCCTTCAAATCTTGCAAAGCCAAAAGTATTTGATCAAACTCATCAATGTGATTAGGGCTGCCACACATTAAATTTTATGATTTACTTTCATGTGTAGAAACCATATCATCTTCAAAATCAGGTTTTTCATTAGATGGTATCTTGCAATCCTGGATCAAATAAAATGGAACAGTATTATGATCAAACACATTATCCTCAAAAGTATTGGTCTCCTTTCTGCAAAGCTTATCAAATACAATCTCTATATCACCAATATAAAGACTTTTGCAAACCTCACTTGTAGAAACAACACGTGGTTATTTTTCCTCAATGTCCACGATATTACCCTGTTGGAAGAAAACATTGTGAAAATCATTTACATCCTCATTTGCTGATTCAATGAGCTTCAGATCAGCAGATTGCTTAGTCTCATTACTATCATGAAGATCAATGTACCCCATTTTGTTGATGGAAACACTTGAAGAACTAACTCCATCATCAATATTTGTAACATCAAAACCATTAGAAACAAATTCAGTCACCTGCAACTCTTTTCCGACCTCTTCTTCTATGATTGACTTTTCTTCTTCAAGCTTCTTCACCTTTATATCCGTGCATTTGTGGTTAGGCTCCCAAATTTCTCTACATGTGAAACAACGATTTTGTCTTCTAAGCTCATTCCTGCTGATTTCATTTTTTCCCGCATTGAAAGATTCGTTCCCTTTAGTCTTTGCCCTTTCCTCATCTACAATCTCATCAATGGTAGTTACATGCGTGGAAAGGTGGTCATTATGATTACGAGGTCTACCACCCCTGTGTGGTCTATGCTTCATCATAAGGTCCCTGTAGTCGTGGAAAGATATTTCACTCTAAAAATCAACACCTAATTCCTTCCAATCTTGTAAAATTTGATTCTCAAATTCCTTTTGTGCAAGTTCATTATCAATTTGTAGGTTATTCCTTGGAGGAAATTTAGGTGTTATAGGTTTAGAGCTGGCTGTTACAGTCCTAGAACTCTGATTTGCAACCCGGCTGACTACAGAATCATTCCCCTTTCCATACTTTCTTTCTTGTCCATTGTTCCCATCACAACATTGGGTCATTAAGGCATGCAATCGAGCTATACTCTATTGTAATTCCCTATGATCTCTAGCAAAATCATTTAAAATCTCTCTTGTGTTTTGTTTCCTGTAGTCTCTATATTCTCTATCACCCATAACAACTTCCATTCCTCAACCTCTATCAATTGATCATTCACATGAACCCACCATGATGGCAGGATACACCACTCTGATACCAATGTAATGTTCTACCCCAATTTCGACACAAATTTTTTCGACTTTCACCAATCAAACATTTCGTCAAACAGTTCACTTAATATGTTGTTCTGAGTTTGAGTTATAATTTCACAGTAGTCGGAACAAAATTAAAATTGCAATTTATAGAATTATCATTTCCATATGAACTCAAATCCACCATATAGATGTTCATAACACAAGTGAGAATAGCTGACATAATAACTTAGGAATATTACATTCAGCATATAAAATTCAGAAGCTTGCATACAATGGTTAATTTAATATTATTAGCTAACCTGAAGATGATCACCAGTAAACAACTCCCATGATATTTAATTCATAAACCTCCACTGACTTCGATTGTTGGGTGCTTCCTGTCATTAATCGAGCTAACCAATGAAGATCCCTTTCCACGTCACTTATAGATGGTGTAGACCTTTCTGACTCCTCAGTCTATATCGCACCTATGGTAAAGGCAGCTCCAATTAAGTTTGGATTTTAATTACAAACTGGAAAAAGCTAACAATAAGCGGCTTTGGAAAATCAATCCTCTCCTATGTGTTTGATTGCGCCACAGATGCAAGAACGTTTCTCTTGAAAATGATTGATTAATATCAAGCTCCCAGAATTTTAGCAATAATGTGCCTCTATTGACCCATTGCACAAAGACCATCAACTCTTTCTCATAACCTGAACAGCTCCCTTCGAACTTATAATCCAATGCACAATAGATATTAATTTCTAGGCAATGGCTTCAAATTAAAAACTGTTCCTTCTTGGCCACAATTTTAATATGTATATATCAATCCACATAAATGCTAATTTATGAGGCCATTGATTCAATGCACAAGCTGAATGATATTTTCCAATAAAATCACGACTCTTCCTTTCACAATGTTACAGAAAGCATTTCGAACTCCACATAGGATATACGGTGCATAGAAATTAATAAGCATCGGCGATTGCATTCCAAATATGGGACAGTGTTGTCTAATGAAGTAGTGTTCCTTACGTGGCGATTCAATTAAGCTCCAACTCTTCCTGGAGAAACCGATCTCATTCAAAAGCTTCGTCTTCACATACTACCATTTATTTGAGAATGACACGATGGTTTCATAGAATGATTTTATATATTTAATTATATTTAAATCTTTAAATCGCTCAATATAAAGCCTGGTGGTTCATATTTGAATTGTATTCATAAACCCAAATTGCTTGAACTCCCAAGATACAAACACTTGCTGCTTAACCTCTTGGAATTTTTCAGATGTTTAATCCTGTGATTTTCGGAACAAGAGATAGCCATAATAGCTATGCCACATTAATCTTGGATCTGTTGCTACAATTCTTCAAGCGCCTGATACTTTTCATTCCATATTACACCACATATAATTCTGAAATTTAAACAATCAACCTCCCTTAATCATGCATCGATTACAATAATCTGAACAGCTTCTCATACTTACAATTTCGTTGCTTTCTTTGAGTTGCGGCTGGCTATTGACCGGTGAAGTGTTCTTCAACTGCGTTGGAATTTATTGCCTGCCACAAATAACTTGCCTTCATTGATATTTGATGACCTACCCAGTCACGACTATGCAGGGATTGCAATTAATGATCTTATTTAAACTGGGAGTTTTCACTTCTTCATTTACAGTGTTTCATATTCTTTTACATTCACAGACATGACTCCTCCATATCGGCCTTCTTGGCAATATTCTAAAAGATTGAGAATGACATGGAATTCTCCAATATGTTGAAACTATAACCTTTCTTAAACCCTTGCAATTACTTCCAGGGTATCTTAAAATTCATTAACTTGAAAACTCAACCAATCTCTAAAATATTGTCTTCTCTGAAAACTTTCACAAATCTTCAACAACTAAAGCTCAACTGCAAAATCTAAGTGATTTTGCTAGTACAGGAATTGGGTTTCCGTCCAATCCTCTAAACCTGAGGGTTTGCATCCCCAAGCTCTCAAAAACCAAGATTTCCAAAACCAGAAAATATCCAGGTCTACCTCCAACAGTGCTCCAGAAATTCTTTTATGATCTTTGCCTTGACCCTTGGTTTTCTGCTGATCTAACTTTTCAAATTTATTTTCTCTTTTTAATTTCCAAATATTGACTTAATTTTGAATCTGCATTTAATAAGTCACTTTAAATATAATATTATTTAATTAATAATATTTCCTTTTGAATTAACACTTGGAAGAAAATATTAAATAATTAAAATATTATTATATTTCTCCATGTAATAAAAAATGGGACATTACAGCACCTATAAAAGAGAAGTCAAGGCTTATTATTCAAGATCATTGTTCATCTTCATCATTTTCAAATTTCAAGCGCATTCAAAGACGAAAACCCTTGGCATGGAATATCCGGAGGGCAAAAACCCTCACATCCTTTGAACCGATTCTACTCACGGATCGCATTTGTGCTTCAAGCGAAAACAATTTCGATTTGCAAGCAAATTTACAGCAACATCAATGAGAATTTGAATTTATTGTATTGCTGGTTTTTTCAATATTTATGGTTATACCCCTTGTTTGTGTAAAAATTTAATATTAATTTGTTGGATTAATAATGATAAGTGTAATATGTTATCTTCTGTTACAGCAGCAAATATTCTTGCAGTTTTGTTTCTTGAAGTCCGCCCTACAAATAAAAATCAGAAGGACAGCATCATAAATTAGATTGCTGCCCTCTAAAGTTGTAGCTGCTACCAATAAAGATTATTTATCACTGCCTTTGCGGCAATCTAATATTATAGCTGCCTCCTTATAACATTAGACAGCCCCGTCATCCTAATAATGGATCACAGCATTTTATGTGGTAATTAAGCCCACCGTACATCTTCCTTGGCAGCCAGACAATTTAATCGTTTGTAAGTTGGATTTCTAAGGTAGTATTGGAATTTTGATATGGTAGCTGTGATGTTTAATTTAGTATTTTGGCTGCTGCCTTTGAATTATATTTAGTATGTTTAAGTCTGCAAGTATGCTAATTGCACTTCATAATTATTAATGATAATTGAATATAACTTATGAATTTTAGGCTGTCATATATATATATATATTAATGATATGGTAACTGTGATATTTAATTTAGTATTTTGGGTGCTGCCTTTGAATAATATTTAGTGTGTTTAAGTCTGCAAGTCTGCTAATTGTCTTTCATAATTATTAATGATAATTAAATATAACTTGTGAATTTTAGGCTGTCATATATATATAGGGTTTAGTTAATTAATTTATTGCTAGTTAGTTTAAATAATAGAAGTTCTGATTTTTCTTAATTTCAATTTTCTACAAAATCACAAATTGTAATTATTAGCTAAGGTTTGATTGCTAAATTTGGCATCTATTTTTAGCATTTTTTCTATTTGTCATTTTGATAATTGGAAAAATAGCAAAAAATAATCACATAATTAAGAAAAGTCCTAATAAGGGACATTACAAGCAGCTCCCTCAAAGACAAGCCTCTAATCAAACTACTATGGTCTTCATTCTGATTTAGACGATCCAATATGCTATCATGGCAAATGCCAAAGCTCATTTCACAAAAAAACAAAATTTGAATGTGTTATCTAAATCTAAACTGCACACTCTCAAAAGATGGAATCTTGCAGATTTTATTAGCATTTCTCCAGCTAGCTGTCCTTCTCAAGAAATCCATTTCCCCTATCTTGCTCTCTTTTCAGATGGAACTTCAAAGTCAAACCCAAGAAAGGCATTTAATGGTCAAGAGTAAGACAACATTCTAAGATTTTAGGTTTCAGCATGAATTTAAGAGAGGTTTCAAATAATGTTACTGACATTATGGGCTAGAAGTCTGGACTACTTCAGTCAAAGAAAAGCTCAAAAATCTTAGTGTCTGTGGGGACTCCAAATTGATAATCCAATCCTTCTCCTACAACCAGGTGGTCAGGTATATCAAGTCATTTTCTGTAGAATGCCTTCCCGGACAAGGTGAAGTTTTTCGATTGTTTTTCCAGTTTGATAGAATTCTATTTTTTCAAACATAAACAAAACAACAAAGATAATCTGATTGATAAAGTTGAGAACATTTATGAATAACGCAGGTGATAGTTTCTATGATGATTCTGCCTTCAATAAAGTCTGATTTTACAATATAATGGTATTCAGAAATTTACAACAGTTCATGGCATTCTCAGAATAACCAGATTGAGGACAGCTCATACATTTAATGACTAAAGCAAGCTACAGCAATATATTCTGAGCCACTAGATATTACAGATTTGATGTTTTCTATGCTCAGAAAGGTTCAGAGTATCCAAACAACATACTATATTCGACCTTATTCAATTAGCAGCAGATTAAGGGAAGAACATTAACATCTCAGACCTGTAGAAGCCCAAGCCATGCAGAGATAGGTCTGTAACAACTCGCAGCAGCCAAATAAGCCCTTCAGACCATCAAGTCCCAGCCAAGGAAGATAGAAGACTCTCATAAAAGCCAGAAACACCTTTAGATAATGCACGCTAAGGTCTCACAGAGCTCCACGTCCAGTCTGGTAGCTTCAGCAGTGAAATGCTGGACAGTATCTGGAACCAACGACCTCTTCAGGACCCACATGACTGTATTTCATGCCCAGAATGCCAGTCGCTGAAGTATTTACCAAAGGCAATGAGAAATGGTGGCCAGTAAGGAACAATATTGTCTGAGAATATCTGGTTCGAACCTTCCTGTATTCCCACAACCTGGAAATGAACACTCAGAGTATCCAGCAATGGCGCCCAAGGACTGGCTACTCTCTTCAAGCCAAGACATCTAAACCGTATATCAACAGATGAAAGCAGTTGCAACTCATTAGAGATAGTGCCCACATGCAAGGAAGAGGATGGTCTTTCAAACTCCAAACTCTTTTTTCAAACCCCAAACTGAATAAAATTGTTATGCTCAATTTTGTCTCTAAAAGAGACACACAAAATTGCAATAAGCTCCATTAGAAGATCTGAGTGACCTCCTCCACAATCTAGCTAGGGTAGATTAGTCTCACTACCGAAACTAGTGCCCTAGGGTTTCCCTGTCCCCAAGACCAAAAGGCTTCGAAAAGCTCTCCAAATGAAAAGTGAGAAAATAATCCAAGCATGAATGACAATGAGCCTCTAAATGTCTTTTATATTTCCCACTTAAATTCCCGATCAAATAAAATAAAGTGACTTAATAAAGTTACCTTTTAAATATTTCACTTAAAGTCACTTTATAACTTTATTTAATTAATCACTTAATATTACCTTTAAACTTTAGCTTTTCTTGCCAGGCAATATTAAATAATTAAATAAATGAATTCCCTTATTACGCCTTTAGCTTTCGAGAATTAATAAGGGTAAAATAACATTTTGAGTGGTCATGGAGAAGGGGACATTACAGTCCTCACTTCCCGAAATTGCTTGCTCTCATGCAATTGCAAATTGGGATGCTGCAGTATCTGTTCTCCCTTCCAAGTTGCATCCTCTGCTGGCAAGTCTCTCCACCTGATCAAGTACTCCTTAACCACCCTGTTCCTCAGTCACCTCTCTCGAGAATCAACTATCTCCTTAGGAACCAAAACCAAGTGTCCCTCCTTGTCCAATGGAGGCAACACAGAAGATGAAGTAACTTGTTGTCCAAGTGCCTTCTTGAGGCACAAAACGTGAAACACGTTATGAATCTTACTGCTCTCGAACAATTCCAACTCATAAGCTACCTCACCCACACATCTGATGATCCTGTAAGAGCCATAAAAACGAGGCTTGAGTTTTTTTGCACCACTTCTCTTCAACGAAAACTGCCTATAGGGCTGCAAAGGTAGGAAAACCAAATCTCCCACCTCAAAGTTGTGCTCAACCCTATCTATCTGCGTAAGTCTTCTATTGACTTTGTGCCATCTTTAAATTCTCCTTGAGAACCTTTAGAATATCCTAGCTCTCCTATATCCAATCCTTAGCTTTAGGAGCTTTGCTCTCCCCAAAAGCTAAGTCCATAAAAGAAGGTGCATCATAACCATACAACGTATAGAAAGGTGTCATCCCGGTCGACATGTGCTAAGTGGTATTATAACAATGCTCTCCCAGGTGCAACCACTTAATCCACGCTCTCAGCTGTCCAGAAATGTAATTACGCAAGTAACCATCAACCCACTTATTCACAATCTCTATCTGACCATCTATTTGAGGGTGATAGCTCGTGCTCGGAGTCAAATCTATGCCTACTAACCTGAACAACTCCTACAAAAAGCACTCAGGAACTTGTTGTCCTTGTCACTAACTATGTATCTCGGCAACCCATGCAACCTAAAAATATCTCTAAAAAACAGTTCCGCCACCTGAGGTGCCTTGTACTTTGAGGATATAGCAAAGAAATGAGTGTATTTAGTCAAACGGTCTACAACCACATATATACAGTCCCTACCATGAACCTTGGGTAAACCGGTGATGAAATCCATTAAAATGCTCTCCCACTTCTGCTCTAGGATGGGTAAAGGCTGCAACAAACCTGTTGGATGTTAATGCTCTGACTTGTTCTGTTGACAAGTCATACACTCCTTGAGGCCCTTCCAAGAGAACCTCTCTCTAACCTATCGATATGTCTTGAAGTAACCCTGATGACCTGCTAAAGGAGTGTCATGTGAAACTCACAAAATCTTTTCTTTGAGTTTAGATTCTGGCACTAGATAGATTTTGCCCTTGTAGAAAATGATATCATCCACAACTCTGTATCGGTCATCCTGAACCTATCCATCCATCAATTCGCATGCAAATTTGTTCTTGGAGTACTCTACCAATAAGTGAGATTTCCAATCTGCTAAGATCTCTATGAGAGAGCAAGTTGCTGGTTTTCTGGAAAGGGCATCTGCAACTACTTACCCTTAACGTACTCAATATCGAAATTGAAGGCCTGAATCTTGCTGACCCACTTCTGCTACCTCTCATTCAAATCCTTTTGCTCCAAGAAATATCTGAGATTGAATTGATCGGTTCTCACCACAAACTTCCCTCCGACCAAATACTATTGAAACTTCGCCAATGTGTGCATTGTGGCAAGCATCTCCTTATCATAAATGGAATACAATCTCTCGAGACCTCGCAACTTACGGCTCTCAAAAGAAATTGAAT
This sequence comes from Sequoiadendron giganteum, assembly GCA_007115665.2. Lineage (NCBI taxonomy): Eukaryota > Viridiplantae > Streptophyta > Pinopsida > Cupressales > Cupressaceae > Sequoiadendron > Sequoiadendron giganteum. Next base: position 367,642,598 of record CM021106.1, read on the forward strand.
GCCTATTCTGAATTAACACTGCACCAATGCCCTCACCCAATGCATCACACTCTAGAACAAATGGTTGGGTAAAATCTAGAAGCACCAATATAGGACAACTACTCATCACCTCTTTGGTCTTATCAAAAGTTCTTTGTGCCTCCTTCGACCATCTAAATGCCCCCTTAGTGAGATCTATCAATGGCGCTCCCAACTAAGAGAAACCCTTGATGAAACGCTTGTAATAGCTCCATAGCCCGAAGAACCCACACAACTCCGTAAGGGACTTTGGTGGTGGCCAATCAAGAATTGTCTAGATCTTCTCCTAATGAACCTGTACACCCTGTGCACTAATCATGTGACCCAGATATAGGATCTCCTTAGGTCCAAACTCACACTTTGAGGCCTTAGCATACAAGGACTGCTCTCCCATGATACCCAAAACCTCATCCAACTGTTTCAAGTGATCATCCCAAGTCTTACTATATATGTGCAAATCATCAAAGAACACCAGAAGATACTTATGCAGCTACTTGTTGAAAATGTGATTCATGCAAGAATGAAAGGTAGCAGGTGCGTTAGTCAACCCGAAGGGCATGACTAAGAACTCATAATGCCCGTAGTGACACCTGAAAGTTGTTTTGGGAATTAACTGTTCACTGATCTTGATCTGATGGTACCCAGAACGAAGATCAATCTTCGAGAAATATACTGCCCCATGTAACTCATCCAGTAGCTCGTTGATCCTGGGAATCGAGTACTTGTTCTTAATTGTTTTCTTATTTAGGGCCCTATAGTCAATACACATCCTCATTGTCCCATCCCTCTTCACTATAACAGAAGAAGCAAGGGGACTGGAGCTCGGTCTGATATGTCCCATGTCAAGCAATTCCTTGATTGCTTTCTCGATCTCGTCCTTAAACTTTTTGGGATATCTGTAGGGGGCGGTTATTACAAGTTTGGCCCCCTCCTCCGACTCAATGGTGTGCTCAAACCCTCTGTCAGGTGGTCTCCCTAGAGGAATCTCTCCAAATACTCTGTCATGCTTACCCAGTAAAGATTGAATATCCACATGGAGGGGTTGATCACTGTCAAGAGACTCCTTAGTAATAATTAAGCACTTTGTTGCCCATGCATCATCCCCATGCCTGAAGATGCTCTCCATCCTCTTAGCTAACACAATCTTTGGTGCCCCATTTGCCATACCTTTGAGCACAACCTTCTTACCATCCGTTGCCCGGAACTTGAACTCCATAGTCTGGAAGTTTTGCGAATACTTACCCAACGAATGTAACCACTATATACCTAGAATAGCAATCGAATCACTCAAGTCTACCACATAAAAAATCATCTGTAACTGTGTAGTTACCCAAAGTGACACCCAACTAAGGAATCTTCTATGTGCATGACATATTGAACCCGTCTGCAACGATACCATTGAATCCCTCAAAATTCTCTATAGGTATACCTCGCTTAGCCACTAAGGCTGAATTGTTCAAATTGTGGGTTGCCCCACTATCTATCAACACTATAAAATGTTGTCCCTGCAAAACTCCCTAACTCTAAAGGAATTATACCGGGGAGTACCTGAAATAGTAGTGATGGCCCCACTGTTAGTTTCCACCTGTGGTTTCTCATCCTCTAAACTGCTATCATCGTTGTCTTGTACATGTCCAGTCTCCTCATCATCCTCATTGGCAGAAACAACCTCAATGTAATGGACCTTACCCTTACCCATGCATAGGTGACCCAACTCCCAATGCTCCTTGCAATGGTAACACAATTGTTTTCTTCTTAACTCTCTACAAGCCTCTTCATCTTATTTGTTCTTTTTAGGCCACTCTTTCTGAAAGGGTTTCTTATCCTTTTTCTTTTGCAGTATGAAAGGTTTGGATGGAAACTTACTCTTGGGCATTGAATGCTCCACATCACGAGCCTATATGATCCAATCCTGTAGAGACTCTGGTTTGAAGGCCTTGATCCGACCACAAAGTGGCTCAGAAAAAGGCTCAACAAACAACATAATTAACCTGTGCTCAGAAACCTCTAAGACCATAACCGAGAGTCTCTAAAACTCAACAATGTATGCATCAACTGTATGCCATGCCAACTCTCTGAAATGAAGATTTGGATCCGTCTGATCAAATTCATCCATCAGTTTTTGTGTAAAATCCAAGTATGATGTGATACCGGCATGGCCCAAAGTAACCACCCCATGGTACCACCACTCATGAGCCTCACCCTCCAAATGCAAAGTGGCATACTTGGTCGCCTTTGATTCCATCGTCGGGTTGAGTTGGAAATAAGTGACCAACTTCTGAGCCCATGATCTAGCAGTACACTTACTAGAACCATCAAATGAAGGTATGTAATATCCCCTTCTCGGTCGTATAGAATTTTTTTTCGATTTACTATTACTTACTTGACAATGCAAGCAAATTGTCAAGTATAAACCATCTTATCAGCCCAATGCAAATTCCCAGAATTCAATGAAGTAGAAAACTGGTGTATCCTTAGCTTAATAACACGAAAGCATTATTTCATTTGCAAGCATAATCAATACTCCATTCAAGAATAACTCTCTACAGTTCGGTGCCACACTGCTATTGACTGATTATAGGATGATGCCAACCCAAATTTGAGAGTATAGTTTCCCACTAACATATAATATTTGCAAACTCATGTAATAGCCAAGTGTACATAAAGATTTAAAAGAAATATTGATCAGAATATTGTTTATTATGCTCAGAACCCATTTTCAATACACAGTCCATAAACATTTGATTTTCTGATCAAACTTTACATCAAACAAAGATAGATCAATAAGATATTCAAACCTGGAATTATAGATTGCAGTATCTCCCAAGACACTATATCTATCATAGGCTTGGGTGTTAGGAGAGGCTGATCATGACTCCACACACATTCGAAGCTCCTCCTTATTGCACATCAACTGTTTTATTGGGCCCACTGTATTATAATTTGTGGACTTGTATGCCAGAAATACTGATGTCGGCACTACTAAAAATGAACAATGATTATATTCTTTCCTTCAACGCTTCAGGAATAATCGCACCTTAATATATACTCAAGATAGGATCCGCGATCATTACCAGTGCCTCACTTAACTCTAAGTTGCTGCTTCTATCCAGCACTGAAGGTTTAGACTATGTTCGGGTATCAAATTTGTCTTGTCTGAATTTCCACGTCTGCTCCTGATGGTAGAGATTTGGCAACAGCTTGACCAATAAGACTTCCTCTGGCTGATATCGATATTCCTCAGTGCTTATCATAATAATAGTGATATTTTCTATATGCATCAATCTTTCCTTTCTAGACACATATTATCAATCTCTTCACATAATATGGATTCCTCTGCTTGATCTTTTACCTGATTGAACTGGCAGCTCTATCTGTAAACTCCTATGCATATGTGGCATCGATTTGTCTTTTAACTGGGCATGTCTTTAGCGTCAGACTATATTTTGTCAAGCCTTTGAATTTCCTTCAATGAGGAGAGTATTATATCTTGAGGAACAAGCTGCGATGATGGCAAATCGGGCCTTTCAATAAAATAAATATATCTCAGATGAAGAAGCCAATGCCTTTTGGACTTTACCGACGATCTTAATCTAGATTTGTCTTTAACTCGATTTCCAAATAAGCAGCTCACTAGTAGCTAGTCTTTATTTGGTGACCTGGCGGCTCTGTGGCTTAACCTTGATATTTCTGACTCCTCCAATATAAATTTCTCTTGTATAAGATCTGATACCTTTTGTCTTCTCCTGCAGATCCCACGTATCAATTGCTAATTTGTTTTTTATCATCAACTTTAAAATAATTCGCCTTCATACAATAAGCCCTGCAGTTTCTCTGATCTGTCATTGTCTTTTTATGAAAAATTGCTCAATTATTGGTGTAAATTTATAATAATAAATCCTTCAAATTCAGAACTATTGTCAAGCAATAGTCTGGCAATACCTCCAATTGCAAACCCTTAAATCCTAAAAGACTTCCATAGTCTCTAATTATAAAGAATTGCAGCAAGATAACGAAATTATCACTTGATATATCGAAGAAGCCTTGAAATTTTGTCTTCAAAGAAGACTCACAAAATTTCCTTTATCGCCCAATGTGAACTCCATCATGTTGTGACCTTTTCACAAATCACCCCTTTCCAAATGGGGATCCCCTAATTTTTGCTCCTTTCTGGTCTTTTGGCTTTGGTTTTGGGTTGTTTTGCATCTCTCTCTATCTCTCTCTCTGATCTTTTTGTCCTCCCGCGGATATCCCATCATTTGACCTAATTTGGAATTTTGGCTAAGTCTATGAAATTAGGGTTTTCATTCTTCAGGCTAGTTTGAGGTCAAATTGAGTTGGCAAATTGAAATCTAAGCTCGGCACTACAATCATGATGCTTCAAGCAAGATCCCCATCAAATTTTCACTAAGTTCTAATAACTTACTATTTTTTGTAAGTGCTCAATCTGGGATCTTTTCATCACGATTTTGGAATTCTGACTGCTCCATCACATTTAGGATACTTCAAAGTGCTTGCACGCAAAATTTGAGCAGTTTTGGACAACTTTCTATTTTTCGCAATTCTAGCTTCAGAAGGAGTTTTCGGGGTTGCATGTGTGTTTTTTCAATGCATGTCTAAAGAATCTTTCTAGGTTTTTCAAGACCTTCGCGATGACAAAACATGCAAGCCGAGAGGATGACTTTCAGTAGTTTCGGCTTCAGAGGCTATTTTGAGGGTTTGCATGCAGGATTTTTCAATGCATGTCAGGGTATTCTTTATGGGCTTTTCGAGAGCTTCGCAATGATGTGACATGCAGGCAGAGTTGATCATTTTTCAGGAACTTACTATTTTTAGCCAATACTTGCATGCAGATGAGTTTTCTGGGTTTTTTTGGGTTTTTTGAGATCTCTCGAGCACTGCGACATGCAAACTCATCCAATAGCTGATTGGTCACTTTTTCAGACACTTACTATTTTTAGCAGGTCCGCTCCAGCAGCCACCCGACACTTCAATATCACGAACAAAGCTACATGCAACAGAAATGGGGTCAAACGGAGGTCATTTGAGGCACATGCTAGTCAAATTAGGGTTTCCTACTTTGATGCCTAAAAAGAGGGGTAAAAAGCCAAAATTTTAAAAAATGAAGGTATCCCATCACGATCAGCGTCCTTCAGGCAATCTATTGGTAAAATTTGAGTGCAATTTGAACACTTACTATTTATAGTAAGTCACCTCCAGAACGGGGCTCTAAATAGCAGGTCAGCAATAGGGGCAAGTGTGAACAAATCAGATAGGTCATAGGATCGCGTGCTAAAATTTTCAAGTCAAACAGAGCTGCCAGGGTCAAGAAATCAAAAGCTTACTAAAAATAGAAAGCTAGGGCGAGCCAGCTACAAAATTGACTAAATGTTCAGACATGATCACATCATAAAAAAATGGAAGCATCACCTATTATATGCACCCTAGGCATCATGGGAGCCTGAAAACTTTCTAAGGCATTGAAATTTCCTGAGGCCACCCTCATATGCGCCCTTGATGGAGAAGGCTAGAGAAAACTTGCTAAATCACAAGAAAACTTCCTGACCCCACCTCAAATGCGCCCATCTAAGAAGGAGTTGATGAAAATATTCTAAGTCATGAACCTGGCAGAGAAATTCCTCCTCACCCCCCTAAATGCACCAAAGCAAGCATCAGGATAGAAAAAGTTTCTAAGTGTTGAAGAATTCCTCCTCCACCCTCTAAATGCACCCACAAGGAAGCTTGATGATAAAATTTGCCTAAGGCATTGAAAATGGAAGCCACCCCCTTCATATGCGCCCAAGGAATTGAGGAGGGTGTTAAGAAAATTTCTAAGTATGAAAACAAAAGTCCACCCCTTGAAATGCGCCCAAGTGAAGAGATGATGGCATGAAGGTTAGAAAACTTTCTAAATGTTGTAAAACGGAAGGAGCCACCCTCATATGCGCCCAAGGTGGTAGGGGACATGAAAAATTCTACTAAGGCATGAGAAAATGAAGTTCACACCTCTAAATGTGCCCTAGTCATGGAGGAGGCAAGGAAAAAGTTTCTAAGTGATGAGAAATTCCTCCTCACCCCCCTAAATGCACCCTCAAGAATGAAGGTGTTTAAAAATCTTCTAAGTGTTGAAAATTTTCCTCCTCCACCCTCAACCAACTTGTAAGTCATGGAAGACGCAAGAAAACGCCTAAGGCATGGAACTATAGGTAAACCCCCCTAAAACGCGCCCAAGCAAGGCAATGTGAAGGCGTGGAAATTCTAAGTCATGAAGATGGAATCACATACGGTGAAATGTGCCCAAGCAAACATGGTGATGGAAAAAGTTTTTTTTTAAGTGTTGAAAAGTTCCTTCTCCACCCCCCAAATGCGCCCTTCATGAGCAAGGTACAAGAATATTCTCTAAAAGCGTTGCAAAAGAATGAGGGCTAAGAGTATGAAATACGCCTCAATGGTGGTGGTAATATCAAGATATTTCTAAGTGTTGAAGATGAAAGTGCAAGGTGGTAAATGCGCCCAGTTATGATGAGAAGCTAGAAAACTTTCTAAGTGTTTCAAAACGGAAGTGGACACCTCCAAATGCGCCCTTGAAGAAGTTGGATGAAGTTTGCTTAAGTCATGAACTCCATCCCTTGAAATGCACCCTAGGAAGGATAAAGTGGCCTAGAAATATTCTAAGGGTTGAAAATGGATGCTTGGCAGGTGAAATGCGCCCATGTTGGAAATGAGGTTTGAAAATGTTCTAAGTCACAAAAGCAAAGGCACAAGGGGTCATACGCGCCCAAGTTATGAAGATGAATGGCTTGAAGAAATTCTAAGTGGTGAAAATAAAACTAGACACACCCATATGCGCTAAGGTAAGACAAGGTGGCTGAATTTTCAAGGTATAGAAAAAGAAGGCAGAAGGGGTCAAGTGCACCTAAGCTCGAGACAGGTGGAATTCTATCTAGGTCATCAAGCTCCTAAGGGAAGGTGGACAAGACAGGTGAATGAAATTGCTAAGGCAAGAGAATGAAAACATCAAGATGGCATGCGCCCTAACACACAGATGTTGAAAAATTATGAAGAAAGCAAAGTTTGCTAGAGAAAAAAATGATGAACTTTACCACATCCGAAGATCAATCAATCAGAACATGGAAATTGGGTAAGTAAAGAGATTTTATATTATAAAGCGTTTTGATGCTCTTCCCTTTATTTGTTTTGCGGGATGAACACCGGGGCCAAGGCATGAGGACTTGAGGTGATGAAACAAGTACTTTGGTATAACATTACAACTTTGGAAGAGGAAAAAGCTACATGTTTGAAACTCATCCATGATGTCTCATTTGCAGAAAGAAGATGTTGGAAGAAACGGCTAAGTGTTGGGATTTCTCCACAAACATCTAATATGCACCCAACTCAGGAGGGCACGCGATAAGGTAAAAATGAAGAAGTTAGGTGAAAAAAGTTCCCAAGGCAAAAGGGAAATGGAAGGGAAAATTTGTCTAAGGCATTAAGAACGTGATGCAAAAGAGACTAAATGCACCCAAGGCAGTGGGCTAGAGAAATATGAAAGTTACAAGGAAGAAATGCGTCCAGGAATTAAAACAACAAGAGGGTTGAACGCGAACAACTGAGCAATCGAACTCCGGATCCTATCAATTTTTATTATCTGTGGAGACAATCTTAGAGACCGTTTTACCCTTCTCCTAGCGCAACAGAATTGGCAGGCAGAACAAAGAAAGTCTTTCTGGATGAGAATCTTCTGATGATAGTGGGCATTAATTGCTCATGGTGGTTTTTGTAGAGTAGTGGAGAATCTTCTATGCTCATTCATTACCCCACTACTCTTTGTGGCGGTTTTTAGGGCGGAATCCAGATTAGGGCATATGTGGCTCAATCTGAGCCCTTCATTGTATTTTAATTTGAGTCGTCCACTAGACTGGGCTAGATATAAAAGGGGCATCCCCCCTCATTTGTAATATAGTTAAAATCAGAATTAGACTAGACACTAGAGAATAGAGAGAGCATATAGTGAATAGCTTAGAAGTTAGCATAGCTTAGATTGAGGAGGAAAGAAAGCTTTCCCTTTGGAGGATTTGTAAAAGTTGTTGTGAACACTCTCATGATATAAAGAGTTTTCATTGATTGGTGATCTCTTCTTTTGTTGTGAGCAGCTAGCAAGGCTTTTCGTCTTTCCAATTCGCGTAGATTAAAGTAAAGTAGATTTCATTTCATGCAAGTGGTTGGTAGTTGTGGAATGCGTTGTTTGGTTTAAACAAGCCTTATTTATCCATACCACTAGCGGGCTCACTGACAGTGAGTTCGCCTTGCGTGGTCAACTAGAGTACTTTTGCACTTAACTTCGATTGTGATTCACGTGTTAGTATGCATCGTTCTGATGGTATTTGCATGACGGGTCATAATTTGAACATATTCCATTATCCTTTGAAGATTGCACCGGCTCTGTAGAGGCTATCCGAAGGGAGGCAAAGCAGAACCTGGTCCGAAGCTTGCAAAAATTGATCTTCGTATCCTACATTTAGGAGTAGACAGTAGAACCCCTATCCCTCTTCCTTTAATTTCAGTATTTTCCCAGTTAATTTAGGAACCTGAGCATCATTGACAAATCATTTGTGTCTTGCAACTTCTTCTCTTCTGAACGAACAATTGTGTAAGTACCCTTGAAATAACTAGCAAATCACATCAAACCAACTGAGACTATCCGCTGCATAAGGAACTTTGGAGTTGAATGCATGATCTTTTTGGCAATCTTAGCATGCAAAATACTTTGTTCAAGAGAGGATAGAGTATCCGTTGGGAAACTTTATTCTGTGTTGGTGCGGTCATAAAACACCTGTCAACATATCATGAATCCACTCCCTGGAAATAGTTGGGTTTTCATCCAACCCCTTCCCAACCTGCTGAAGGTTTTCGTCCTCGAAGGCTTATATGAACCTAAGATTCAAGCTTTTGCAAATGCATGAGAAAAATCAATTCATCAATGGATGCCCAAATGCTTTGCACTAACTCTTTTTTCAAGCTTCCAATGAACCTTCCACAAGAAGCCAACTTGTAACTAACCCAGCTTCTAGAAGGAGATAAAGTAATTTTTTTAATATTTTATTATTTTCACTTAATTTTAATTAAAATAATTAATTAAAGTAATCTTTGTGAAATAATATTAATTTTTGGACAACTTAAATTAATTAAATCACTTTATTAAAATTTTTGGGACATTACAGTCTTCCCTTCCCGAAGATTGCTTGTCCTCAAGCAATCCACTCCTGAATACCCAACACCAAGTTTTGAGATCCCAAATCAATCTTTGAAATCTACAAGCTCAAATATTTGGAACACTGTGTTGTAAGATATCTGCAAATAACAACTGCTTATCTCTCCTAGATAGTAGTGTGATCATTCTCAGTATGCAATTACCAAACTCCCCATCACATACCTCATCAGCCTTAAATTGAGCCTTCGTCTTCATTGTTGTCTCTACATTGGCAGCACCATCAGCTAAAGCTCTTAATACAATTTTCTTCCCATTTGCCATGAACTCTAGCTCCATTGGCTGGAAGTCCTGCATATATCTCCCGAGTGACTGTAGCCACTAAATACCCAAAACAATATCAAACTCACCAATCCCAACTGCATAAAAATCATCAGTGACCACATAATCATTCAACTGCACACTCAACTAGGGAACTATCCTAGTGTAACTCATTTTAAATCCGCCAGCCATCATAACTTTAAAACCTAGAAATTCCTCAGTCTGCAGTCCCTTCCTCACAACCAATCCCTCGTTAATGAAGTTGTGAGTAGCTCCACTGTCAATCAAACAAATGACCCACTGTCCCTGAAAGGTGCCCCTTAATTTTTTCTTTGAAACTTCACCAACAACAAGCACCCGTTAAGGATTAGTCAGAATTCAAATCAGCCGAAAGTAACATTCGCCAAGAATGTTCATCAAGATCCTATTGAAGGTGAGGCAATAGCATATGGAAAGGAGTCTTTAGCAACCAAACTGAAATGAAGAACAATGCTGAAATTAAGCAAGCGAAGAACCGACCATGAAGAATCAACACGTTCAGTGGGGGGAAAAAAATTACAATAAAGAATTAATTCATTTGCTTTTTAGCAGGCATCCACTAAACAAGGGGGATTCACCACTTAAATCAGTGGCTGAGATATGAGAGATTCAATTATTAATTTCTCCACACTGGCGGTAAACCATCCAGGGGTTACAATGTTGCAAATTAAACACAAAATAAATACAGAAATAAAAATGATTAAGATAGTACTACTATTCACAGCCTTACAATTCCATTTATCTGCAAATTACAAGTGCTAAAGATGTACAATCAAACAAGTGATGAAAGATAATTCTCCAAAAACTCCAATCTTCTCAATCTTCAAAATTACCAATTAAAATCAGAATTATTGAAGTCTGATATAGTAAACAGCAAACTGAAAATACTGAGCCAACAATCCAAGACACACCAAACTGCATATTTCTCCATCAAACTTCAAAGAAACACTCCAAAACTGTACTTACAAAACCCCAAAGACATGGCGACCAGCTTCAAGCTTGAATTTCACCCCAAACAGCCACTAATTGAAGGAGCACGAATTCCAAAGCAACTGCAAGTAGTACAGCCCTAGAGAAGGTACGGCCTCTCTAGAAAATCAAGGACATCATAATAAACTCTGATTCTTTGCAATTTGAGTCACCCTTAGCATAGAAACAATTAGCATTAATACCCATAATGAAATTAAATTCTCTCTATCAGCTGCAATTAAAAAAGCATCTTCAGCAATACAAAACCAGCAAGCTCAAATCTGGAAATTATAACCAAAATCTTCGACGATGAAGCCCAATATGCACTTCTAAATGAAGTACGCTTCCAATTAACCATCTAGGGAGCCATAGTTTCAGGCTCGAAAAATGGTGTAAATACTAAGCTTCCCCTTAGCCGGGTTCTGAAATCAACCCAGTAGCATTTCGATATGATAAACAATAGATGATGAATGAATGAACAAAGACCTGCTTATAAAGAACTTGAAATGACTCTTCAGCTTACACCTTTTCCCTCCAAAAGGGATGCCCATATCTCTTTTTGAGATATTTTAATTTTTAAAACATTTAATTCACCTTTTCTAGGCGTCCAAGGCTCCAAGAGGAATATTTACTTTTGAAATATTTAATTTACCTCCTGATGAGGCGTCCACCCTCAAGGGCCCCTCTTTAAAACAACTTAAGTCATCATATTAGGCCAAGGGGGCAAATTCACATTATGATAATTAAATGACTTAAATAAATCATTTTACCAAAATGAGTCTCAAAATGTTGAAAGCCAACTATGTTCCAACTGCACTGCCCGAAATGGAAACTAAACTGTCTGTTGATGCTACTGCCCAAGATGGTACTGTCAAAAATAGAACTTACTAAAAATAGTAAATTTTGAAAAGTTGTCCAAAGCCTTTGCATGTCATATCACTGCGAAGTTCTCTGAAAACCCAGAAAGAATCCGCAATCCAAATCTCGAAACTCCAACGTATAGACTAAAAATAGCAAGTTCTGAAAAAGGTTGTTAGATGGAGATGCATGTTATACCATCCCGAAGTTCTCCAAAAACCCAGAAAACTCCACCAGATATGCATCAGAAACTCTTACATGCAAACCTTCAAAAATGCTTCAAAACCCCTATAAAAATAGGAAACCCTAATTTTACCCCTATCAAGCCTACGAGCTTCCGAAAATAAACTATCAGTCACCGAAGAGCGTATGGCTAAAATAGGGACATTACAATCCGCCCTTCCCAAAATTGTTTGTCCTCAAGCAATTCTAATGCTACCCCAAAACCACCATGTTGAACCAAACTAAAACTGAATATGATCCCAAGGTCCCAAATCAACTTAGGAGATCAATAGCACCAACCGCTAAAAGCACTGCTCTGCTGGATACCAACACAAGAGACCTTCTGATTACAACTAGTAGGTAGAGCAATCAAATACTGCACCATCTCTGTCAACTCCACAGGTAACTGCTCTCCAAAAATACTAAACTAGTACACCATGGGAGTAAACTCTCATAAGTTGACATTGGCTTCCTCATCTTCAACTGTTGAACTGCAAACCCAAGTGATTCTAGGATTCCAAATCATCCTCAGGAACACTGTTCCTCTAATCCACTACACTACCCTGATTAAAACATCTGCATACCAAAGATGGAGCAATATATCTTGGATCACAAAAGACAATGCACCAAACATGTAATTGCTCGAGTCCCATATCAGTCTGTAGAACCTACAAACCTCGCTGTCATAATCCTGATCAGCAACATTAATTTTTTTAAACATGTCACCAAACCAATGCCAAATGAAGATCAACGCTCCACACTCCATCTCTATCCATAAGGATATACATTGCCTCCTTTGAAGCAAACTGATATCACTGAAAAAACTCCAAAAATTCTTCACATAATGCACTTCAAGAGTCTCAAATTGACAAATCAAATCAGCTAATAACTCGCTATCCCAAACAGTAATGTATGAGCTAATACCAAGAGATCCACTGTTTATCATCAAAGAACAACCCATTCCTGAATTTTGACCATACTGAATCATTCCATTGCTCATTTGAGGCAGAAATTCAGTCCAAAAAGGAGACAAAGAGACCTGAAAATGAATTAACCAGCTACTAAACAGGTCTGAAATAATCATCTTGAGATCTGATTTTCGGAAAATCAGCATCCAAGAAAGTAAACAGCAGCTGCAATATAAGAATTTCTCATCAAAATTGGCATAGTTGCACATGAACAAGGCTGGTGGCACCTTCAACAAAGGTCCCAATGCCACCACAAACCATCTTCTGATCATATTTCCTTCCCAGAACACCGATTTATGATCAAAAAAATTGAACCAATGACAGAAAAAGAAGGTAATAGCAATCATAGAACTGAAATTTTGGCACTTATCCCTCCAACCAACCTTTTTATGCATACTAATCTTCATAAAAATATACTTGGAATCCCAAGTACTAATTTTCAACTGGAGACATTTCCCGACACAAAAGCAAATGATCACAACTACATTCTAAATATAATGTGCTGGTTTATCCCCTTTAGAATTTTCAATATTTCCTTCTTGCCAAGTAATGTCAGGATCCCAAACCATTAACACTGATGAACCACTTCTCGGACAGAGAACTGTTCTCACATGAATCCTCTAATTTGTCTGTTCCATCTGAACAGACACTTCTTGAAACTCCAAAAAGTATTCAACAAACCTATGTTCGTTGAAGAAATTGAAACCAGAATCTTGTGTTATAAATTGCCGGAAAGATTCCATGAATCCTTTATCAAATCCAATTCTGAAATTAATTACTCTGAGAGAAGATGATGACGTAATAGAATCTGACAAGAACCTCACAAGCATCCTCATCAAATAATGAATAAAATCCTCATCAATATGCCAATCAACTCTTTGTTGATGATCAAAAAGAATGTCTTCATTTCTTTGTGATAAAAAAAAATGTCTTCATTTCTTTGTGATCAAAAAGAATGTCAGCAATTTTGGCCACTTTGTCTTTATCAAGAATGATGTGCAAAAGACTTGATTTGATTTCCTCCAAGGCAAATTTAAAGGTCTTCATATCAACAATGGAAATGCAACATACATCTTCTCCTCTAGGCACAACATAAATCAAGTTTTCAACATGTCGATGCAATTCATCAAGCTTTGACAGAACTTGAATTCCCCTTTCAGCAATTTGTGAACTTGAACTGCAATCTTCATATGCTGGCTGAGATGATGTAGTACAGCTTTGATGGATTAAGATTTCAAAAATCATTTGAGCTGTACTCTTTGACTTGTCACGCATGTGATGGACACTCTTCATCATCCCATCCATAGTGCCTTCCAATTCCTTAGCTCTCAGCCTTAGCTTAGCTTCAAGAGAAGATAAATCTTCCTTATAACTACTAGAAGCTTCTCCTTCCATGTTGTCTTCTACACATGATTCAAGGAAGTCGGTCAATTCAACTTTTCAATGGGAAGAGACTTCAACTTCCTCTTTCTCTATCTCCTCTTTAGATTGTTTTTTAAACCAAAATTCTCCGAAATTGTGGGGATGAAGGAGCAACTCACTGGTTGAACAGGTATCTTCTTCTAACCGAACTTCTCCTTCATTTGGATCTGCACTTATGGCCTCTTCATGCATCTCCTTACAATTCTTGTTTCCAAGAGTTTTTCCCTTGAATCATAAACTTGAGACTCCTTAACCAATGTTGACTCATTGTTCTCCTCTATAGAAAACATGAGTACCTCATTAGACTTCAAGGCTTCTTCTGTCACATTACATTCTGCTATAGAATGCCTGGATTCTTCTTGTGTTTCAAGAACTGTTGTGGACATATTGCATTCTTCTGTAGAATGCATGGACAAATGCAAATCTGTAGATACCTCCTGAACATTTGCTATCAATTCAAAGGGATTCCAACTTTCATTCCCCTCTTCAGCATCAGAAATCTCCTCTTTGTTCTCAATAGTCTTCATCAAAAGAGGTCTCAACTTTTCTTCACATTGACTGAAAATTCCATTGATTAACATATCAGCAGTGGGAGAAATCTGATTTTCGCGTTCATAAGCATCCATGAGAAGAGATTGGACGCTTTCTGGAAGATTATCAGCTTCTTTGATGGTAAGAATTACAGCATTCATGACAGCTGCAAGCACCCCCTCTTCTTGCTCACTCCAGGTCGAGGTGAAGAGATAATAAAACAAATGATAAATCTGATTTTGCATCTCCAAATCTATCAAAAGGATGCAAGCTCTAACTTCTAAAAATGTCTTTAAAACAGCAGCCCTTCTTGAAAACAAATTACTTCCAGTTTCATCCAAATCTTGAAAACTCTACACTATCATATTTAAAATGATCCTCATGGTTTCTTCATCATGGGGCAACTAAGATACCTCAATTCTTATCACTTCCATTAAGCAAGAAGAAATCAGCAGCTTGGTTTCTTCATCAGGATGCCTCAGCCAATAGGGATGATTCACAGAGATCACTACAGGTGCTAATGCTAACTGCATTATCTCAGAAGGTGATTGCTTCACCTGTCTCAAACATTGTTCCAACAAATGAAGAATGTTCTCTTCATCTTCCCTTGACTGAAATTATTTTCCAAGTCTTTTTCCTACCATATAAAGTGTCTTTGCCAAATCCATCTCTTCACCATTAGCCATGCCTAACTGCCAACTACTAAACTGAACTCAAATCTGCCCACAAGTTTAGTATTTGTTGATTTAATGCACGGTAATCAACACACACACACAAGGTATTATCTTTCTTCTTCACAAGAACTTCTACTGGAGCAAAAAGAGTTTCTTGGTTTCTCAAAGCCTCTGAAAAAGTATCAATCTCAGGCCATTGAAACTGAACTCTATTTCCTCTGGTGTAGAAACGGAATTCTTTATCACTCATCTGTCTCTAAAGTGCTGAACACATAGGATGGCAGGATAATAGGCTCTGATACCACTAAAATGTGCCCCTTAATTTTTTCTTTGAAATTTTCACCAACAACAGGCACCCGTTAAGGATTAGCCAGAATTCAAATCAGCTGAAAGTAACATTCGCCAAGAATGTTCACCAAGATCCTATTGAAGGCGAGGTGATAGCATATGGCAAGGGGTCATTAGCAACCAAACTGAAATGAAGAACAATGTTGAAATGAAGTAGGCGAAGAACCGACCATGAAGAATCCACACGACCACTTGTTCAGTGGGGGAAAAGAAATTACAATAAAGAATTACGCTTTTCAGCAGGCATCCACTAAGCAGTGGGGATTCACCACTTAAATCAGTGGGTGCGATATGAGATTCAATTATTAATTTCTCCACACTAGCGGTAAACCATCCAAGATTTACAAATGTTTGAAATTGAACACAAAATAAATACAAAAATAAAAATGACTGAGATAGTACAACTATTCATAGCCTTACAATTCCATTTATCTGCAAATTACAAGTGCTAAAGATGTACAATCAAACAAGTGATGAAAGATGATTCTCCAAAACTCCAATCTTCTCAATCTTCAGAATTACCAACCAAAATCAGAATTATTGAAGTCTGATATAGTAAACAGCAAACTGAAAATACTGAGCCAGCAATCCAGGACACACCAAAATGCATATTTCTCCATCAAACTTCAAAGAAACACTCCAAAACTGTACTTACAAAACCCCAAAGACATGGCGACCAGCTTCAAGCTTGAATTTCACCCCAAAGAGCCACTAATTGAAGGAGCATGAATTCCAAAGCAGCTGCAAGAAGTACGGCCCTAGAGAAGGTAGGGCCTCTCTAGAAAATCAAGGACATCATAATAAATTCTAATTCTTTGCAATTTGAGTTGCCCTTAGAATAGAAACAATTAGCATTAATACCCATAATGAAATTAAATTTTTTCTATGAGCTGCAATTAAAAAAGCATCTTCAGCAATACAAAACTAGCAAGCTCAAATTTGGAAATTATAACCAAAATCTTCGACGATGAAGCCCAATATGCACTTCTGAATGAAGCACACTCCCAATTGACCATCTAGGGAACCATAGTTTCAAGCCCAAAGAATGGTGTAAATACTAAGCTCCCCCTTAGCCGGGTTCAGAAATCAATCCAGCAGCATTTCAATATGATAAACAATAGATGATGAATGAATGAACAAAGACCTGCTAATAAAGAACTTGAAATGACTCTTCAACTTACACCTTTTCCCTCCAAAAGGGACGCACATATCAATTTTTGAGATATTTTAACTTTTACAAAATTTAATTCACCTTTCCTAGGCGTCCAAGACTCCGAGAGGAATATTTACTTTTGAAATATTTAATTTACCTCTTGATGGGGCGTCCACCCTCAAGGGCCCCTCTTTAAAACAACTTAAGTCATCATATTAGGCCAAGGGGGCGAATTCACATTATGATAATTAAATGACTTAAATAAATCATTTTACCAAAATGAGTCTCAAAATGTTGAAAGCCAACTGTGCTCCAACTGCACTGCCCGAAATGGAAACTGAACTAATTGCTAATGCTATTGCCCAAGATGGTACTGTCAGAAATTGAATTTACTAAAAATAGTAAATTCTGAAAAGTTGCCCAAAGCCTTTGCATGTCATATCACTGTGAAGCTCTCTGAAAACCCAAAAAGAATCTGCAGTCCAAATCTCGAAACTCTAATGTACAAGCTAAAAATAGCAAGTTTCGGAAAAGGTTTTCCGATGGAGATGCATGTTACACCATTCCAAAGCTCTCAAAAAACCCAGAAAAGTCCACCAAATATGCATCAGAAACTCTTACAAGCAGACCTTCAAAATGCTTTAGAACCCCTATAAAAATAGGAAACCCTAATTTTACCCCTGACAAGCCTACGAGCTTCCGGAAATAGTCTATCAGTCACCGAAGAGCGTATGGCTAAAATAGGGACATTACAATCCCTTAACTAGTCCTCGCACTTGGAAAAGATGATACTTGGGAACTCGTGGTAGTGCTGTAATAGTAAACTGTTGGGTATCATCATGCTTTTTCGGCTCAATACGAGGCTGATCCTCATGCTCCTCCTCACTCTCTGAATCAGTATTAGGGACATCCTCATCCTTTAGATCAAATATGACCTCAATATAATGTGACTTGCCTTTCCCAAGGCATCCATGGTTGTTTGCAAGTAAAGCACAACTTCTTCCTCCTAAGCTCATTCCTTGTTTCAAAATTGAGCATAAGTTGCATAGACTTGGACTGATTTGGTTTTCCCTCATCTGACTTGTGTTCAGCTTTATTATCCTTGAAGTTCTTTTGGTGTTGCGGTGAAGATGGTGATGTGTCAAGATCTAATGCCAGCTGAATAGCATCATTAAGAGTGCTAGGCTTAAGTGCCTTGACTAGCCCTCTCATCCTGTCATTCAATCCCTCAATAAACAGCATTACCACCCTCTTTTCAGTCATATCGAGCACCATAACAGAAATCTTTTGGAACTCATTGACATATGTTTCCACATGCCCACTTTGTTTTAGCTAAGCTAGCTCTCTGTAGTGTAGCTCCACATCCTTCCTGTCAAATTGTGCAATCAATCTATTGCTAAACTCGGTATATGAATGAATCAAACCATGGTTTTGAGTGACCAAACCATGATACCACAAATCATATGCAGTGCCCTCAAGATGCATAGTAGCAAATTTGATTGCATCATCCTCCACCATAGGTCAAAGAGTCAAGAATGTATCCATCTTGTGAATCCAAGCTCTTGTTGTGATTTTTTTGCTACCATCAAATGCAAGAAGTGTGAGTTTACTTGTGGCATGTCTTAGGTCCTTGTTCTGATTATGTGGCCTCCTATCTTGCCTGATTCTATTATGCTCCCTTCTTTGACTCATGTATCAGTCAAAGGTCAAATGCTCCTTAACTTGTGGTGGTAACAAATCCCATTCATCGTGCATTGTCATAACATTATCTATGAATGTTGCAACTTCATCAACTTCTTCAATCTCCTCTTCTGAGTCATTTTGTAATATCCCTTGCCCGTACTAATCTGATTTGAACGATTAAGGTAGTTTGATAGAGCAAGCTTTTGTCAAACTACTCACAAACTAATTGTGATATTTAATTCCAGATTGTATTAGACTTGTACAAAGTATCCCATCTCTCAATTGGAGTCTATATACAACTATATATAATATGCAGAAAAATGTAAACAAATGTTTGCAATTCACAATGGAAACCTTTATTCTTTCAGATAGACAATTTCAAATAAACATTAACATTTTTATTTCAATACTCGCTCAGCCTAGATACAATCAAAGTTGCAGATGAATACTTGGAATACTCTTTCCAGATGCACAGCAATCAGACATATCCACTTATCATCTCTGAATATGAACATGAACATACCCGAGCTTAATCATCTTGAACAGCATACATATGCTCAGATATATCAAAACACCTCCAACAATATATTAAAGCTCCTGTAGTTGGTAGAAGAATCAGCAATGAGGAAACTCCAATGCCGCAATACAGAGACAAAGTTCACGATGCCTTCAGAATTGCCTATCATTAGCATATATGCCCAGGAAGATGTATGTCTTATGTCCTTCACTGGAAGTCGCACCAGAGGTGTTAATTCAATTTCTGCACTCCTATGTTGTCCAGGCTACCAACGCATATACTCTTCCAACCTCAGCAACACTCTCAAACTCACATCATAGACAAAAGACAAATATACTGAATACAATCTCCAGTAAGCCAGTCGCCACAATCACAAGAATGATATATATCTTCCGCCATGATTTGCTCTTGCCAAGCAGCTCCCGCACTCTTCCATTCGAGTCTCTTGACTTATATCTGCTCCACGATTCACATGGGACGGCATCCTTTGTTTTCCTGAATTCAACAATAGGTGGTGGCTACTTTAATAGTATCAGCAGATACAAATTCCACGATTCTATAATCCCGATCAACATAGAGTATTAAGATGACATCGCCAATGATACTCCCTTAGATGCCACGATCAAGACGATTATTCATGAACTTCATATCACCAGCAAATACCAATAGCCACAAATCACATGAATGGTGTCTATGGGCCCGATAAACTTCAATTCATTCACCCGTATTTTATAACAATTCTATGGAGCGATCTTTAAAGAGTGCGATCACCGCAAATGATACTTGATGCCTTATAAATGATCGATTTGATGATGAATACACCTGGCATCAATTTGTCTTCATTGCTAACCTTGTCTTATCTGAATCTGAGTACCTATTTTTTCGTCCACCAGGCATTGATTGCAGAGTCAGCTCCAAGACCCTCCACGGTAGCTTGATTAACTCATGCGATTATTTTATCATAGGAAGGCAGCACTCAAAATGAACCAATATATGCAATTAGTCTTCACTTGTATGCTCCACAGATCAAGTGACATCTGGAAAATATAACCCACATCACCCTTAAGTGTCATCGGTCTTGTGCCATAGTCATCCCAATATAATATTGAAGATATGCAAACACGTGAGCATGGATAATAATCCTGACGGCTATTTAAAGTCTTCCAATACTAATATTCTGAAAGCTTCGATCCTTTATTCATAAAATGCCTGCACAGTTTTAATGACCCTTCCAATATGGGGCGTCCTTCCTAATGGTAGGGAGAATTCATAAATCGATCTGCATATGATCGACTACCTATGCAACCTTATATCCAACAACAATGATAATAAATTTTGAATTCTTCCAAGCCCTTAGAAATTCTCTTAAACCCCTAAATAGACAGATAGACAGTTATTAAAATATCAAAATATTAAGATAGCACCTGGTATATTGAAGAAGCCTGAAATTTTGTCTTCATAGAAGACACAAAACTTCCAGAATTGCTCTCCTCGGCAATTATACTTGAAACTTCGAATCTGCAACAATTAAGCCTTGATGTGAACTCTGTATGAATCCACCCCTGAAAGAGCTGGGTTTTCACCCAACCTGCTGAAGGTTTTCGTCCTCAGAGGTTTACCTGAATCTGAGATTCAATCTTTTGCAAAATGCACCAAAAAAATCAATTCATCAATGGATGTCGTAATGCCTTGTCCTTCCTTCTTTTAAAGCTCTCAAAGAATCTTCTAGATAAAGATAGCTTGTGACAACTCAACTTCTAGAAGGCTCTTTTAATATTTTATTATTTTCACTATATTTTAATAAAAATAATTAATTAAGTCATCCTTATGAAATAATATTAATTTTTGGACAACTTAAATTAATTAAATCACCTTATTAGGAATTTTGGGGGCATTACACATTTCGTGGCAAAAAGGTGGGCTGCATAGGTCTGTCGGTGGTTGTTGTAGGAGTCCTTTGTGCCCTAGGAGTCCCAACTCTACTCTAGTTATCTTTTTGCCCATGATTTTGTCTTCTAGGAATATTCATCTAATGCATGGTTGTTGTGAGTTGTTGCAAAGCATTAGCAACATGTTGCTGCCCTGTGGCAAGACCTCTCATCATTTCTCCTGCTTCTCTGTCATCATCATTATTGACTTCATGTCTCGGTGGACTACCACCTCTTCTATCACCCACTATGTTCTATTGTGTATCTGCAATTGGATTTGCTTCTTGTTCTGCTTTTCTACAAGTATAATACCTGTGTGGACCAACCTCTTATGGCTGTATACGATAACTCTAACCCCATAGGCTAGCAGGCTCAAAGCTCTGATACCACTATAATATCCCTTTCTCGGTCCTATAGAATTTTTTTTGTGATTTACTATGACTTACTTCACAATGCAAGCATATTGTCAAGTATAAACCATCTTATCAGCCCAATGCGAATTCCCAAAATTCAATGAAATAGACAACTGGTGTATCCTTAGCTTAATAACACGAAAGCATTATTTCATTCGCAAGCATAATCAATACTCCATTCAGGAATAACTCTCTACAGTTTGGTGCCACACTGTTGTTGACTGATTATAGGATGATGCCAACCCAAATTTGAGACTATAGTTTCCCAATAATATATAATATTTGCAAACTCATGTAATAGCCAAGTGTACATAAAGATTTAACAGAAATATTGATCAGAAAATTGTTTATTATGCTCAGAACCCATTTTCAATACAGTGTCCATAAACATTTGATTTTTTTATCAAACTTTACATCAAACAAAGATAGATCAATAAGATATTCAAACCTGGAATTATAGATTGCAGTATCTCCCAAGACGCTACATCTATCATAGGCTTGGGGGTTAGGAGAGGCCGATCATGACTCCACACACATTCAAAGCTCCTCCTTATTGCACATCAACTGTTTAATCGGGCCCACTGTATTATAATTTTTGGACTTGGATGCCAGAATTACTGATGTCGGCACTAATAAAAATGAACAGCCATTATATTCTTTCCTTCAACGCTTATGGAATAATCGCACCTTAATATATACTCAAGATAGGACACATGATCATTACCAGTGCCTCACTTAACTCTAAGTTGCTGCTTCTATCCAGCACTAAAGGTTTAGACTATGTTTGGGTTGAAATGGTTAAAAAGCTACTCATTAATAGAAAAAGGATTACAATATATAGAGGTTACACAAAATAGTAGTTAAATACTGTAGATATTAAATATATCTAACTACCTACCTAATACTGTAGAAACAGTAAAACTAAACTAACTTAACAATACAATTGACCATTAATATGAATAATATAATATTCTAACACCCTCCCTTAATGGTCAATCGGTCAAAAACACCAAGTTGCCCCCTGAATTTGACAAATTTATCTAGGCTCAGAGACTTGGTGAGAATATCTGCAGTCTGATCCGTTGTTGGAACATACTGCAGCTAAACTGATCCGTCTTCTACCAGCTTGCAGATGTAATGACAATGAAGCTCGACATGCTTGGTACGTTCATGGAAGACTAGATTTTTGGCCAGTTTGAGCACCCCTTGATTGTCAGTGTACAAGGGAGAAGGTCCTGCTTGTGACATGTGCATGTCAGAAAGCATACGACAAAGCCAAACTGCCTCACATGCTGCTTTAACAGTTTCTCGATATTCTGCTTCAGTCGAGGAAAGAGCCACTGCCTGTTGCTTCTTGTTGGTCCATGTTACAGCACCTATACCCAAACTGAATACATATCCAGAAGTAGATTTTCGGTCATCCACTAAACCTGCCCAATCTGAATCTGTATAACCAATCAGCTTTGGATCCTTGCATTTGCCATACAGAATGCCATAATCTGAAGTGCCCTTAACATATCTCAGCACTCGCTTCACTGCAAGCCAATGATCAGCTTTTGGAGCTGTCATGAAACGAGAAATGTAGCTCATTGCAAAACTGATGTCAAGTCTAGTGGCAGTGAGGTAGATGAGACTGCCCACTAGTTGCCTGAATGTCGTTTCATCAACCGGAGGTGAATCAGAGTTGGCTGATAACTTCAGCCCCTTCTCCATAGGTGTGCAGGCAGGTTTGCAATCCTACATCCGAAATTTGTCAAGCAGACTCCGAGCGTATTTAGACTGAGAGATAAAGATACCATCAGCGGTCTGCCAAACTTCAATACCCAAACAGTAATGGAGAAGCCCCAAATCTGTCATGTCAAAAGTCTGCCACAAGTCTTGTTTGATTGCTGCAATCAAATACGTTGAATGAACTGCCGGTAATGATTAAGTCATCAACATAGACAACAAGAAAGAGAATATCATCACCAGAGTGTTTGACATACAAATTAGTGTCAGAAGGGCTGCGCTAAAAACCATGATCAACCAAGTACTGATCAATCTTGATGTACCATGCACGAGGAGCCTGTTTCAGTCCATAGAGTGCTTTCACGAGCCTACAAACTTGATGTTCTTTTCCGACAACCTTGAAACCAGGAGGCTGCGTCATGTAGACTTCTTCCTACAACTCACCGTTGAGGAAGGCACTCTTGACATCCATCTGATGAACTGTCCATCCGAATTGGGCTGCAATAGCGAGAAGAAGACAAATTGTGCTCATCTTGGCAGTAGGAGCAAAAGTCTCCTCGTAGTCAATGCCCTCCCGCTGTGTGAATCCCCGAGCAACTAATCTTGCCTTGCATTTATCCAAAGTGCCATCAGCATGATACTTGACCTTGTATACCCATTTGCAACTGATGGGTTTCTTCCCAGGAGGAAGATCAGAGAGAACCCAAGTGTGATTCTTCAGAAGACTATGGTATTCGGACTCCATAGCCTTTTCTCACTCTGGAATTCCTTTAGCCTCGGAATATGTATGAGGCTCATAGATGCTGTGTAGGTTGGCCATAAGAGCAAAATTGACTGTGTGGAGCTGCTTGCGCTTGCTGCGAGCTGATCTACCCTCAATGAATTCATCATTGTGAAGATCTCCGATAGTCTTGAGCCACCATTTAGGCCGACGAGTAGAAGTACCAACATCTGAAGTAGGAGAAACAGCATCTACTGGGATGTCTAGAACGACGTCATCTGGATGTGAATCCTGAGGAAAATCAGGGAGTGCTATATCATGACCAGTAGACTCCTCATCTTCAAAGTCAGAATGCTCTGAAGCCCTCCCATCAGGGGAACCAAGACAAAGACAAACACCATCATCAGGAACCTGCATAGGTTGATCCTCAGGGCCAGTAGTAGGAACAAATGGACCAGTAGTCTCATCAATCACAACATCACGACTGAATATCAGACGATCCGTCTCCACATCAATCAACTTGTAGGCCTTGTGATTCTCGCTGTAACCAGTAAACATAAGCTTCTGGCTCTTGGAGTCTAACTTGGCACGCTTGGCATCTAGAATCCATACATGAGCTGTAGAACCAAAGACTTTCAGATGGCCCACTTTAGGTTTACGTCCTGACCAGGCTTCTTCTAGAGTCATCTTCTTAACGGCCTGTGTAGGTGACCGATTCAGGAGGTAGACGGCAGTATAAACTGCTTCAGCCCAGTATTTCTTAGGTACATTTTTGTACTCCAGCATAGAACGAGCCATTTCAGTAATGGTGCGATTCCTACGTTCAACGACACCATTCTGCTGAGGGGTGTATGGTGTGGTGAGTTGGCGCTTGATGCCGTGTTGAGCACAAAAAGTAGAGAAGTCAGTTGAACAAAACTCCCCCCCATTATCTGACCTTAGAGTAACAATGTGAGAACCTGATTCTTTCTCAACCAAGGCCTGATACTGCTGAAATGTACTGAACACATCTAATTTATGTTTCAAAAAATACACCCACATTTTTCGACTGAAATCATCAACAAATAATAAAAAGTACTTGGACCCAGTAACAGATGGAGTGTTCATTGGTCCACATACATCAGCATGAACCAATTGAAGTACCTTGGAGGCTCGCCAAGAATCACCATCCGAGAATGGTGTCCGATGCTGCTTCCCAGCTTGACAGGCTCCACAAACTCCATGATTTTGAGTTTGGATCTCACGTAGACTAGCAACCAAACCCTCCCAAGACAGTTGAGAGAGATAGTGCACGTTCAAGTGCCCATAACGTTGATGCCAAAGTTTGCTGATGGAAGTACTCCTTGCTGCCAAAGCGTGTTCCTGAGAATCACCGGAATCAACAAGTCTATACAGACCATGATCCTCAAGTCCCATGGCAATCGTAGTACGTGTTGCCTTATCAACAATGTTACAGGTGGACGAACTGAAAATAACATCCAATTGGGGAGAATGCTTCATGATCTGGCTGACAGAGAGAAGATTATGCTCCATGCCTGGAACATAGTAGACATCAAGAAAGAGTAAATTTCTTCCTCCATAGTGAATCTGAACATTGCCCTTACTGGCAACGGTGTACTCTTCGTCGCCTCCAAAGATCACTGAATCAGTGAATGGTTCATATTTGGTGAACCAATCTCGACGATGAGTAAAATGCCGAGAAGCCCTGGAATCAATATACTAGACAGAAGATTGGACTGGATCTGCAGTTCGCTTGGCCATAAATGCATAGAATGCAGACTCTTTCTGCTTGGTGTGCTCCGCGACATTTGCCTTTTGTTGAGACCCTCCCTACTTCTTTTGTTCAGAAGCCATCCAAATGCGACAATCAGCCTTTATGTGACCATATTTTTGGCAATAATTGCACTGAACGTTCTTCTTCTTTTTGCTGTCCTGAGAAGAACCAGAGCCTTTCGGCTGAGAAGATTGAGCCTTCCTTTTGTTCTTAGCAAAAGATTTGGCAGAGAACGCTTGCTCTGTGGAGGTGGAGCTGGTACTGCTTCCAAACTATTGTCGCCATCGATCCTACTGCAAGAGCTTGTTGCAAAGATCTTCAAACTTGAGATCAACATTAGTGGAGGTGATATTCAGCGTCTCGATGAAATGCTCATATGAACGCGGAAGACTTTTCAGAGTAATGACGACCATGTCTTCTTCCTCCATTGTTCGACCAATCACCTCCAACTGATCACGA
This sequence comes from Sequoiadendron giganteum, assembly GCA_007115665.2. Taxonomy (NCBI): domain Eukaryota; kingdom Viridiplantae; phylum Streptophyta; class Pinopsida; order Cupressales; family Cupressaceae; genus Sequoiadendron; species Sequoiadendron giganteum. The sequence continues at coordinate 367,668,552 of CM021106.1, forward strand.
ATGTCCTTAATCTTCATGAGATGTTCCTGTAAGGACATTTTCTCATCCATCATGATGGAAAAGAGCATGTTCTTGAGAAAGAACCCTCTGCTCTTATCGGAGGTTTCATGAAGGGCCTTCAAATGATCCCAAATTTCTGAAGCACTTTTGCCAAACAGTACCTGGGGTAGCTGCTCATCTGTGACGGAGAGTTTGATGAGCATGACGGCTTCCCGGTTGCATTCATCCCATTTGTCTTGGTCCTTTCTGACTACAGTGGGACGAGGCGAGTTCCCCAAAACGATCTGATCGAGGCAACGATATTTGAAGATCGTAATCATGCACTACTTCCAGGTGTTGTAATTCTTCCCGTTGAACTTCTGGTTGCTTTCAAGCATTATGTTCGTCAGAGATGCCATCACGTACCCTGAGGTCAAATTGGTGAAGGCAAAACGAAAATAAAATTAAAAACGCACAAATTCAAAGATAAAACCCTGGCACAAATTTCGAGGTACGTTGATGACGAAAACTAGAAGATATGAAGAGTACCCAAATAAGAATGCTAAAAAACCAGAAAATTTTCTGACTACCCAGAAAATTTCGTCAACACCCAATGGCACAAATTTCAAGGCACGAAAATCGAGGTACCCAAAAAAATCAAGACCAACCTAGTTGAGCTCGTAGAAAACCCACCAGGAATCTGCACTCAAAATAATTTTTCGAGGTGGTTTGACTGGTCAAAACCCTAGTCAAAGGTACGGAACCCTAGGCCACCATTAAAACTTAGAAATTTGCAGAAAATCGCTGGTAAGTCCACGAAATGATGACAAAGAGAGGGCAGAACCCTAGGTGTGTTGGTTTAAAGCAAAAAAACGACCACTTTCAGCTTAGAAATCGAGCACAAAACCACCAAATGCGTTCCCAAAAGAAGAGCAGTTGCACGCGGCCAGAGGAAGCAAGAAAACGCAAGTAAAAAAGAAATCGCAAAAGAGAGGAAGATGCGGGCTTAAAGAGTCTGAGGACGACTGTAAATCGCGCAAAGAACTCAGAAACGCGTCTCACAGAAACACGCGGCCAAAGACAAAGCACCACCAGGAGCAGGAAACATGCGCTCAGAGAAAAAAAGGCGAAAAACGTGTGTAAAAAACGCGTTTTGGAAGGTCGCGCGCCCAAAACAGCAAAGCACGCGGGTTGCAGAAAAAATAACACTCCCAGCAGAGGTCGCGATTTGTAGAAATAAAAAATTCGCCCAGGAAATAGAAAATCGCGGCCAGAGGTCTACAAATCTCCCCACGTGACACAGAAAATTTCGAATTACAGCTATGAGAAGCGCACGAATTTTTTCTTAAAAAAGTGCCCAAAAACCCTAGTCGGCTCTGATACCATGAAATGGTTAAAAAGTTGCTCATTAATAGAAAAAGGATTACAATATATAGAGGTTACACAAAACAGTAGTTAAATACTGTAGATATTAAATATATCTAACTACCTACCTAATACTGTAGAAATAGCAGAACTAAACTAACTTAACAATACAATTGACCATTAATATGAATAATATAATATTCTAACATGGGTATCAAATTTGTCTTGTTTGAATTTCCATGTCTTCTCCTGATGGTAGAGATTTGGCGATGACTTGACCAATAAGACTTCCTCTTGTTGATATTGATATTCCTCAGTGCTTATCATAATAATAGTGATATTTTCTATATGCATCAATCTTTCCTTTTTAGACATATTATCGATCTCTTCACATAATATGGATTCATCTACTTGGTCTTTTACCTGATTGAACTAGCGGCTCTATCTGTAAACTCCTATGCATATGTGGCATCGATTTGTCTTTTACCTGGGCTTGTCTTTAGCGTCAGACTATATTTTATCAATCCTTTGAATTTCCTTCAATGAAGCAAGTATTATATCTTGAGGAAGAAGCTACAATGATGGCAAATCGGGCCTTTCAATAAAATAAATATATCTCAGATGAAGAAGCCAACGCCTTTTGGACTTTGCTGACTATCTTCCTGTAGATTTGTCTTTAACTCGATTTCCAAATAAGCAGCTCACTGGCAGCTAATCTTTATTTGGTGACTAGCAGCTCTATGGCTTACCCACTCCTCCAATATAAATTTGTCTTGTATAAGATCTGACGCCTTTTGTCTTCTCCTGCAGATCCCACAAATCAATTGCTAATTTGTCTTTTATCATCAGCTTTAAAATAATTCACCTTCATAGAATAAGCCCTGCAGTTTGTCTAATCTGCCGTTGTCTTTTTATGAAAAATTGCTCAATTATTGGTATAATAATAAATCCTTAAAATTCATAAGTATTGTCAAGCAATAGTCTAGCAATACCTTCGATTGCAAACCCTTAAATCTTGAAAACTTCCATAGTCTTTGATTATAAAGAATTGCAGCAAGATAACGAAATTATCACCTGATATATCAAAGAAGCACTGAAATTTTGTCTTCAAAGAAGGCTCACAAAATTTCCTTTATCGCCAAATGTGAACTTCATCATGAATCCACTCCCTGAAAAGAGCTGGGTTTTCATCCAACCCCTTCCCAACCTGCTAAAGGTTTTCATCCTCAGAGGCTTACCTGAACCTGAGATTCAAGCTTAAACAAATGCATAAGAAAAATCAATTCATCAATGGATGCCCAAATGCTTTGCACTAACTCCTTTTTAAAGCTTCCAATGAATCTTCCACAAGAAGCTAGCTTGTAACTAACCCAAATTCTAGAAGGAGCTTAATTCAATAAAGTGATTTTTTTTAATATTTTCTTATTTTCACTTAATTTTAATTAAAATAATTAATTAAAGTTATCTTTTTGAAATAATATTAATTTTTGGACAACTTAAATTAATTAAATCACTTTATTAAAATTTTGGGGACATTACAAGGTAGAGAAATTTTACCCACCTTTCATTGCAAGTCCTAATTCTGAGCGCCCCTATTGTGATCTCTGGGTCTATTCCTATATTTTATTGCACAAAAATCCTGTAGGGTCATGGCTGCATGGAATTCATCACCAAGGGACTGATATTCCCTCAAATAATCAGTGAAGCCTTTGCCTTGTGCTTGCTGTCCAGGATTACCAGCAGGCTAACTTCCCAAAAATTGAGGGATAGGAGGCTTGGGAGTCACTCTACTAGCTTTCCTAGTGTGACTATGTGTTGGGATATGTGTGTTACTTGTCTCTCCATTATTTCCATTACCTCCATGATGACCATTTGTGTAAGAACCCTACTAGTTCTAACCACTGGCAGCTGAGGTTTAAGTGATGTAATTTGTTTGTTTTGAATGATTTTGCAATTTTTATGTATTTTCTCAATAGGATTCCAAGCAACAATGCATTAAGAAATAGTATCTAACAAATGCAATGTAACTAACAGGAGATAATAAACTAAGAATTTAATAGCAGCAGCAATAACAAGACTTTTCATTAAATTTCACCAGTCCAAGTGTTTACAATGATATCATAACATTTCCGAAACTTATAACAGCAAATAGAAGAACCCGGTATGCATCGTTCTGCTGCAAGCTTGAAAACTCATAACTGCAAATTTTGGAAATGTAAACCAGCAACTGGCAAACTGATAAAAAGCAACACCCAACCTCAAAAATGAATTTCTCCACCATTAAAAGTATGTTGAATGCCTTTGCTAAACCCCGCGCCAAAGATGGAAGGAGAATATGCTCAAAAAGTTCAACGTTTCAACCTCTAGGGAAACACGCCCTTGGCTGGAGATGGTATGGCCTGGCTGTACAGCAATAGTTCGGCCTCTTGGAAAGTGTGCCAAGCCCAAAAATTAAAGCAGCTTCAATGATTTAACCTTCCTCAATGCAACTGCTAAACCCTTGTATGGATCTTCACAAATATGCACAAACTAGACCCATGTATGAAGCCCACAATCAAGCAATAATTCAATTGATAGTTTCACAGCCTCAAAATTGCATAAACACTGAAGAGTTTTCATTCTCCAATGCTGAAAATGGCAAAAACCCTAGCTGGCTTCTTCTCCAAGCATGAATGTAATGTCCCCATTTTTAGCACTACACCTTCCAGTGACTGTTAGCCTATTCTTGGATGCTCGTAGGCTAGTCAGAGGCAGAATTAGGGTTTCCAGCTACTTGGAGGTTTCTTTTGAGGATTCAAGGGTTCGCATGTTGGAGTTTTGCAGATTGGTTGCGGGATTCTTTCTGGGTTTTCAAAGAGCTTCGCAATGGTATGACATGCACCTGAATCAGAGAACTTTTCCGGACTTACTATTTTTAGTAAGTTACGACGGTTGCATGTTGGATTTTTACAGTTCGGATTCTGGATTCCTTCTGGGTTTTCAGAGAGTTTCGTGACGGTGTGACATGCAACTGAATCAGAGAACTTTTCCGGACTTACTATTTTTAGTAAGTACGACGACTGCTCGGATTGTGGTTAAAATGAGTTTGGAACAACTTACTATTTTTAGCAATATGCTATTTTTAGTAAGTGCTATTTTTAGCAGTGCTATTTTTAGCAAGGTTTCTACAGTTCAGTTCAGTGGTTATATCTGGCAAGTCAATTTGAGCAGTTTGGTCTCCAACACCCTTAGTGCTATTTTTGGCAGTGTTTCAACAATTTGGTATTATGGCTATTTCGGGCAGGGCAGTATATTCAGTTGGTCTCCAGCATTTGAGGTGATTATTTTGGCAAGTTTAATATTTGATGAGAATATTATTTTAAGTGAAATATTTAAAAGGCATGTTTGGACGCCTTGGAGAAATAAGTGGTCAATTATATTTATATTTCAATTTATTGTTTTGACGCCTAGCCTGGAGGAATTAAATCAGTTAAATAAAGCGTTTCACTATATTATTATTTTGGAAACCATAATATACTTTATTGACATTTTAATAAAGTATAATGCTTCTTGGAGGAGGACTTGGAGAAATGAAATGCAAATGACACTAATGGGCATTGTGAATTTGAGTTTGGTTTTGGCGTCCATTTGGAGGGAGATTGAATTTGAATTTGGAGCAGGAAATGTTATAAATAAGAGCATTGGGTTCTTAGTTCATTATCTCATATCTACAGTAAAGTTATGCTGTCGGAATGGTTAGTAAGTTGCTTCGAGGAATGCATACCTCCTAGCTTGGCTTGACTTTTTGCTTGAAAGATAGCAACTAGTTGAGATATTGTTGTTCTTAATCCTTGAGAACAGATTGAGCACATGGTAGTTGAGTTTCTTGCATTTTGTCAGTTTTTTGGAGTTGTCAGTAAGGTATAGCTGATTGTCGTTTTTGCTCATATGTCTTAGGGTGAATTTTATTTGGTTATGGGTATTTGACAAATGAGTTTTGCAGCCTTGGGCGCCCCTCTATGTTGAATTTCAGATTTTATTATCAAGTGTGTGATTTTTGAGGAAGAAATCGCCCTTCTTGAGGGTCGTACTATGCTGGGGATGCTTTGGAGTTCGTGCAAAAATAATTCATGGGTTTAGATTGCATTTTGTTGCTTGGGATTTGGGCGCCTATTCTCTAGAATGCTTATGGCTTTGGTTTGGTGTCTTTGGGATGAGTTTTGAGTGAGTTATATGCATTTTAGTGCGTTGTCTAGTTGCTGGTTTGTGCATTTCAGTTGCTGGTCTGTCAGAAATCAGATTGTAGAAGTTGTCTTTGGAGTTGGGATTTAGTGGTGGTTGAGTCGTTTCATGATAGGTGATGCATATTCTATAATTGCAGCATTGAGACATTGTAATACTTTGATATTGGCAAGAGTTCTATCATTTTGTAAAGCTGAATTGTAGTACTGTCAGCTGTCTTATTATCTTTCTTATTACACTGCTTTCCCACGCTTATGGAAGAGATTGGTCATGCTCAGTCTACATTGTATTGCATTTGCATATTGTTGATCGGCTGAGCCGTCAACACACTCCCGCTGAATAAGTGGTCGAGTTGCATATTTACTTTCAGCATTGTACTTCTCTTTCCAGTCCTCCCGCTAAATAAGTGGTTGAGTTGATTGTTACTTTCAGCAATGTAATTTCTATCTCCAGTCCTCCTGCTGAATAAGTGGTTGAGTGATTGTTATCTTCTTCCAATGTAATTTTCCAGCAGTTTCAAATTTGTGCTAACGATCCCCTTTCGAATATGCTCTCACCTTGCCCATACTAGGATTTGGGTTGATCAGAAGAGAAAGGGTTCCTTTCAGCTGGTTTGTGATTTCACAAACGTTAACGGGTGAAATTAATGTGTTAAAAATTGAAAAAATTGGCTAGCACATTTCAATGAACTCCAAAGGCACAAGTTTAAAATCTTCAAACATAATGAAATAATTTCCTCTTGATGCCTTTTTATAATCTCCTCAAAGATGTTGACCTCTTAATTGCTTTTGAAATCCACTTTTAGGTTTTTGATAAAAAACTTTATAATATCCCCCAATCTTGGGCGCCCAAATCAATAATATAAAATAAATGCACTTTAAGTGATTTTAATTGAGGGTCATGGCCTCATCAAAAATAAAGTACACTTTTTGACTTTATATTATTTGATTTTTAATGATAATTACTCATTAAACATTGAATATTTCCCCATCCAACTGATTAAGAGGTCAACACTGCATCTGAGACCTATCCAGGTGCCTTACTAAATATAGTAACCCTGACTCCCCTAAAATGGTGACTTACTATAAATAGTAAGTATGAAGAACTAAGTCTAGCGAAGGCCAAACCTGAACCCAAACTGAGCTCTGAAGGAGAAAATACACTGATCACTGCCAAGAAGAACCCTCTAACCATCTGTGTTTGCCTACGAGGATCAGGAATAGGCCAAGCCATCCAAAAACGACTACAGGCTAAAAAGGGGACATTACAATTTGTGTCCCCTGTACCATGATTACCATTGTTACTAGCATTGTTTCTATCATTCATCAGTTGAGTTAGGAGTTGCACTACCTATTGTTGACTTCTAGCAAGTTCATTGAGGATCTGATATGTACTACCCCCAGGTATTTCATGTCTATCACCCATTTCATGTCTTTCACCCATGTTTTCCTCCTCAAATGAATCAGAAGCAAACAAATCAAAACCTTCTTCTCTAGCCCTTCTCCTGTATGTTATGTAGGCTTGATCTACAAGATTCATAACATTTCATGCAATTGAAAACCACTGAATTTTTTGAGCACACAGGCTGGCAAGAAACTGGCTCTGATACCACTATAGAATGCCTTCTCAGACAAGGTAAAAAAAATTTATTGTTTTTCCAGTTTGATAGATATTCTATTTTATCAAACTTAAATACAACAACAAAAATAATCTGATTGATAAAGTCAAGGACATTTATGAATAACACAGGTCACAGTTTCTATGATGATTCTGCCTTCAATAAAGTCTGATTTTACAATATAATGGTACTCAGAAATTTATAACAATTCATGGCATTCTCAAAATAACCAGATTGAGGACAGCTCATACATTTAATGACTAAAGCAAGCTACAGCAATATATTTTGAACCACTAGATACTACATATTTGATGTTTTCTATGCTTAGAAATGTTCAGAACATCCCAACAACATACTATATTCGACCTTATTCAATTAGCAACGGATTTAAGGGAAGAACATTAACATCTCAAACCTATAGAAGCCCACGCCATGGTAGAGATAGGTCTGTAACAACACACAGCAGGCAAATAAGCCCTTCAAACCATCATGTCCTAGGAAGATAGATGACTCTCAAAAAAGCCAGAAACTCCTTCAGATAATGCTTGCTAAGGTCTCACAAAGCTCCACGTCCAGTCTGGTAGCTTCAGTTGTGAAATGGTGGACAATATCTAGAACCCACGACCTCTTTAGGAACCCATGTGACTGTATTTCATGCCCAGAATGCCAGTCGTTGAAGTATTTACCAAAGGCAATGAGAAATGGTGGCCAATAAGGAGCAATACAGCTTAAGAATATCTGGTTCGAACCTTCCTGTATTCCCACGACCTGTAAATGAACACTCAGAGTATCCAACAATGGCGCCCAAGGATTGGCTACTCTCTTCAATCCAAGACATCTAAATTGTGTATCAATAGATGAAAGCAGTTGCAGCTCATTAGGGATAGCGCCCACATACAAGGAAGAGGATGTTCTTTCAAACTCCAAACCCTTGTTCAAACCCCAAACTGAATAAAATTGATATGCTCCAATTTTGTCTTTGAAAGAGACACAAAATTGTAATAAGCTCCAACAGAAGATCTGAGTGACCTCCTCCACAATCTAGCCAGGGTAGATTAGTCTCACTACCGAAACTAGTGCCCTAGGGTTTCCCTGTCCCCAAGACCAAAAGGCTTTGAAAAACTCTGCAAATGAAAAGTGAGAAAATAATCCAAGCATGAATGAAAATGAGCCTCTGAACACCTTTTATATTTCCCACTTAAATTTATGCTCAAATATAATAAAGTTACATTTTAAATATTTCACTTAAAGTCACTTTATAACTTTATTTAATTAATCACTTAATATTACCTTTAAACTTTAGCATTTCCCACCAGGCAATATTAAATAGTTAAATAAATGAATTCCCTTATTACGCCTTTAGCCTTCGGGAATTAATAAGGCTAAAATAGCATTCTGAGTGGTCATGGGGAAGGGGACATTACATTGTCTTTTGCTAGCCCAAGTTTCAAAAAATTTGCAAGGTTTTGACCAAATTAATAGGCAGCATATCGCTAGAATGTTAAATCATCTTGCTGACAAAAAGGCAAATAAAGGTATACATTTGCATCCACTCTCAGCCTATGTATAGAAGTTTAAAATTCAAAGAGTTGAGACACCCCAACACTTTTCCTTTTTTTTTCTCATCTCAGCGGCAGCACTAGGGATTTCGAGGGCAATATTATTCTCAGGATGAACTTGCCCTATATAGAGAATCATCCTCCCCCTATGTGGAGGATTTGTTGTCTTGATCCACTATTGTCTTTTCCTTCAGATCTATCTCTTGTAACTCTTTGTAATAAAATAAAACCTTTATATTTATAAAAAAAGAATGGGCGAGTCTCATATGTCAAATTGATGTCCATCTTGACTAGTCACCTAAAAACCACCTTTACCATTTTGAAAATAGGCTTTGATAAACAGTACAACAATATTGAATGAGATTTAATCTTGAGTATGTCAGATTGATTGGGCTTTGGCTTCTTTTTTCACAAGGCAATGGATACTATTTTCACACGCCTTCAAAAAGGTTCTCATGAATAAAATTATTTTAGACCCTCGTTATATTCAAAGGTTGAATTTATTGGTTTGTCTTTTCACTCCATATATACATGTAATTGCTACAAATTCCTTTGGTTACTTGGAGGCAGATAGATTGTAAACATAAAATAATTTCCTCACCAGTAAATTACCAAATATTTAATTACCATTTTGTTGTTGACTTAGCCTTAAGTTTAAAAGTAGCCCAAAAATTAATTGAAGGTAAGATTCTTCTCTTGGATGCCTTTTTGAGGTGGTTGTGAGTAGTGGTAATGGAGGAAAAATGGATGTGTTTCTTATTGGTCATTATGAGCTCTTGATTTGGATGAATGAAGGATGGAGATTGAAAATCTATGCAATATCATTTGTTACTTGGGTTTCCCTATTAGTACTCAACTCTTTATTGCTGACAAATGCAAATGAAAAATGGTTAAATTTTGAAAATCTCAATTATGGATCAAATATTAGCAAAACTGCACATCTACAATATTTTTTCCATTTCCATTCTAGACAACCTACAGAAAGAAAGAACTTATTATGGGGGCAAGTATGAAGGAGATAAAGAGGCTGCTTTTTAACTTTGGATATATGCGAAGTACATGGGAGTGGACGAGGTAGGAAAATTCCAAGATGGAACAGGGTAAGAGGGTGAAGGATATGGTTGTTAAGAGATTCTTTTTTATCAAATGTAATATCAACCATTGTATCCCCTACTTTTAATGTCATCAAACATTGGGAGCTTAATTGCCCCAACAATAGAGAGATATACGAGTGACTTGATAGCATGCTTGACCAAATGAAAGTTGTGATTTTTGATAAAGACTACACCTTGGCATTATACCGAACCATATTTCGCCTATCATTTAGCAGAGATGGGAGAAATTGAACACCCCATTAAACATGGCCACATATGAAATGAATCCCAAATAGTTTGCAGAGAGATTTGGGAGAGTTGTTCTTATTGATGACAAAGATGTAAAAGGCCTTCATGAAGGCCCTCAAGAAAATCTGCAATGTTGAGGGAAAGCAATAATTAGGGAACAATGAACCAAATTTGCTGCTCTTTAAGGCTACAAGACTTCAGCTAAGCTAGATAGACTCACTACAATGAAGGAAAAGTCAGAAGAGTGGTGACAGCTATATAGGAATTCATTGCTACAAACACTTTCCATTCACCTTCTCTCACACATTTCTAGTTTCTCTACTACTAAGAGGAATTGATCTACATAGAGCTTCATCAACTCTATTGAGAGGAATAGAGTTACCTCTAGGAAAACATAAAACCTAGTATATGGCATTTTCCATCTCACTTACCACAAGATAAATAATGAAATGTAGATTCCAAGGAGCTAAGGAAGGTTGATAAGTACTAGAATGTGCACTGATGATTGGTTAGGGTGTCACTGCAAGATCCAGATGATTCCAGCAGTTCTAATCACAAAGATCTTTTTGAGGGATATTAGTATTACCTGATGATGACTCAAATTTTTTGGGTCCTACTCAATGTAGCTAAGCATTTTCATTTTGACTTTCAATGTTTAATTTGTATCTTCAAATTGTAATTGATAACAAATCATATGATCATATAGGCATTCAGTGTCACGGATGGTCATTGGCATAATTATAACAAGAATTTGAATTTTCAGCCCTTTGTAATGTCAGTCAATGTTAGATCATGGATATTATTTAATGTTCTATTCTTTCAGTTTGTTTATCATATATTTTCAGTTTGCTTATCTTTTCAACTTGTATTTAAAATATCAAAAACTATTTTTTATACATATATTTAGAAATCAGCCTCTCTTCACCCCTTAAATCTGAGAATATTTTGTTGTTATTGTATCCACATCCCTATGAGCAGGCATTAGTAAAAAATGTTCAGAAAATATGCAATCGTATGATTTTCAATATTCCCCTTTATCTTGAATTTTACTACCAAATCCTCTTATTCTAGGACCCCCTTTTTCCATAAATGACTATATCTCTCAAAATATACCTGATAAAAAATAGTTACATGACTTGTTCCACCTTACAAAGATGAGCCCTTTGCACCTATCTACTTGTCTCGAATACATTGTAGAAGAATTTCATGGTCCCACAATTGAAGTCTCAAATACAATTCTCTAATTAATATGATTCAAAAATGATCTACATTCACAAAAGCTTAATAAAAATGACAAATGTGATCCATGCTAAAAGTTCTCAAATCCTTATCTAGGGCTACTGTATTCGAAGCACAGTAGCTCTCTATCAAATTGATTCAAAACCATTATTGCTCAGTACCATATTTGCATATCTATAAATGGTGATCATAATGGGATTATGAGCATTATAGAAAATTTTCTCCCTTCAGAACATTCATAGAATCTTATTATTCTTTATGGTGTTGATTGGAAACTGATTCTTATTGTGATAACTGATATGGGTCCATTAAGATAGTAAAAGAACTTGTATGGTACTGTTAATTGCCAAACCTCCTCCTTTCCTATATATCTATTCTTGGTGTAAATAATGATAATGGACATCATTGAGCTTGTCTTTTTTATTTACAATATATTTCACTCTTGAATCTGGAACATTTCATTTTAACAGTACAAAAGCATTGGGTTCACATTTCAGTACTTTGGTTGATTGCAAATAAGGAAAAAATGTAGAACCTCCCTTTCTATTGAACTATAAATGTCTATAAGAAAAATAAATAAAATAAAGATGGTTACTTTAGACTTTGTACCTTTGTGATCTCGTCGTATTTGAACCCCATCAACAATAAAGCCTGCGAAAAATTCCCTTTCGCATTTAGCATTGCATTTATGTTAATATTAACAAACCCAATGAAGTGATTTCAATTTTCAACCATCAAGAAACTTGATTATTAGATCATGCTCTACAAGCATATGTCAACAATTCCTAAATTGCATATGAAAAAGAGTGAAATTAATATTCAAAATCATATGTAGGAGAGTGAACAGTAACACAAATTAGTATAATGTTTTCCACATATTGGCATAAGGATGAGTATTATTACAGAGAAACCACAAATATTTTTATTCTTAGCATCCTCAAAGACTTAAGTACAATAAAATTGCATTGAATGTAACATTATTACAAAATTTTAAACTCAGTATGCACTCAGCAACACATCGTGACATATCACCAGTCCTATTGTTCTGACATTGTAAAGAGAATACATAATGTTCTTTATATTCCTGGTCTTACCAAGAATTTTCTTTTTGCTAATGCTATGGTAGACCAGAATTTGAAGGTCAACTTCAATAAAAGCAAGTGCCTGATGTGAAAGAATTCAAATCAGTATCAGTTGGTAGCTTCAGATGTGGGAGGACTTGGAACAGTTATAAAAAACTTGTGACTCAATGAGAAACAGAAAAGCTCTTGCAGCCATAGACTCCATGACCGATATAAAATGAATAAAAGATGTATAGTAAATTGAATTGACTGCATTAGTGAAAAGATTTAATTTTCTTGAGAGTTCTATAGTCTCTAAGAAAGTGCATTTACATCATAAGGTTTGGGAAGAAGATCTGTCTTCTAGGGGGCAAGATGTTTTTGGGATTGACTCGGTTCTAAAGATGGATCACCACCCAAATAATTCTATGGCTAGGGACTTCACACCAAAGATAGATATGCAAAATTTTAATGGCAAGGATCCGACCAATTGGTTCTACCAAATGGAGTATACATTCAACAAACACTTAAAACAATAAATTTAGGTCTTTGATATATCTCTGGGGTCAGAGATTAAAAAAATATAATGCATATCTTACCAAAACTTTATCAGGTCATTTCAGCTCAATTTTCTTGTTCTACCCACCCAAATTGCAATGAGAGAAATGCTGAGGACAAGTAAAAGGCTCTTAACTAATTATATAAAAGAAGACTTGCACCACTATATACGTAAATGCCTACATGTCAGTATACTTCCCCTGAAAACATATCACAGAAACAGCGGAAAATATTCAGTATTCCAAGTTCCAACCATGTCTAGTGATGATTTTCCTCCTTCACCCCAATAAAGCATCATTGAAAATAGAGTTCAAATCTTCTCCAATGGTTAGAAATAAATCACTTCAAAGCCTCAATTGGTTTAGGTAAAGGACACTCTTTAGTTCATTATCTTCTCAATTTTTAAAGTATAGGAAAAAGCTCTACCAAATCAGCATTCACAGTTCCTAATTCCAGTTGTCATGCAGCCCCTATCTTGCCAACATGTGTTGTGTGAATTGTGTAGAGGATTATGAATGACAATGAAATATATATATGTATTGAATGCATACAAAATATAATTCCAGAACTGTTGTATGACTTCCTGTGCAATGTATAGATGCTGTTTTGTAAAGAATATTGCTCAAAAATCACAGCAACTAAATCCTAAATCACAATCAGATTGATATAAATATTGCAGACCTTAATAAACCCTTCACAGTCTGATTTGTAACAGTAATAACAGCAGATAGTAGTTTGGCAACAATATTACAATAATCAATAAGCGTATGAATACTCAGACCTGTAGAATTAGCAACATAGGCTGTAACAGAGAGACAGGTGCAGCATAATAAACTCAAGGCTCACGCCCAGCAAGATGTAGATGCAAACGCAGCAGTAATAAAGGCAGGGAAATGATATATGTAGTCACCCAGCTTCCTTCTTGACCACAACCAGCTCTAAGGAAAAGTCTGCAGCAATAATGGCATTGGATTTCTGATTGTTTCAGCCCTCCAATTTAGACCTGCGTATTGAGTAACCCTTCAACTAGATAGCAAACTCCACTTGTGGCTCATAAACCCAGAATATGATAATCAGCTCCTTAACCCTTATAAAATTCTGAATATAATCTCTTTCATGGCACTAAATTGCAGATTTCATAGATATTACTGTTCACGGGCACTGTAGCGCGAGTACTGTAGCATGGCACTGTTCACTCCACTGTAGCAGCTAACAAAACTTCTGATCTGCAAATGATTAACCTTCAAAACCCCCTTGTAAACTTCTGAATTTCTTCTCCAATGAAGCACAATGTGTCTCCTGAAGTGAAGCCACCAATATCAGCAACCCTTGGGTGATCTTCTCACTTTAAGGTAGCACAATCGAAGAGAGGCTACATTCTCTAAGATTGGAACTTACAGCGAAACCCTAGGTTTCTCTCCAAAGCCAAAGCTTCTTCAAAATGGTCAAGTGTTGAATGATTTCAAGAATGAATTCATTTGCATTTCAAAACCTTTTTATACTTTCCTTCATTGGGTCGATTTCTCCAAGAGGCCCCTTTTAAATCATTTAATAATATCATTAAATGTATTTACTTTTAATAATTCTTTCATCACCTCTTAAGCGGGCGCCCAAATCCATGCTTTTAATGAATTGACTTTATTACTTAAAATAATCCTTTTAAAGCAAGGTCAATAAAGGTATATGATCTTCACTCCTTTATATTTTGACTTAAATATCATTAGTGACCCCCTTTAAATTTTAAGATAAAGTCAACTCAAGTCATTAATATGTGCACCTTAATATCTTGACTTTATAATATTAAATGACCTCTTATAATAAAGTCAAATAACTTTAATGATGTGCACTTTAATTAATCAATTAATTATTAAAGCTTTCTTTAATAATAATTAAACTCCATAAATAATCATCATTCTTCAATTCTGACTTCACCATCAGCTTAACCAGTGCACACTCTGCCCAATTGGATGTCTTACTAAAAATAGTAAGGTTGGCTTCTATCAACACACTTAGTATAAATAGTAAGTACATACAAATGAAGCCAGAAACCCCTAGGTAGCTTAGCCTCAGAATATACCAACAAATAGGAGAGGTAAATGTTGTCAACTACCACCTAAAGAGCTCATTAATGCCCAACTGGACCCTCTAATCACTTAACACTAGCCTACAAGGGTCTCATGATAGGCTAATCCTCTGAACTCTAATGCTCTCGAAAATGGGGACATTACAGTCCGCCCTCCCTGAAATTGCTTGTCTCCAAGCAATCTCTACTGCAAAGAAACCCCAGTCTACCAGGGGCCCAAAGGAAGAACTGTGAAATGTCCCCCACATCTCTAACCAACTCCTAAAACACCAACATAATCACATTTGTGCAAGGATAAGCAACATACCAACTATCCAACTCATCGCACCAGATTTGTGCATCAATATCATCTCATGTACAAGTAGATCAAAGATGAAACTGTAGGCTCTCTGCACACTGTACATGCTACGTAAATCACCAGTAAGCTCTATCTGGAATCCCAAACTCTGTGATCAATGCTTAGTTGAATGTCAGGATCTATAATGTCCCCTTCTCAACAATGATCTTGCAGATGGCCATTAGCCTATTCCTGAGACCCGTAGGCTACTCGAAAGTGGAGATTAGGGTTTCCTATCTTCTTGGAGGTTGTTTTAGCTTTTTTAGAGGCTTTCCCTTGGAATTTTAGAGTTTTGATTGCGGACTCTTTTTGGGTTTTCAGAGAGCTTCGTAACGGTATAGCATGCTTGTTGATCTGAGCAACTTCCTGAATTTACTATTTTTAGTAAATTTTATTTCTGGCAATAGTCCTGTTGGCATCAGTACTTTTGGCTTCCCTCTTCGAGCAGTTTAGTTGGTAGTATTGAGTTTGGCTTTTTGGCTCAATTTTTGGTGGGATAAGGTATTTTAATTAATAATGTTATATTTTCACTTTATGACCTTGGCCTAGTGATATAACATAAAAGTTGTGTTTAAAAAGGGGTCTTCATGGGTGGACGCCTCATCAGGAGGTGGGATGAATATTTCCTAAGGTTGAAAATATGACTTACAAAAGTGGGCGCCAACTTTGAGAAAAAAGCATTATTTTATTTAATCAAATATTTCACTTCATGAAATGGGATGCCAACTTGATGAGGAATTAGAGTCAACTTGAAATTTGAATTTGTTTGACTAGTGGAGATTGGGCGCACTTTCTAGAGGCTTCTAGAAGTTCTTCTCAAAAGCTTTATAAGGAGAGGTTGGTTCTTCATTTGGATTATCTTTTGCCTACTAAAAGTTATGCTGCCGGAATGGTGACTGAGTGCTTCGGGGAATGCATACCCCTTAGCTTGGCTTAGCTTCTTGCTTGAAAGATAGCAACTAGTTGAGATATTGATGTTCCTAGTTTTTGATGAGCAGTTTGAGCAGACTGTAGTTGAGTTTCTTGTATTTCATTTAGTTTTGCAGTTGTTGGTCTTAGCATAGCTGATAGTCATTTTTACATAGAAGTATTTGAGTGATTTTTATTTTGTTTTGGGTAATGGACTAATGTATTTATCTGCTAGGGGCGACCCTTCTTGCCAACTTGCAGATTTTATTTTGGAGTTTCAGATTTTATAATAAGAAAATCGCCCCTCTTGAGGCCATACCATTCTGGAGCTGTCTTGGGAAGTGTGCACAAAAATATACTTGCTCGTTTAGTGTGTCTTCTTGCTTTGGATTTGGGTGCCATCATCTCTATAAGCTTTTGCATTTAATTTCAAGGTCATTTGAGTGAGTATGGAGATAGTTACAAGCATTTTAGTGAAGTTCTAGGTTGCTGGTCTGTGCATTTTCAGTCACTATTCAGTCATATCAGATTATTTAGTTGGTCTTTTGAGTGGGGTTTGAGTTCTGGAAGTCAAGTTGAGTGTTGGAGAGTTATTATACATTATTGCAGCAAGATAGACTTCTAATCTTGTGTTTTTGGCAAGCATTCTACCTCATTGTAAGGTAAACAGTAGTACTGTCAGCATTCTTATCTTCCTGCTAAGCACTTTGTATTCCCACGATTGTGGAAGAGACTGGCCTTGCCTCAGTCTTTCATTTCAGTCTTTACTTTCTTGTACCACCCGCTGAAAAAGTAGAAGAGGTCGGCATGCCGCCTAGTTACTTTTTGTAATGCATTTTAACATCATGTTGCTGATCGGTTGAGCCGTCATCTAGTTCATGGATCCTCTGACCATATGCTCGCCCCTCCTCCCACATCGGGTCTTAGGGCGCATTCTTGGTTAGAGTTATTTTCAGTTCAGCAGTGCATAGGGATCCTCTGACCATATGCTCGCCCCTCCTCCCACATCGGGTCTTAGGGTGCATTCTTGGTTAGAATTATGTTACTGCAGTTTCAACTCTATGCTAATGATCCCCTTTCGAGTATGCTCTCACCTTGCCCATACTGGGATCTAGGTTGATCAGAAAGAGGAAGGGTTCCCTTTAGCTGGTTTATGATTTCACTAATGTTAACGGGTGAATTTACTTGTGTTAAAAATTGAAAAAAAAATTGGCTAGCACATTTCAAGATCCCAGAGCATCCTGTAGAATGCCCCATCCAAATCCTATGGCATCAACGTGATACCACTGTACCCTATAACGAGGTCAACCTCAACAAAAGAAAGAAGCAATCCACCAACCAAATCAATCCCTAGGTCCCATAGCCTGAATGGAAGTCTACCATGCATATCGTCCGCTAACCTCCACTGCGCTACTCTGGTATAATCTTCACCATCCTAAGAATGGTGAAGCAACTCTCCAGGATCCAACCGAACTGACGTGCCAAACTGGTCACCACCTAGATCCCAATGCAACCAAAACTCACATCCATCAATCATGAAGAGGTAAATATATCTCGAAGTGTCTGAACCACCACATCCTCCTTCATCCTCTGCAAAACTCCTATGGAGTTGTTGACTATCCCACATAGGTGCTGAAGGATATGAAACTGCTCCTCCAAAGTCAAGGGAATAATAAAACTCTCCTCCACCACCGCTGTAAGGACTACACATGCCATTATGCCTACTACCACTGCAACCTCAGCTGAGATAAAAAGATAGGAACTTAGTTTAAATTTCTTTTTATGCATAATCAAAAAAAGAGGGAGCTTCCCCTCTTCATTTGAAGAGTAGTCTAACTGTGCATACCTGTCTGTTTCCAATCCGCACACCAGAGGCACGAATTGAAACGCCACCAGTTTTTTGGCGCCCATCGTGGGGCACAAGGCATAAAACTTCAAGAAAAGCTAAAGGCTTTATGACACGAGAATGACCACTGACATCCTATTTCATGATCCATACAGAAGCAATGGATGATAACAACAATAATGCTGGCAATGATGATAGAAATCAAAGACATCCACCTTCATTACCTTGGGGTAATAACATTGGACCTTTGGCTTTTCAGGTAAATCATGAGTTACCTGTAATGTCCCCATTTTTAACTATACGCTCTTCAGTATCTGATAGCCTATTCTTGGAAGCCCGTAGGCTCGTCAGAGGTGAAATTAGGGTTTCCTATTTTATAGGGGTTCTAAAGAAGGTTTGCATGAATGAGAATGGCAGATTCTTTTTGGGTTTTCAGAGAGCTTCACAGTGATATGACATGCATAGTCATCAGGTAACTTTTTTGAATTTACTATTTTTAGTAAATTATATTTTTGGCAGTGCCATCTTGGACAGTAGCATCAACAATCAGCTTAGTTTCCATTTCGGGCAGTGCAATTTGGGCATATTTGGCTTTCAGCATTTTGAGGCTCATTTTGGGTAAAATGATTTATTCTAAATCATTAATGTTATAATTTCTTATTGGCCCCCTTGGCCTAGTATTAATGACTTAAAGTTGTTTTAAAAGGTGACCTTTGAGGGTGGACGCCTCATTGAAAGAGTATTTAAATATTTCTTAAGTAAATATTTATCCTCAAGTTTTGGATTCCTAGAAAGGTGAATATAATGTTTTAAAAATTAAAATATTTCAAAAGTGAAATGGGCATCCCTTTTGGAGGGAAAAAAGATGGAAGCTGAAGAGCCAACAGTTACCTTCAATTCTATAAAAGCAGGCCATTGCTCATTCATTTAGCATCTTGGAAAATATTGTAAAGTTATGCTGCTGAATTAATTTCAGAATCCGACTAAGAGAAAGCTTAGCAAGTTTACTCCATTCTTCGGGCTTGAAAGTATGGTACTCCAGATGGTTGTTTGAGAGTGTGCTTCATCCAGAAGTGCATATTGTGCATCAAAGTGAAGATATTGGTGAGAATTTCCAATTTTAATGTTGTTGGTTCATCCATGGCTGAAGAAGATTTTGATATATAATTCATTGAGTGATTTAATTTCAGTTGTGGGTATTTACCCATTCCCTTTCAATGCTAATGGCGTCCCTTCTTGAGCAATCACAGATTTTATTTTGGAGAAATGAATTTACTAGAGAAGGTCGCCCCTCTTGCTAGGGCTGTACCTTCTTCTCCTACTGCATTGGGTGTCGAGCTGGTTTATGGTATGTGTTTAGCGTTGAAAAAGTTATAATTTCGGGTTGCCTAGCCTTGGTGAGAGCTGTTCATATTATTGGAGTGTATAGGTATTGTATTGAGGGAGATTTAATCATTTTGGTTGAGCTTTGCTTGCTGGTCTGGTTAATTACAGTTTGCTGGTCTTAATATCAGATCAGAATAATTCCCTTTCATGCTTATTTCATGGTCTTCCATTCACATTTTGTTAAGAGAGATATAGCCCTTGACATGGCAGAGCTTTGGGCAAAGATATGAACGAATTATTGAAGGCTTGTAGCTGATAAGAAATCTCAGTTTACTGGTTGTTATTATGAAATTTCAATAAGTTCAATTGTTGACTTGTTCTTCATCATTTGAGAGGTTCAGAAGTTGACAAAATTCATCCTTCAAATATTTGCATTGATTTTATCATTGTAACACATGTGAATTGCAGATTTAATTCATTGTAAGGTTGAGAATTAGTAGTACTAATCCAGTCATTGTTTACTAATCTAGTCATTGTTCTTACTGCATTTACTTGTGATTTCCTAATGCAAACACCTGATTTACCGCCCGTGTGGAGAAAATTGTTCATTGTATTTCATCTTTCACCTAGCATTGAGTGGCAAATCCCCAATGTTAAGTGGATGCCCGCTTTGCAGATGAATTGCTTTGTATTTTGATGTTTTCCCCCCACTGAATAAGTGGTAGTGTGGAATTTGCTTCATGGCTGGTTCACTGCCTAGCTCCATTCAATTGTAACTTCATTTCAGTAATTGCTTAGTTTTCTCTGCCATATGTCAACACCTCTCCTTCCTTGGGATTGAGTGCATTCTTGGCGTTGAGTTTCTTTCAGTTGTAATCAGTTACAGTTATTGAGTTATTTAGATCCTAGGGATCCTCTGACCATATGCCCGCCCCTCCTCCCTCATCGGGTCTTAGGGCACATTCTTGGTTAGAATTACTATTCTGCATCGTTTTGGTTTTGGAGCTAACCTTAACGGGTGTGTGTTGCATTGTAATTGATATTGAAATCAAGGAAAAAATTGAGTGAACATTTTACATTACCTAAAGGGTCAAGGAAGCACTTTCCCTGATTTCACGACGATGGAAGTCAACATCGGGATGAACATTTTTCTGCATTCACAACGGTTTGCACCATCTTGCACGTGGCATATGAAGACATCGTAGTGCATCTTTTTATGGAGACTCTTGTGGGAAATGCTGCCAACTGGTTCAATCACTTGGACCCAAGCATTATCACAAGTTGGGCAACTATGAGTGAGAAATTTTTGGCAAGATTCAAGCCCGCTGAAGACAGTCATTTGTTGTTTGCCCAACTTGCAAATTCAAAGATGGAACACAATGAACACATGAGGGAATTTGTAGCAAGATTTAATCGTCTTGTTACAAGACTTTCTTCTACACTCGATCCATCACCGGAGATTCTGATCAGCTATTTCATAAATGCTCTTCCATCAGAGATAGCCTTCTTCCTCAAGATGGCAAATGAGACAGAGTTGAACAGTGTGCAAGAACACGCAATCAAGTTGAAGGATGATATGATTACTTCCGGCAAGATGAAAACAAATTCTATCAGATCTCTAGTTTGGCAATCGTCCCAGCCAAAGAGAGACCATTTTCAGCCACTGTTGCCAACATCTCCATCAAGACCAATGATTGAAGTTGCACACAGTCCAGTATTTTGTTCTTTACACGAGACTAATGCACATACCGGATCCACATGTCCTAAGAATATGAGAATGAACCAAATCATGGGATATACTGAAGCTACTCCTAGTTCTAGTTTTGTACCAACACCAAGTTCGAACGGTGTCTTACCACAAACGGACAACTTCGGTGGCGACTCCGCTGCGGGATACTTTGAAAGAGAACCCGTCAATCAAGAACAAGAAAAAGAATACCGTTAGTATGCTCTTGCGCCGAATCATGAAAAAATTTCAATGCCTATGTTTACACTTGCTCAACACTTCAAGGCATGGAAATAAAAAAAAAAGACGGAAATCAAATGAAAAGGGTAAAGAAGTTCCTTCCACTTCTAATCCCAAACCTTCACATGAGAACACTATGCCATTTGCTCAAGATCCGTCTTCAACAAATTTTGATATCATAGCTTCCATTGTTACACCCCAAATTGTGAGGTTACTATTTACTATTATTATATAGGGTAAATGTGAATGTAATATGAGTTTTGGAGATGAATTAATGATGCTTGTACCTTGTTATCAATATGTATGTTATCTCATTTGACGTTGTTTTATTTGATGTTATCTCAATTGATGTTATTCGTGGTGAAATACTGCATATATGTGAATAGATGGTTATTGAAGTATTGTTATTCTATCTTTAAAGATGTTTATATATATATATATATGTTGCTTATTGTTGTGAACAAAGGACTGCTAAGGTATGTGCTAGTGGTTGCAGGTAAATGTTCATTCTCCAAGGGGAGGGGAAGTATACCTCGGAAGAGGGGCTTGGTCGGGTAACCGGTAAAGTAAACTATCTGAGCATACACACATGTCACCTTAGATTGAGTAAGTTGAGTCAGTTTGTGTGGGTTATAGGCAAGTCATCCGTAGCTCGTATTTTGGCATTAGGAGTCTTGTCTACTTTTTTAAGCTTTTATGAGTGATGTTTATCTGCATATCTGTCTTGTTGTATTACGATCATTATGATGGTAACGTGAATGAATGTAAGTGAATAAGGAGTGGACATATATGCATATATATAGTATTTACACGTATCCATATGTATATACATATCGATACAAACGTATGTTAGCAGACGGACGGATGCATCGATATGGTATATCTACATATACGTGCACATAGAGGAATATTTACGGACATATATACATGTATATATGCACACAACCTATATTATGTGGATATTAATAATATTATATTATTATTGCCTGACGATTTACATATGCATATATATGTATGTATATACATATCGGTTATGCTGACTGGCCCACGATATATATATATATGTAATTATATATTAAAGATTATATATATATAAATTATAGTTATATTAAAACATATAGATATATATAAATATATATATTTATATACTTGGGTATTTAAATATATATATATAAATATGTTTTATATATTTAAAACTATAATTAGATATATAAATATTTAATATATAATCTCACAATGGAAATCAAATCATTTTCTACATTGATTTAATATCAACTCTCAATTTGAAAATCGAATTATTTTCCAAATTGATCTCAACAGAGGAAATCAACTCCTATTTATCGAAATATTTACCATTTAACTATGGAATCGGGATATTTCATATTTAATTTGATTTGAATCATTTAAACAAAGGAAATCAAACTATTTCTAATCAATGAAATATTTATCTCTCAACTATAGAGATCGAAATAATTATCATTCATCTTTTGAACGTTGAAAGCGTGAAAACGAATTAAGACGCAAGAAAAATACGCACCTGGTAAATGCATGCAAACTGGAAATAGGAATTATTCAAATGCAATTATGGATGGTGTCGACTTAGCCAATAAGGAAGCTATGTGTTCTAGAAATAACAAATGACTTTTTCCTGCTAAGTGAATCACCCACCATTTTATGAAGTGGGTGCCATTTCTGGGAAATAAAATTGTAGGTGTCGATTGACACAAATTCACCATGTGCATTTGAAAATGTCTCCCCAGTGCTGGCACAAGATGAAGGTCGATTCACCATGTTGTAACTCAATAGTGGAGAGAAAATATGCCACATACAAATTGGAATGTTTCTTGTTTTAGTGGTGGCAAACCACATGCCACCAGATAAGGGAATCGATGGGGGTTGGGGTGCTATAAATAGTCACCCCATTCTTCATTCTCAACACTCACTCGCAATTTTGTTCACTCATTCGTATTCTCAATACTCCTTCAATTCATTTCATTCACAATTTCATATTGCCAGTTGTGATGTTCACTATATGCGTATTTCTAAGTATTATTTCATACAGCCATACATCATATTACTGAATGTCATATTATACAGTCATCTTTCATAATTCTAAGAGTCATTAATAAACATCAGAGTTCTCTGTTTTCTCGGTGAGTGGTTTACATTTGGAGTAAAACGTATTCTACCCAAGGAATACCTTAATTTTATTACGAGAGTGGAAAAAGGGAAAACTTGTAAGGAAATAATCATCATCTAAAGAAACTAGAAACTGGACTAAGCTTGAAGTAAAGGCAGCTCTACCTTCAATTGGGAAAAGTGTTCACATGCATGGGATATTCTTCTACTATTCTTTTATTAAGATTTCTATGCTGTTTGAAAAGTACTTTTGTTTGTGCATAGGAAGAATAAATGTCGTCTTTGTGGAAAAGGAAAATGAAGCAATTCTAGCTATGTTTTACATGTTTGTAATAATCTCCATAATAGAAGAATGTTGGTTGCTTAGATATTATTCTATTAGGCATGATTAAATGAAATGAGTCATTTAGATACACTAGCCAAGTTATTAAGTTAACTAGGAAAGATGTGTTTACCCTTTAGAGAAGGCTTAGTATACTTTTGTGAGTAGATTGTTTGAAGGTAGATTATCTAGGATGATGGACTATCCATTCAAGGATATACCTAGCTTGTGTAATTACTTAGCAGATTAGTGTGTTGTAGGTTATCTAGGATGACTGACTATCCATTCAAGGAGATACCTATGTGTAGTGTAAGATAGCCCTAAGTCAAATCGGCCTTGAGTAGTGTATATAATAAATGACCTTCATTCGAAGTACTAAATGAGAACACTTTGGCCAAAGTAGTGAAATGTACGACATCCACTTAGACTGTGTGATGCTTGAGACTACTCTATAAATTCATCGTGATCCTTTATGCATGCTAGTCCGGGATTGTGAAATAGCAACTTCTAGTTATGTAGGACACAGCACTATGCTCAGTTGGTTAACAGTATCGGTTACTCTACCAATCTCTTCGTCGAATGGAGGTCCATCCATCGAATGATAGATGTGCGGGGGACCGCATTATAAGTCTGTGGTTGGCGGAAAAGCGCCCGAGTGATGCTTCTCCTCCACAGCAGGCTGAAAGGATGGATTCTTGGACCTTCTTACTACTATTTGTTCTAAAGCTCATTGGAGCTATGCTAGTTAAGGTACGTTTTCTCATTACTTGTACTTGTGAAGTTATTGTAATGAAATGGAATCTTTATTGTAATTTTAATATGATATCTTGTTCATATATGATCAATAAAGGAAAGAAAAATTATATTGCAATGACTTGTTAGCAAGTTTATTTACTTTTTTGATGTAAATTTGAAAAAAATTATTTTACCGAAGGGTCGGGTCGTTACATGTGGTATCAGAGCTACCAGGTTCTGCACTGAAACCTATGAGCTCATTACGCAACAATGCATAAACCTTATCAGAAAATTAAGGTTGAAAAGTTCTTGTGCCACAACGGCAAGAGAAAAGAACTTAGGGAAGTGAAAAGGAAGATGGGAACCCTAGTAACTTGTTTAAATTGGGACTAGTTAAAGATTCATCCTTGGAATCGGAATTCCTAAACCAACAACTTATGATATTACCTAGGATTGTGGAAGATTATGCAATCAAGTTATGTATGAAGGTTAGGAAGAATAACCAATATATACCTTATCCTACAATATAGTTATATGACTCCAAGGGAATGAGAAGGAATGAGATAACCTTAAATGTAGCAACCTACAATTGTGAAGAGTCAAGAATTTTTGAATTTAGTAAAACACGACGAATCTATTAGTATGCAAAGTCAGCATTAATTGGATCAAAGTAGGAAGTCAACAAAGGAGGTATCCACAAGGGATGGAGAACTCTTGACATAAACCTCAATCTTGTTTAAAGATAGGATCTTGTAAAAGAAAGAGTTAGTACCAAGGAAAAAAGACCGGAATGGTCAGAAACAAAGTAATCAACGACGTGGGCATGATTCCACCAACCAAAATCAGTGAGATTATTGGAGTTTTGATTAGGATGTGAAAAAGAGACCAAAAAACTTTGGTATCTCTAGAGGATGAGAGAATAGGATTCCAAGCATTGGAATAAAGTCACTTGGAAAGGTGATTATGAGAAAGAAACCTAAAGTGGTAACTAGGTTAGCTTGTAAAGTTGCTGATTATTAAAATCTCCTAATGGATGATCCAAGTTATTGAAATCAATGAGATAAAAAACAACGAAGAATCTAACTTTGGGAAAAAGTATATTTAATGTATACCATTGAGGCAAAAGAAGGTAATAGAAAGTCAACAACAAGGAATGACAAATCCTTTCAAAGAAGCAAGTGTTTGCTAAGAGTTCAACTTGAGTAGATTGAAAGTTGTGGAAACAACTAAGGGGGGAAGGAAGAGAGTGGATTAATAGTCGAAATTAGTACCAATTTTTAGCAGGGAAAATTAGATTGAGTTAAAAGATGGAATGCATCTTTGAAAATAATCCAAGGATAGAAGAAATCCACGGAATGGATGTCCTAAGATAAATGGGACTTATCTCCGCAAAACTTATAACCATTATTACATGGGAATTAATGGTGGCGTGAGATAAAAATAGGTTTTCATTTAGTCAAAGAATAGACTATTATTGGATATAAAAGAACCTATGTACCCAAAAATTTGGAAGATTTGAGAATGGAAACGAGGAAAATAATGTCAAAGTTAGGACATCGGAATGACAAAGGGAATTGTTGGATGAGGATCCACTTTAATTTGGAAGGAGAAGTTGCACATAATGTAGCAAGGAAATGTTTAGTATGCCAGGAAATGAAGACCGGATGTCATCATCGATAGGACATGTATACTCTCTTGAGATTCTAGAAGGGAAGACAGATCAATCTGTCTATGTTAGTAGAACTGACATAATGTTCTAAATGGACAAACTCATCAAAGTAACCAACGCTTTTTGGAAACTTGACTTATAGGATTTTAGACCTAAATAATATATTGTGGGCAAATAGTTGCTTAGTAATCCTAAGAGGTTATTTCAGTTTAGCAAATAATGATAGGGTTGTGTAAACCAAGATCATACTATGAAACATTCAGTTGAGTGAATGTGCAATATATTATTACAATCAAACAAGCAAAAATGGTAGACTAAATCTTGAACGGTTTATAAACTTCTAACATTGAGGTTTAGGCCATTATATGAAAGGAAAGGTTGGAAACTCTCTTAAGCTGAAATAAGCTTAGAAATAGGGTAAACCATAGACTTGATAGAATGTCAAAAAGGAGTAATAGATCGAAGTGATCAGTGAAACTATGTCAATACAAAGCTTAAGTATGAAGCAGTATCAGGATTTGACAGGTGTTCAGGAGCAATGATATGCTCGAGATGGACAAGTAATCAAGAGAAAGTACTTTATGGTAAGGAAAATGGATGTGTGAGTGGCGGACAGACTCGGTTTATGAGTTGTCTAAAAGTATAAATACAAAAGGAGAAGGATTGGACCCACGATATAGTGTGCAATACATCGTTATTCCTTTTCTATTTGGATTATACTAAGGATAAATTCATGGGCCAATGAATTATGATCACTATGTGTTAGGTGTTTTGTATAGTTACTATTATTATATATTGGATGTGTATGTGCAATAAAACTCTTTGGGAAAGTAAGTATGTGAGAGGCATACAAGTTTTCCCTATGCGATAGTGAGGACACCCGAAGCAAGGTCTAGGAAGGGCAAGGTTACTACATAGGAAGAACGTTCTGTAAATCTTACATATTTTGAGAATTGTAAGTAGAACTTTATTTAACTTTAACTGTATAGATCATCGGGGACGATGATTCACAAGGGGGGAAGTATGTTACACCCCAAATTGTGAGGTTACTATATACTATTATTATATAGGGTAAATGTGAATGTAATATGAATTATGGAGATGAATTAATGATGCTTGTACCTTGTTATCAATATGTATGTTATCTCATTTGATGTTGTTTCATTTCATGTTATCTCAATTGATGTTATTCATGATGAAATACTACATATATGTGAATAGATGGTTATTGAAGTATTGTTATTCTAACTTTAAAGATGTTTATATATATATATATGTTGCTTATTGTTGTGAACAAAGGATTGCTAAGGTATCTACTAGTGGTTGCAGGTCAACGTTCATTCTCCAGGGGGAGGGGAAGTATCACTCGTGAAAGGAGCTTGGTCGGGTAATCGGAAAAGTAAACTATCTGAGCATACACACACATCACCTTAGATTCAGTAAGTTGAGTCAGTTTGTGTGGGTTATAGGTGTTGACGTGCTTTTTATGACAACATCAACACAGAATAAAAATGCCCAACGGTCATTCTATTCTCTCTTGATCAAAGTATCCCGCATGCTAAGATTGCGTGAAAGTTCATGCGTTCAACTTCAAGGTTCCTTTAACGCGAATAGACTCAGTTGGCTAATGTGAATATGCTGGGTATTCCAAGGGGACTTACGTGAGTTGCTCATTCAGAAGAAAAGATCCTCAAATTTCGGGAGATTTGTCGATGATGCTCGAGTTCTTAAACTAACCGGATAATACTGAATGTAAAAGGATGTAAGGATTAGAGATGCTATCATCTACTCTAAATGTGGAACGCGAAGATCAATTCTTACAAACTTCAAACCAAACTCTACTTTGCCTCACTTCGGACAGCTTCCGCAGAACCAATGCAATCTTCGAAGGATAATGAAAGATGTTCAAACTATGATTCACCATGTAGAGACCGTCACAACGACGCATATCAACACATAAGCCGCAATTGAAGTTAAGTTCACAACGTTCCAGTTGACCACGCAAGGCGAACCCACCATCAGTGAGCCCGCTAGTGGTATGGATAACCAAAGCTTGCTCAAATTAAACACCATATTCCACAACTACCAACTACTTGCATGAAATAAAATCTACTTTACTTTAAGCTACTTTAAGACCCTAAATGAATCGGAGAGACGAAAAAGCCTTGCTAGCTACTCACAATAACAGATAGAACCACCAAGCAATGATAAATCTTTGTATTATGAGAGTGTTCACAACAACTTCTTACAAAGTCCTCAAATGGGAAAACTTTCTTTCCTTTTCAAGCTAAGCTAACTCTCTATCTATTCTAACTTCTATCTTCTCTACTCTCTGACTTCTTGATCTAATCTAATCTCTAACAAGTTACAAATGAGGGGGGATGCCCCTTTTATAGTTGGCCCAATCCAGTGGACGGCTTAGATTGAATTACAATGAAGGGCTCAAATCGAGCCACGCGTGCCCTAATTAGGGTTTTTGCCCTAAAAACTGCCACAGAGAGGAGTGGGGCAATGAATGCACAGAATATTCTCCACTCCTCTGCAGGAACCATTATCTGCAATTAATGCCCATTATCTTCTTCTAGAAGATTCTCGTCCGGAAACACGTTCCCACTGTTCTTCCAGCCAATTATGTTGCGTTAGGAGGAGAGGTGAGTATATGGTTGATACGAAAGTGACGAGCAAGGAATTTTTCCGTTCAGCCCTCTTGTTGCCTTACCTCTTGGACACATTTCTTTCCTGTAGCTTTCATATTTCTCTAGCCCACTGCCTTGGGCGCATTTATCCTCTTTTGCATCACGTCCTTAACGCCTTAGCCAAATCCTCACTGTCATTTCGCTTTTCCTTGGGAACTTTTTCACCAACTTTCTTCATCTTTACTTTGTCGCGGCACTTAGCCATTTCTTTCAACATCTTCCTCCTGCAAAACAAAAGGAAGAGCATCAGAGCACTTATGATATATATTCACTTTACTTACCCAATTCCCATGTTCTGACCGATTGATCTCCGGATGTGGTAGAATTCATCACTTTTCTAGCAAACTTTCATCATGGGCGTATCCACCACCTTGCCTGGAGTTTGTGCCTTAGAAAATATTTCATCCTGAGGATGCATTTGAACGCTTGATGTTCGAGCTTCAGTTCATTTTCAAATTCCTCCATGCCTTAGACAAATTTCTTCCCTGTGAGTGTGCTTGACCTCTTGTTGTTTCATTTTCTCTTTCCTTAGACAACCTTATCTGCTTTATGAATTTCACCCACTGTAATCCAGACACTCATTTTGACATCACAAGCCAAGGCATTTTTTGTAGAAACTTTTCTCGTATTTGCCTTAGAGATTTTATTTTTTATTTCACCTCGGAAATCCATTAAACGGGTGCCAAGCAAAAATATCTGTCGAAAAAGCTTGAGCAAGGTGAGGAACAATTTTAAATCATCTCCCAGTGGAAAATGTTCAATACCCAGAAGAAATTTCCCCTCAAAAATCATCGTTTCCATGTGTATCCAGACGAAGGGGTAAGTTTAATTTTTATTATTTTTGAAAAATAATAAAAATTACTAAGGTTTATTCCATTTTCATTCTAGACGAATTCCACGCCTGTAATCTCCATTTTTCCTGCCTTAGTATTTTCTTGATTTTCCTGAAGAAATTCCCTTCGTTCCCAGGTGTATTTGATCTTGTCTCTGGAGATTTTAACAATGCCTCCCTCCTTAGGCGTATTTCTCATTTTACCTTAGAAAATCCCTTAGAAACTTTTTATTTAATTCCTTGATTTTACCTTGGGCGCATTTGAGATCTTCCACTTCTATTTCAAACCTTAGGCATTCCTACACCTTAGCAATCTTATACTATTTCCTCCACAAACAAGAGCGCATACTCATGGGTCAACTTCCACCTAAGGGCGCATTTAGAGGGTGGAGAAGGAAATCCGCCAACACTTAAAAACCTTTCTTAAAATCACGCCCTCTTGTCCACACCTTGGGCACATTTAGCAAGTGAAGGAGAAAACCTTGAGCGCATTTTCTATAGGCAACTTCCACTTCCAACCTTTGAGGGCGCATTTCACCACCTCAACTTCCATCTTCAACCTTGGGCGCATATGACATGGGAAGGGGGAAACTTTTCACCTTGAGGGCACATTTGCTAGGTGAAGGAGGAACTTTTAATGTCTTGGGCGCATTTGAGGGTGGTGAAAGAAATCCACGCCTTAGAAACCCTTTTTTTTTTTTTGTGTTTTTCCATGCCTTGGTGCATTTCACACATACCACTTCTATTTTCCACGCCTAGAAATTTTTGTCTCCACCTCATGTTGCCTTGGGCGCATTTCATCCATCAAGCTTCTATTCTCAATGCCTTAAGCATTTACCCTTTTACCCTTCTTGCAGCCTTGGGCGCATATCCACATGCAAGCTTCCATTTTGTGGCTTAGAAAATTTCCACGCCTTTATTCCTTGCTAGGCGCATTTGCATGTGTTGACTTCCATTCCACCCCTTTGGCACATTTAGCTTGGTTGACTTCCACCTGTGGGCGCATTTGAAGGTGTTAGAAGGAATCCCCACGCTTATCAAGTGGCCCTTCATCTCCCTTAAGTGCATTTGAGCATGTAGAGGGAAACTTCCTCACCTTAGTGAATATTTCCATGCCTTTGCTTGTGGTGGGCGCATTTTGAGGTGTGAGGAGGAATTTCTCCACACTTAGAAAAATTTTAAACACCCTCTCTCTTGCTGGGCGCATTTCATGTAGGGAGGAGGAAGTTTTATACTTAGCATATTTTCCTTCACTTCGCTTTCTCCTTGACTTGCAAGCCTGGGCGCATTTCCCATGTGGTGAAGGAATTTGCCCATGCCTTGGGCGCATATGGAGGGATGAGGAGGATTTTTAACACTTAGAAGTTTTTATCAAGCATTTTCCACCTTGGGCGCATCTGACCCTATGAGGAGGAATTTTAATCAAGCTTGGGCGCATTTCGCCTATGCTACTTCCATTTTCATACTTAGAATTTTCTTGATGCCGACCTTCATTTTTGAAAACCCTCAACGCCTCAGCTACCTCTTGCCATTCTATTTTTAGCGGTTTTTTGGAGAAGTGAGACTCTTCGTGGCTTTTTACTCGTTTGGACTCTGGAGCTAGCGCGATATGCTTCCTATGGCCTTGCTACCTTGTTTATACCTGTTGCCCGAGATCATTTGCTATTTTTAGCCGCCCTGCTATTTTTAGCAAACCCTAAAATTGCTTGACTTCCGCAACTCCGACTGATCTGAAATCTGCTAGGCGTGATCCTCATCGCCTACTTGACCCGTTCACACCCGCCTCTTGTACTGACCTGCTATTTATGGCCGTGTTCTGGAGGTGACTTACTATAAATAGTAAGTGCCTGGATTGCGCCTAAATTTTACCAGTGGATTCCCTGAAGGATGCTGATCGCACTGCGATATCTTCGTTTTTCAAAACTCTGGCCTTTTACCCTACTTTTTAGGCATCGAAGCTGGAAACCCTAATCTGTCTTGCATGTGCCTCGAACGGTCTCCGTTTGACCTCGTTTTTTGTTGCATGTTGCTCTGTTCGTGATACTGACGTGTTGGGTGGCTGCCGGAGTGAAACTGCTATTTATAGTAAGTGTCCGAAAAGTGGTCAATCTGATGTCGGATGAGTTTGCATGTCACAGTGCTCGTGGGATCTCAAAAAACCCAGAAAAACCCAAAAAACTGGTCAACGTTCGGGCACTGGCTAAAAATAGTAAGTCCCTTAAAACTGACTCATTTCGTTTGCATGTCATACCACTGCGAAGCTCTCACAAAACCCATATGGAATATCCGAACATGCACTGAAAATTACTGTCCGCAAACCCTAAAAATAGCCTATGAAGGTTGTACCCTGAAAGTCACCATCTCGGCCTGCATGTTACACCATCGCGAAGGCCTTGAAAAACCCAGATCAATTCTCCAGTCATGCATTGGAAAATTATATGTTTGAACCCTGAAAATGGCCTCTGAAAGTTGACTTGCTAAAAATAGCCAGTTGTCTGAATTTGTTCAAATTTCATGTGTAGGCACCCTGAAGTTGCCTGATTGTGCTGAAGTCATTAGAATCCTGAAATCCTGATGAAAAGCTTCCAGATTGAACACTTACTAAAAATAGTAAGTCGTCAAAACATGATGAAAATTCAGTGGGAGTCCACTGGAAGCCTTCTGATTGCAATGCTAAGCTAAGCCTGAAGAACAAAACCCTAATTTCATAGACTCAGCCAAAATTTCCAAATTAGGTCAAACGATAGGACATCCCCAAAAGGACAAAAGATCGGAGAGAGAGAGAGAGAGAGAGAGAGAGAGAGAAAACAACCCAAAAAAACCAAAAGCCAAAGACCAAAATGGAGCAAAAATTGGGGGTCCCCATTTGAATGGGGCAATGTGTGAAAAGGTCACAACAATAGGTAAGTCATTCGTAGCTCGTAATTTGACATTAGGAGTCGTGTCTACTTCTTTACGCTTTTATGAGTGATGTTTATCTGCATATCTGTCTTGTTGTATTACGATCATTATGATGGTAAGGTGAATGAATGTAAGTAATAGGGAGTCGACATATATACATATATATAGTATATACACGTATCCATATATATATACATATCAATACAAATATATGTTAGCAGACGGATATGCTCATACGGATGCATCGATATGGTATACCTACATATACGTGCACATAGAGGAATATATGCGGACATATATACATGTATATATGCACACAACCTATATTATGTGGATATTAATAATATTATATTATTATTGTCTGACAATTTACATATGCATATATATGTATGTATATACATATGCATATATATGTACATATATACATATCGAATATGTTGACTAGCTCACGATATATATATATATATGTAACTATATATTAAAGATTATATATATATAAATTATAGTTATATTAAAACATATAGATATATATAAATAGTACATATAAATACTTGGGTATTTAAATATATATATATATATATATATATATATATATATGTTTTATATATTTAAAACTATAATTAAATATATATATATGTATGTATTTAATATTTAATCTCACAATGGAAATCAAATCATTTTCCACATTGATTTATTATCAACTCTCGATTTGAAAATCGAATTATTTTCCAAATTGATCTCAACATAGGAAATCGACTTATTTCCTATTTATCGAAATATTTACCATTTAACTATGGAATCGGGTTATTTCATATTTAATTTGATTTGAATCATTTAAACAAAGGAAATCGAACTATTTCTAATCAATGAAATATTTATCTCTCAACTATAGAGATCAAAATAATTATCATTCATCTTTTGAACGTTGAAAGCGTGAAAACGAATTAAGATGCAAGAAAAAATACGCGCCTGGTAAATGCGTGCAATCTGGAAATAGGAATTATTCAAACGCAATTATGGATGGTGTCGACTCAGCTAGTAAGGAAGCTATGTGTTCTACAAATAACAAATGACTTTTTCCTGCTAAGTGAATCACCTGCCATTTTATGAAGTGGGTGCCATTTCTGGAAAAAAATCTATAGGTGTCGATTGACACAAAGTCACCATGTGCATTTGAAAATGTCTTCCCAGTGCTAGCACAAGATGAAGGTCGACTCACCATGTTGTAACTTAGTAGTGGAGAGAAAATATGCCACATATAGATTGGAATGTTTCTTGTTTCAGTGGTGGCAAACCACATGCCACCAGATAAGGGAATCGATGGAGGCTGGGGTGCTATAAATAGTCGCCCCATTCTTCATTCTCAACACTCACTCACATTTTCATTCACTCATTCGTATTCTCAATACTCCTTCAGTTCATTTCATTCATAGTTTGATATTGCCAATTGTGTTGTTCACTATATGCCTATTTATGAGTATCATTTCATACAGCCATACATCATATTACTGAATGTCATATTATACAGTCATCTTTCATAATTTTGAATGTCATTTATAAACATTATAGTTCTCTGTTTTCGGAGTGAGTTGTTTACATTTGGAGTAAAACGTATTCTACCCAAGGAATACGTTAATTTTATTACTATTTTTTGAGAGTGGAAAAGGGGAAAACTTGTAAGGAAATCATCATCATCTGAAGAAACTGGAAACTAGACTAAGCTTGAAGTAAAGGCAGCTCTACCTTCAATTGGGAAAAGCATTCACAGGCATGGGATATTCTTCTACTATTTTTTATTAAGATTTCCATGTTGTTTGAAAAGTACTTATGTTTGTGCATAGGAAGAATAAATGTTGTATTTGTGGAAAAGGAAAATGAAGCAACTCTAGCTATGTTTTACATGTTTGTAATAATCTCCATAATAGGAGAATGTTGGTTGCTTAGATATTATTCTATTAGGCATGATTAAATGAAATGAGTCATTTAGGTACACTAGCCAAGTTATTATGTTAACTAGGAAACCTATGTTTACCCTTAGGAGAAGGCTTAGTATACTTTTGTGAGTAGATTGTTTGAAAGTAGGTTATCTGGGATGACGGACTATCCATTGAAGGATATACCTAGCTTAGGTGATTACTTAGTAGATTAGTATGTTGCAAGTTATCTGGGATGACTGACTATCCATTCATGGAGATACCTATGTGTAGTGTAAGATAGCCCTAAGTCAAATCAGCCCTGAGTAGTGTATATGATAGATGACCTTCATTCGAAGTACTAAATGAGAACACTTAGGCCAAAGTAGTGAAATGTACGACATCCACTTAGACTGTGTGATGCTTGAAACTACACTATCAGTTCATCATGATCCTTTATGCATGCTAGTCTAGGATTTTGAAATAGCAAATTCTAGTTATGTAGGACATAGCACTGTGCTCAGTTGGTTAACAGTATCGGTTACTCTACCAATCTCTTCGTCGAAGGGAGAGCCATCTATCGAATGATAGATGTGCGGGGGACCGCATTACAAATCTGTGGTTGGCGGAAAAGCGCCCGAGTGATGCTTCTCCTCCATAGTAGGCGATTGAAGAACCAAGATTTGAAAGGACAGATTCCTGGACCTTCTTACTAATATTTGTTATAAAGCTCATTGGAGCTATGTTAAGGTACGTTTTCTTGTTACTTGTACTTGTGAAGTTATTTTAATGAAATGGAATCTTTATTGTAATTTTAATATGATATCTTGTTCATATATGATCAAAAAAGGAAAGAAAAATTATATTGCAATGACTTGCTAGCATGTTTATTTACTCTTTTGATGTAAATTTGAAATTTTTTATTTTACCAAAGGGTCGGGTCGTTACATCCATGATGAAGACCAAGGTACAAATCTCTCAATTGGAATATCTTCAAGACCATCCAGAACAACTAGATCGGATTCTCAAGGTTTTAAAGAAGCAGGTTGTGATTCAGCCCACATTGCTCAAGTCATCTATTCCCGTAGAAGAAAAGCCTAAAACGGGTTATGGTAATTATGTGACTTTGTCAGAGATAGAAACTGAAGACAAGAACATTGCTTGTTCTAAAAAGAGACTGACAGAGGATACAAAGTTATGGACAATGCAGTTTGATGGGGGTTGTTCGACTGTAGGTTCAAGAGCAAGAGAAATGATCATGTCCCCTAAAGAATAGTCGTACCAATTTGCATATTGCCTGCAATTGGAATTCACTGAAGCTGAGAAAGAGGCACTTTTGTTAGGCCTCAAAAATGCCAAGGACATGGGAATCAAACTCCTGTGTGTTAAAGGTGATGTAGAGTTGATCGATGAGCCAGTCAAAGGATATTTTCAGGTCAGAAAGGATCACCTACGACATTATAGAAATCGGTTTTGGAACTCGATCGATTGGTTTGAAGAATTCAATATCCCGAGGATGGAGGATAGCAAAACTAATGCCTCAGGGGTATCAGCTTTCCCATTTGCATCATATTCTGACTTTTGTCGAAGTACCTTTGCTTGGGTATATGAAAACCTGAGAATCTTCATCCCGAAGGGATTGTCTCCTGCAATACCCATCAAAAGAGAAGTAAAGCCTTTCAGGCAGAAGCAGCATTGATGGAAGGCTCTTCTAGCTGCCATGCAGCCGACAATATCCAAAGCACTTCATCCCTTTAGGGGTAGAATAAATATTTGTAAATAATTTTGTTTTTGTTTTTGTTATGTCGTAATGTATTTTCCTGTTCCATAAAGTTTTGTAGTGTTTTAGGCGATTTCTAAGACAATTTTGTTTAGGTGAATTTTAGGAAAACTCCAACCAATAGGTGTTTTGAAAAAGTCCTGACTCCAATGCCCAACTAATAAGACACTGGTCTATGCTAAATATCCAGAGATTCTCGATTCTCCTATGTTGTACCCAAAATAAAAAATTTGCTTCATTAAGGCATTTTGATAAAAATGGATAAATTTTGTAAATTTGTCATCAAAAGTCAACAAAGGTCAAAATGTCTACGAATGGCAATTTGCTATTTTTAGAAATTTCTAAACGACAAACGAAGCATGATGCTTTTTTGGGTTTTCTGTCAAAAAGATACTTGCAAAATTTTGAAAATTTTGAAATTAGGGTTTCCGGCCCCTATTTTTAGAAAAACCCTAAAAATAGGATCTTTCCAAAAATGACTCAAAATGATTTTGATAGGTAAATTCTTCATCACGATCACACTAGTCAAGTCAAAATCATCAAAAAGTCAGTTTTGCTCTGTTGAGTCTATTTCACTTTTTTAGGAGAAAAGCTAAGACCTCCAAGATCATCAATGGCAGATGGCCAATACCAAGTATCAAGATCTAAGCTTCAAACACTCCATAGAAGAATCTATGACAAAAGATGCTCGAAAGATGCTCAACGACGAAGGGGAATTTCAAAAGTTGAAAAATGAAAAAAATAAATTGTCTGGAAGATGCACACCTTGTCACAAGGGAGACGCCTTTGCAATCAACGCCTTAGTCAACTTTTCAATGCCCGTGCACGTGAAGTGATGCAAGCAATCACAACAGTGAACACGATCGCGTCGTCAACAGTGCAGTCAACCCAGTCAACCAAAACAAGGAATGCAAAGCACGAGAGTGAAATCATCCAAAAACTGATAACAATAGAGCCAAAAGCGCCCCTGTTGGCCAGGGGTGCCCATGAATTCAAGAGGCCAAATGCAGTTGTTAAGACTTGCAAAACCAGTCGTCTTCTTCAGAATTCTACTAACTTTCTGACGGATCATCAAGCAAATTCAACAGATTCATCAAACACCAACAAACGAAGGCAGAGGCAGAAGATGCTGAAAGTCAAAGTCATCAAAATGGCAGTTTATCAAGATAAAAGTGCCCTTGTAGGCCAAGGGCACCCAAAAAAGAAACCATTTAGAACTCAGTCTTTCAATTAAGTTATCTCCAGATGATCATTCTGGATTCAGCCCAACTTTGCAAGAAATTTGTTCACCAGTCCATGAGAGCTATCAAATAGCAACAGCTGTTGATCAAATGAGCACGTAAAACGAAGGATAAATTGAAGTTCATCAGAGCAAAAGTGCCTCTACTGGCCAAGCACGCCCAGCATTTTGGGCAACCAAATGTGGTTTTTAGCAGTTGTCTTCTCCAAGACATCTTCTCAGAATCCTTCCAGCTTCGCGATGCATCCAATAGCCAGCTCATGGGACTTGTCAAACGCTCGCAAACGAAGATCAAGTGTGAAATGCTGGAAGTCAAGTGAAGTTGAAAACATGAAAAATTGGCTAACTATAGAGCAAAAATCACCCTTCTAGCAAAAAGCGCCCAGCCTTTTGGAGTATCAAATGCTACTTTCGGACTTCATAACTTCCAGTGAGTCCTCAGTTTTCATCAAGCATCGCAAAAAGACCATCAACAGATTCACCAGAGCAATCAAACATCCGGCAATGAGGACTGAACTGGAGCATTTTGTCAAGAGTTACAAATTGTAAATTTGTGTCTCAAAACTACAAAAGCGCCCCTACAAGCTAGGGGTGCCTAGGAATTTGAACCTCCTAAATTAGTTTTCAGAGCTTACACAACCAGTCATCCTTTCCAAGATTCTTCCGGCTTAGCAATGGATTCAACATCCAGTCCACAGGAATCATCAATCACCGGCAGCTACAGATTGAAGCACGGGAGGTCAAAATTGAAGAAATTGAAAATCATCTGAAAATTGGTTTGTCTGGCAAACAAAAGCACCTTATCTCAAGAAGGTGCCTAGAAATTTGAACCATCAGAACCAATTTTCAGGATTTTCAGCTCCAAAGAACATCTCTTCAAAGTTGATCCAGCTCCGTAGTGAATTTGTCAGCCAGGCCTGTGTGATGAACCACCACTCTGATGATTTGTTTTCACTAATTTGTAGGTCTGATTTTTTGTTTAAGTTTGTGTTTTTTCTTATGCTTTGAGTTTGTTTGCTAGAAATACTAGAATGGTACATAAAGAGCATATGCATACAATGAAAGCTTCAAATAAACTAAGCTACTGAAATAACTTGAGTACATTGCTCATTTCAATGTCCACATATAGTTTCTTCATTACGTAATAAGATGCTTACAACATATAACTTACATCAGATTCGAAACTAAATATATCATAGACCATACTTTAACTTACAGCCATACAGCACTGTGAATAGTAATTTGCTACAGTAGTAAACCCCAATGAAATGCTGATTGCTCTTTAAAGACGAACTTCTCCCACCAAAAACCGAAAAGGAAAGCTTCCTAGGGTAAGGGCGCCCCTTTAGGTGAAGTTGCAGCCACTCAAGATAGGCGTTTCTTTTCCTTATGCTAATATAAACCCTCAAGAAAGGGCAGCTGGCTGTAGCTCTTCCAAAACAACTCCAAAACACCACAAAAAGTAAGCAGCTCTTGTGCAATCGTGATTGGAGTCAACGGCAGCCCAACCCACTCAAAACAAGCTTAAAACATCCTGCAAACAGCAACGTAGGTCTCCAAAAGAAGCAGCAATAACTGACCAGCAACCTTAAGGTGGTGTTTCACACCCTCAAGTAGCACAAAAACGAAGAACAAAGCCCCACCAGGCTCACCCACTGCAAGAAATCAGGAAACCCTAGCCTCCTTCTTCCTCCAAAGTCACACTCCAAGTTTTCTTCAAGTAAAATGATCTACATATGAAGAGGGTTGAACTTTCTCACTTGCTATTTATAATTTTACAAAGGAAACACTATTCATTAAAGTGAGCACTATTCACTTAAGTTATAACTTTTTCCACTTTATCAATGAATAGTAACTTTAAAATATAAAGTGACCCCTTCATTTTAAAGACACATGGTCCCTAGGCCGAGGATGGTGAAATAAAAGGTAAATATCATTAAATTAAGCACCAGTATCATGCCCAACGCAACAATTCACCCTGCCACCATACTCCGAAGATCAACACTGAAGTTTGACGACCAAGTGCCCGTCCAAGTGACCCTATATCCAGAACCATTAGCTTACGAGGGTCGGCATGATAGGCTAATCTACCGACATACGAGTGCCTAATTAGAAGGGGACATCACAGCCTGAGGATGAATCAAAAGTCCAAGATCAAACAGAGGCAATACATCACAGAAAAAGATGAAAATCTTCAAAAATAAATTCTAGCTCCCAAGACTTGGACGCCTAATCTCAAGTTGGTACCCAAGCCAACTATCAGTTACAATTTTTGAAGACTTTCTCTTCCTCAAGGCGTCCCAAAATTTGGGGAATTGTTTTAGTTAATAGCTAATCACACCAATTGAATCCTAAATCAAGGTAATGACGAGTAACTGATGCTTTCACCTCCAAATCCTATTTATCAAGCGTTTGGGCATCCTTTTTCATTATTCTTGCATGTTGACTTCAAACATCAAACACGTAAGCTTTCTTCTCTATGGCATTTGAAGGATCAAACGGAAGAGGTTTTCAACATTCTTCGTATTTCTAAGATCAGGTTGCAAAGGACGCCTTTCCAAAGTTTATATATCCAAGGTATCAGCTTTCAAAGACAGCAGTTCCTAACCTTCAGCTTTTAGCATTTTGGGTTCTCTTCTTTTTCAATCTTCTCGAAGATTGGAAATTTTTCCCCACAACTTATTCTACTTTTGTCTTAGGTTTTCTTGAATGTTTGAGCAAACTCAATCTTTTCATAGATTTGACCTTCTAGGTTCGTTCAGCACAAGATTGGCCACAAAACCCACGTGCCAAAAAATTTCAAAAAAATTGCCCTGCTGGCCCATTTTTAGGGTTTTTGGAAAAATCATCTTTTTCACACACTGACATTGTGGATCTACTCAGCTCACAAGCGCCTACAAAACCCATCTGCCAGAATTTTTCGAGAAAAATAGCTTCTGCAGCTTCTACTTCTGAGGGGTTGTTGCATATTCGTGAAAAAGTCGTCTTTTCAAAAATCTGACATTCTGGGTTCATTCAAAAAGACATTCGCAACAAAACCCATGTCTCAAAAAAATTCAAAAATACTACCCCTCAACAAAGCTTTTTTTAGCCTTTGTGAAAAGTTGTTCAAATAGTATCATGTGCCCAAGCATTCTTCGAGATTTTCAGTATGCAGTTCTCTCAAGTCGAATTCAAGACCAAATTAGTCTTGATTCATGATTTCCTGAAGACTATTGACACCGATTTACATCGAGCACATCCAATAGTCAATTCGGATGCCTTTGAAGGCGTAGATGGCATCACCATTCAATGGATAGCAAGAGGATGCAGAAGGTAGTTACTCCAATTACAGAGCTGCCACCGGTTACTACCACACTTCCTTTCTCATTTCAAGATGCCATACGATTCAATCACCGCAAAAGAGCATAAACAGAAACTTCTTACTTGGAGAGAACAATAAATCTTCAAGGTAAAAACCTACGAGGTAATCTCTACAGAGTTGATTGAGAGTAGATAAAAGGTGGCAAGTGCTATCAAGTTCGTGAGAACTTTCGTATCACAAATCCCTTGCCAGTATCAACATGAGGATGGTGAGTACATTGAGCTCGGTGAAGTACAAATAGAATTCCAAAATCTCATCCGTAGTAGTTTCAATGGTGACCCTATTGACTGCAAGTTGAGTCAAGTTGCAGCCATGTCAGCGAAATTTGATGATGCAACTGAAAAGATTAAGGAATTTCAGAGTCGGATTGTGGATGGCGAGGAGATGTTGTTGAGACATCACATCATTCAGAAGAGTATCAGTGCTCCAGATGATGAAGCAGTTAACAACTTCTTGGAGGAGGTGATTGCTCAAGATGGCATCTAGTGAACAACCAGTTAGGATGCCCCACCTTTTCCAAAAATAGCATTTTACACAACAATTAAACTTGACACCTTTTCCAAGTTAACTTGTTGTCCCACCTTTCATGCATGTCTATTTTTGGAAACACCTATTGTACAGTGGAATTCTTTTTAGTTTTAGATCAGTTAACTGAGGTAGTCTTTCCAGTTAACTGTTAGTTACCTTTGTTTAGACATAGGAATAAATCTTGTTGATTGGCAAGACTAATTGTTAACTCAAGGAGATTTTAGGGTTACCTACTCCTTTGAGTGTCTATAAATAAGAGCAACCTTGCTCATTGTATTTTAGTCGTTATTACTATACAAAATTGCTGTGCCTTTGTGCCTTCAAGCTTTGTTGAAGTCAATATTTGTTCACTTTGTTCAATGTATTTTGGTTGATCATATGTTGTATGTTTGTCTTCTTCATACAATTTGCTGTCCCAAAATGTGTAATCATTGATTGAGTTTGAGGAAATAAATCAAAAGTACAATGAGTCTTTGATCCAAATTCTCAAGATCTTTCAATATTGTTGTTTCTATAATCTTTATTTCAGCCTACACCTCGAAAGAGCAATGAGCGTTCAAGGGAATCCTGACATCTAGTTTATCGTTTGATGTTTTGTTCTTATTTTCTTTATTTCAGCCTACACCTCAAAAGAGCAATGAGCCTTCAAGGGAATCCTGAGATCTAGTTTATTGTTTGATGTTTTGTTCCTATATTTTTTATTTCAGCCTACACCTCGAAAGAGCAATGAGCCTTCGAAGGAATCCTGAGATTAAGCTTATCGTTTGATGTTTTACTTTCATAAACTTTATTTCAGCATACATCTGAAAGAGCAATGAGCCTTCGAATGCGTTCTAAGAACAAGTTTGTCTAAGTTAGCCAAAATCATTCCCCATTTACTTCTAAATCCTCTTGGTCTGAATTTACTCAAGGAGATAGAAGCATTATAAGTTTCGGCCTTGTTGTAGTTGAGATTACGAAACCAGAGAAAACCTCAACTGCAACGCAAAGAGTTTTATAACCTTGTGCTCTCAGCTGAGATAAAAAGATAGGAACTTAGTTTAAATTTCTTTTTACGCATAAAAAGCAAAAGAGGGAGCTTCCCCTCCTAATTTGAAGAGCAGTCTAACTGTGCATAGCTGTCCGTTTCCAATCCGCACACTAAAGGCGCGAATTGAAACACCAACAAAGCTTCTTTCCATTGTTCCTACAGACAGAAGGATGAGAGACAACAAAATGACATAGGCAAACATGAAAATGCTTTGAAATATGACTGCCTTTATTGACAAAAAGGACAAGGATTTAGCTTGAATTTTTGCACGATAAAAAAAAGTCGTATGAACAAAACAAACTACCACATTAGCCTAAGCCCACAGCTTCTTATGGGATAGATTATATTGTCATTTCTAGCATTTGTTTTTGATATACCCAAACTCATGACAATAAGAACATTTCACATTCTGTTTAGATTATGAATCAGAAGTTAAATTTTTCTTTTCTTTGCCCTTATACTATGCAACAAGTGCGATTTCAGATTGTCTATAACTGCACTCAACCATTTGCATTTACCTTTTCTCTTTTCGGAACATATGTAAATTTACTTTTTCAAAGGTGGGAGCAAACTATTGATGACTAGTTTATTGACAGTAACGAATTAATACCATAGGTCTTGACTCTTTTATCTTAAGTAGATGTTCTAGCAATGGTCCACCCTCACCAAACTTCATGGAAAGTAATAATTTTTTCAAATATAGGACTACTTTTTGGAAGTTAGATATTTATTTTTCAAACTCTCCCAAAGATCACCGGCGAAAGCGACATTCCAAAATTTTGGGATCAAATCATTAAAAGAAATGAACAGTTTTAATAAGTCTCTTTTTTGACAGTTATAAAAAATTGCAAGATTTGAATTAAAACTATTCTATGACAGTTCCTATACCAAGCAATGGTGAGTGTTTTGTGACTCCAACTATTAAATTTTTGGCCTGTCAATATTTAGGGTTCAGGATAAAAAATATTGTGTATATTGGCCGCAACTAGAACCTACGCTTTACAGGAAAACTTCTAGACCAAAAAATTTGCAGGCTAATTCAGAATTTTTCACCAAAAAAAAAGTACACAATTTGTATGT
Source organism: Sequoiadendron giganteum (assembly GCA_007115665.2). NCBI lineage: Eukaryota > Viridiplantae > Streptophyta > Pinopsida > Cupressales > Cupressaceae > Sequoiadendron > Sequoiadendron giganteum. The sequence continues at coordinate 367,712,191 of CM021106.1, forward strand.
TCACAAAAAAAATCACAGAAGGTTTCAAAAAAATCAGTACCCAGGCTGCCAGACACTTCCTTGTGAAAATACCCCTTGATAGCAGATCAATGACAGCAATGGCTTTCTTCAAACGCTCTAACAACTCATTCCTTAAAAGTGATCCCTAACCAAATTACAGTCAGCCTTATGTATTCTCAGTCAGCTTCTGCACTTTTTAACAATTTTTACTTTACCAATTTGGCACTTCAAAACCTTGAGCAGATTGGCCCCTCCACTATTAACTGATAGGTAGGCCATTCAAAAAATTTGAGCAGTTCCACCTTTCAAAGACTTTCAGCAGGTTGGCCTCTGCGCTGAAAATTGACAGCTCAGACCTCCAAATGTTAACCCTTTCCTTGTCAAATGTCAGTTGGCCCTCTGCATAACAGCAGTTGCTTTGCTCCTTTTGACAGCGCTTTAATGCACAACAAAGAGTTTGATAGCAGCATACCCTCTCACTTCAATCTTCCTTGCAATCAGCATACCCTCTGGCAATGCTTCCTCACTCCAGGTCAGCATACCCTTCCTAAGGCTTCTTCACTCTAATACCAAATGTCAGACGGATGGATGCATGGAATTTGAGAGAACACACACTTTAATGATTATTGAAATGAGAAAGCTTCAAGGTGGTTGTAACTTAATTGTTACTTTTTATACTTAGCTAATATGGTGTTCTCACATCATTAACATAAGCAGTAAATGATTACATGTACAAAGTGTATTCTAACATTATATCGTATCTAATACCAATGATGGATCACAAAGTGAGATTTGAAATGTCAATGTTAAAAGTATGCACAGTTTTCTCCAAAAAGCTTGCATACCCAACAAGTGCCTCTACACAACTTCAGAAGCATTCAATTCAGTAAATGATCACACCTAATTGGGATCATCTTCACTCAAAGGAACATATGTGGGATCTTCAACAATGCATTAAATTTAGTAAATGATATGCACCTACTTACTGGAGGGCCAAATCTGGGATCATCCTCACTTAAAGGAACAAATTTAGGATCCTCAATCAGCTCAGTTGGAAGTCCTACAACATAGCATTGCCAATTGTTAGAAAAAGTACCATAAGCAACCTAGGATAACATAACAAATTAATAAGCTTGTTCAAATGCAAAGTTATAATTGCTTAATTTTTCTCATCCTGTTCTGCTACTCAAAGGGTTCCAATAACAAATAAGGTCGCATTTGAGGTGAGAATTTTATGATGTTAATAGCTTGGCTATTATATTCAACATACAATGAATTGCCTATAGTATATTATGCACAAAAATCAAAGTACAGGCAACCATGACTAATATCATCAATGTAGCACATGTTGTCATTTTTTAAATATTTAGCAGCATCTTCATGTCCCAATCAAGCTACTTATATGCATAACCAAGTGGCAAAGCAATAAGTCTTTGATTTGAAAAAGAAACATAAAAGTACAAGTGCACTTTAGAATGAATGGAATTGCTGATAAATGTTGAAATGGACAGATATATAATCAAGGATGGGTTCTTGATATAGGTTTGTCAAATATATAATCAAGGATGGTCATCCTGAATTAGGTGTGTCAGATATATGACCAAAGATGGTATTCTTGATTTAGGTTTGTCACTAAATGTTATGTGCAAGTAAATTGAGAGTGGATGATTTGTCGTAGATTATAGTATTTTCTCTACCACTTACAGGTGGTGAATGTTTATAGGTTCTCCCTTTTGGACTATTCAAAAATGTCGAGATGGACTACAAACACGTTAAGGAGAACTTGAATTCAATATGTTAGAAATGAATGATAATAAGCAGTTCGCACATGCAACTCTTTTTAATAAGTAGTGGATAGTTGATGCAAATGGGGATGTCAATTTGAAAAAGTGAAAGTTAATTTTAAAAGGTATAAATAAAAGTAGTATGACTTCTAGAATCAGAAATTGGCCCAATCTATGTCAAAATGTTAGATAATGATTACATATTTCTCAATGAGAATGGAAATCATTTTTAATATTATTGCTCGAAAAGAAGACTTGATCAACCTAATGTGAACAATGAACTCGGCTGGAGGCGTGCTTAGGGCACAACTCAGAAGCAAAAGCATATTGACAGTCTATCAATAAGTAAAAGGTGAAAAGTAGACATTGCACTCAAATTCACTAATGTCTCCTTGAGGAGCCAACATTTAATGAAATATGAAAATTGGATAAATATCTGAGGCAGATGAGAGATTTGGTGCAGGATGACACTAGAAGCATTAGTGTAGTGGATGCATTCTTTGATAAACCCCAACTAAATAGTCAGTTGTGTACAATGAGTCTCTCACACGTGGGAGAATGTAACAAACTGGAATACTAATTTTTGGATGCTGATAAGGAATTATAAATTCCTACTTTTGAAGTTTGGGAAGGTTCTAATGTGCATTTGGATAAGAATTCAAGCTCAGCACCCAAACAAGAGACAATGATTTGACCTTTCTACTCTTCTTTGAGTCTCTCTTGTAATCAGTATTAATCATTTGGAGATTCAATATTAAACAAAATATTGGATGCATGTTGATGTAGAGTTTCTCTACACCTTTGAATTCTATAGCCCAGCTCCAAATTTTGATCAAGTTTTGCACAAAATCTAGTCAATCCTATTCTTTGGATATTAAGATTATTTACCACCAAAGTAATCACCTAAAGGAAAAGAGAAATTCAAGAAACTGAAGAAATTGAAGAGGTGTTTTTGGAAGTACATTAAAGAACCTGATATTGAAGATTTGCATCACTTGAACATGGAATCAGAGGTATATTAAAGGTTGTAATGAATTTGCTACATCACATGAATAAATAACAACACTTTATAAATAAGAGTAGAATAGAACAGATCCACAAAATATTAATGGAATGAAAGGTAAAATGCTGAATATCAAACTAAGACACTTCAAGGGGGCAACCTCCACAACCTTACAATGAAAACAATATTCTTAGATATGATACCAACGGTAAACAAGTACCTCCTATTTATAACATAATTAGGCTATTGTGACTCCAAAATCCCAACTCGGTTGACTATTTCTATAATGTTGTACCCCAAATTAAAAAATTTGCTACACTTAGGCATTTTGAAGAAATGGTCCAAAGTCTTGTTAAAATTGTCAAAAAAGGTCAAAATTGGGAATTTGCATGTCTTGCATGAGGGTCAAAAACTCAAAATTTTCAAATCTGGCGATTTGGGTCTGCTTAGAGTGACCTAGTCTACAAAACCCAAATCTCAATTTTTCGACCACAAATTTTAGGAAAAAAAATTATATTTTTAGAAACTTTCTAAAAATATAACTTTTTTCTGGGTTTTTTGGGTTTCTTCTCAAATGGATGTTGGCAAAATTTTCTAAAAATACAAAATTTATAAAAATAGAAAGTTTGGCTTCCAGGGCTCAACCTAATTTTGGTTGGCTTAAAATACTTCCTCATCAGGCTAGTCCAATCAGAATCATCAAAAGATCAGTTTTGCCTTGGTGGGTCTTTTCCACTTTTTCAGAAGTTGTTCCAAGGCCATCAATGGAGGTTGCTCAACTGACAGGTGTCATATTCGAAGTCTCAAGCATTGCACAGGTCAAGAAATTGCAACAAATGCTCGAGAAACGAAGAACGAAGAATGGAGGTTGGAGAATCTTGAAAATTAAAAAAAATTGACTAAGTCTGGAAAGTTCAGGCACCCCAACTCAATCTAGGTATCCAGGATTCTATGCCTTAGCCATTTTTCTATCTCATCGGCCGAAGCATGAAGTGGTGAACGAGGAACGAGGGAGAAAGTGAAAAATGTAAAATAAAAACTCTCTGGCAAGCTTAGGTGCCCTAGGTAGCCAGGGGCGCGCAGCTTTTAAAGGCACCAAATGTCAAAGTTAGGGTTTTGTGCCTCCAAGACACCCTGTTCAGAATCCTCCCAACTCTGCAATGGATCTATCAGCAAGACCACCAGATCAATCAATCAGTCAAAATTGAGGATCGAATAGAGAAGTCTCAATAGAGTGCCAGAATGCAAATTATGAAAATCATGGAAAATATTCTATCTCTGGGAACTTTGGGCGCCCCATAAAGCCAGGGGTGCCTAAGGTTTTACTTTTGAGCCACCATATGCAAAGATTAGGGTTTGCAAATATGCTCATTGTCTTCAAGATGTTGCCAGCTTCGTAGTAGATATCTCAGCAAATTCATCGGATCATTCAATCACCCGTAGTTTCAGATCGAACGAAGGGCATAACGTGAGGTTTCAAGTTTGAAGGCTAAAAAGATGCCAAAATGACAAGTCTAGTGATCATGGGCGCCCCAGCTAACCAGGGGCGCCCAAGGATTTAAGGCCTTGAAATCAATTTTCAAGAGATATCACTTCCAGGAGACCCCCTTCAGAATTCTCTGAGTTATCCAACAAGTCTAGCCATCAGTTCATCGGACCTCCTGATCATCCAAAAGCGAGAATTCATCAGAAGATTAGAAAACAAGCAAAAGTTAAAGAATGCCAAAAAATGGCTAACACTAGTGATGATGGGCACCCCAGATAGCCAGGGGCGCCCAGCTTTTTGAGGTATCAAATAATGTTTTTATCAAAAGTTGCCTCCAAGATAATCTTCTCAAATTCAATCAAGCTCCGCAACGAGATCATCAGCCAATTCATGGGATCAATCTGACATTCGGAAATCAAAACTCAAGCAACAGTTGAAATTTGAAGATAATTGGTTGAGTCTGGAGACGAAAAAAACGCCCCCAGACAAGAAACGCGCCCAAGGCTCAATGCCTTAGTAAATTTTCAATTTTCATCATGAGCTTTCTGAAAAAATGTCCACATTTGATGAATTTGGTTTAGGGTTTGGCTTCACAGTTCTAAATTTAGGAGACAAAGCAGTTTTCAACCTAAAAATCTATTTAAAGGATGCCTTTGCATTCATTCTTCACTTTTTTTGCAGGTGGCATCCAAGGCAAGAGAAGAAGAAACATAAAAAAAATTCTTCATTTCAAGATTTGAAGGCTAAAACTTGGAGATTTTTCAAAGTTCTTCATATTTTCTTGATCAACTCACAAAGAGGCTTCTTTTTGTATGCTTTATTTTTCCAGGGCATCAATTTTCAGAAGAAGGGGGTCATTTTTTTCAATTTTCAGCAATCTAGGTCAGCTTGGTTCGTGATTTTGAACAACTTTGGAAAAAAATTCAAATTTCAAGAACCTGTTTTTTTCATGCATGTCCAAGAAATCTTCAATATTTTCAAAATCTGATCATCTGGGTTCATCTAAAACGTGCTTCTGCACAAAACCCAACTCTCAGTTTTTTTTTCGAGAAAACTTTAAAAATTAGGGTTTTTGCTTTTTCAACCAGCCATCAACAATTTTCAAAAACGAATGATTTGGATCTTCTTGCAACGAAATTCTCTACAAAACCCATATCTCAGATTTTTTTTCAAAACTCTGCCCGTCTGAAGAAGAAAAATCAGCAAGTTAAATTTAGGGTTTGTGCAAAAATTGTCCAAACATACTCAAGTTTACAATCAATCTTCAAGTTTTTCAGTATGGAGTACTCTCCCATCGAATTCAAGGCCAAAACAGCTCTATATCATGATTCCATCAAAACTTCTGAAACTGACTCGCGTCATATCAAACCAGTTTTCAATTTGCGTGCTTTGGAAGACGTAGGCAATGTTGCAGCCAAGCACCTTGGTCATTCTGGATTACTTGCAGCAACATCAATTCTCGTCTCAGTGCAAAGTCTAGAGTTTGTAATTGCTTGTATCAAGCATTATAACCCCACAACATGAGAAATTCAAGCAGCAAATGGGCAATTTGTTTGCAGCCTTAAGTCGGACATAATTGAAAAGTGCTTTTCAATACCACCTTAGTCTGAAAGTTTAACCATCTCCATTGAAGAATGTGAAAAGGTGTGGGACATGCATAAGGATAAATGTCGCAAGAAAGTTGCACAAAGATGGCTGAAAGAAAAACATAACACTTTGCCAAAGAACATCGGGCGTGGAGAGTTCAAGGATGAGTTTGCAATAATGATTACTCTGCTCAACCGAGTCACTAGTCAAGAAAAAGCCACAAAATTCCAGCCTTGGATGTTCTATGTCATCTCTCATATCATGAAGAAAACAGAATTCTATGCCTGGCCAACTTTGATCAGCGATAGTCTTCACCAGCAAATAACCGAATATTTCAAAATCCACGAGTTTCATATGATTTCCTACCTAGTCTACCTAGTGGCCTTTCAAGGCAAATTTAGAGGATTGAATACCGTAGGAACTCTGGATGTATAGCATATTTATAATCATTACCCTCAGCTAGAGTTTTCAGAGTCAGCATGTCACTACAAAATGGTAAATGAGGCATTCTTGATGCATACGGTGAAAAACCTAGATAACAAGTTGCATGTATAGATTTCATCAACTGCCAGGGCAGCAATGGCAGAGTGAGCAAATTAGTTCATCCAATTTCCTACATTCTCTTACATCAAAGTGTACGGCTTCTCAAGTGCTCCAGTCATGTTGTCAAGATATCCTTCAAATGAGATGGTTTTCATGGAGTTTCTAAGGCAAGCATATGAAGTTCACACATTCTTGCGGAACCGAAAGAAGCCTGCTTTCAGTTTTCCATATGAGTTGGGAATCTACAGATGTAGATCGTCAGTGGATGCTAAGTTAATGGGTGATGAATTGTCTAAATTTGGTCTCAAGCCATTAAGCGAGAGACGATCATACGATCCTCATGGTGTCTTCGCATCCTATCTTGGTCAAAATTATGCTCATGTGCCCGCACTTGAAGATTTATGGGCTAATTACAAAGATGAGTTCGAAGTACAGAGATGCAATAACAGCAGGCTTACACTCTATTAGATGAAAGATTGCTTGTCAGAAGATAATGAAGGATTGTCCGATGATGATGGAGAAGTACTTCTTCCTATGTATGCCCGTAATCAAATTGAGCAGTAGCCTCTTCCACAAGTAAATTGGTACAACAAAGAGTGCACCTCAGTTGAAGAAAGAATGAGCCGAGTTATCAAAAACAGCAGGATGTTCCTAGGCCTCAAGAGGAATCAAAAGAAAGTTATTGTAATGTCCCCGATTTAGCCCTACACTTTTCAGTTGGATTTAGCCTATTTCTGGAAACTCGTAGGCTAAGCAAAATTGAAAATTAGGGTTTCCTATTCTTTAGGAGGTTTTAGATGCAGTTTTGAGGGCTTGCATGCGAGAGTTTTTGATGCATGTCTGGTGGAGCTTTCTGGGTTTTTAGAGAGCTTCAAGATGAGATAACATGCATGTTAAGAATATCACATGCAATTCTGGCAAGTACTTTGCATGCAGGAATGGTTTTTGGGTTTTTCTGGGTTTTTAGAGAGCTTCAGAATGGTGTAACATGCATCTCCATCTGACAACATTTTCAGGCACTTACTATTTATAGTAAATCATGTTGGCTTCCCGATTTGTGCTCAAAAGGCGTTTGGAAACACTTACTATTTATTATAAGTCATGATTACTGCTCAGTCGATGTTCAAATAATGTTTTGCAAACTTACTATTTATAGCAGTTTGCTATTTTTGGTAAATCTATTTATAGAAGTATCATTCTAGCAGCAGTTCAATCATCTGCAATCCACATTTCTATTCTGGGCAGGGACGCTGTTCAATTTGGCTTTCTGATGGTTTTGAAGTATACTTACTATTTTGAGCATTTGCTATTTTTAGTAAGTCCTTTTGTGGCAGTGGCATCATCATCAGCTTGGTTCAGCTTGGCTAATGTCAGTTTGCTATTTTTAGCAGTAATCAATTGCAGTTTGAACATTGCTCTTGGTTACCTCCTTGGACTAAGTTCCATACTTAGTCAATTTTATGTTTTGAAGTTGTACCCCATGCCTAGGTTTGATAACTTCAAGTTGTTTTAAAAATGGGGACATGATATGGACACCTCATTAATGAATTTTAATATTTCATTAATTTTTTAATATCTCTTCAAAATGGGACGACTTGGGAAGAATATTAAGAGTTTCAAATATTTTAAAATGCTTTTGAGGTGGCGTCCCTTGGAGGAAATGAACAGTTTCTTGTAGAGAGTTATAGATTGTTTCATTTACCAATTGAAGCTTATTTATTGAGGCCTTGCTCATTGTTTCTTATCTTGGAAATTTGAAAGTAAAGTTATGCTGCTGGTTTGAAATCCAAAACTTGGCTAAGGGGAAGCTTAGCAAATTCAACCCATCCTTCGGGCCTGAAACTATGGCTTCCTAGGTGGTTCATTGTGACTGTACTTGACCTTGGAGTGCAGATGGAGCTTCAATTTGATGATATCAAACAGGTTGATGTTGTAAAGCCTGTTTTCTGAGTTGCTGGTTCGCCATGGCTGAAGCAAATTTTTGTTCATAGCTTCGTCAACGAATTTCTTTTCATTCTGGGAACTGGCCCGAGCTGTTCTACTGTGGAGGGAGCCCCCTTTTGCAAGTTTGTAGATTTTATCATTAAGTTTTTGAATTTTAAGAAGAGGTCGACCTTGCTTGGTCGCACCTTTTTCCTGGCATGTGCATTGGGATTCGTGCCACTCTGTGACTATTGTTTTTGGCTCGAATTCTTCATGGAGGTTGGACGCCTAGCTCTTGGTTGTCGTTTGGCTGTGATTTGAGAGCTTTCCGAGCTGTTTCGGAGAAGTTACATCCATTTATGTGAGTATTCATGTTGTTGGTCTGATTTTCTGTTAAGTCTATTTCTAATCAGGTTTGCATAATTCATCATTCTGCTGGTTTGTACTTCAATTCCATATCATTGTATCATTGTAAGAGCTAGCGGAAGTGATACTCTAACACATCGATTGTGTGGAAGCTTATCTTTGAATTTTGCAATTGTGTTTCCAATTATTTGTAAAGCTGATTAGTAGTACTAACAGCTAGTTGTTTATTGCTGCAATTTATTTTCTTTAATACTCCCACGATTGAGTGGTTGAGTTTAATAAAGTATCTTTCATTCATGTTGTATTCCCCCCACGAAATAAGTGGTTGTGAGGACTTGTATACCCCCCACTGTACAAGTGGAAGTGTGGTTACATGGCTGGCTTGCCGCCTTAACTAAATTGTAATAATCTCACCCACTTAACAAGTGGAGTATTCCCACCGCTTGTGGATGCCTGCTCAGCAGAAGAAGTGTTCTTTCAGTTTTGTAATTAGCACTCCACCATATGTTAGCACCTCGCCTTCTAAAGGATCTTGTGTGCACATTTTTGGTGTTGAGTTTAGCTCTCTTTTTCAATTGTAATCAAATCAATTATTGAGTTATTAGATCCTAGGAATCCTCTGACCATATGCCCGCTCCTCTTCCTTAAGTGGTTTTAGGGCGCATTCTTGGTTAGAGTTTATTTCAGCATCGTTTTGATTTGAAACTAATCTTAACGGGTGCATGATTGCATTGTATGTGAACTGAAAAATCAAAAAAAATTAAGGGGAACATTTCAGTTATTCCAACCGCAGAGCCGTCAATAGTGCAATCATCCCTTCCTTCTTCCAAATCAGCTCCAAGAATGATGGCCATGATCAATGCTCCAGAAGGTGTGAAGGGTAGCAGAATAGCAAAGAGTGTAAGGAGAAGGTTGGACTTTTTCAATATAGTTCTACAAGAACAGTCGATAGTTGTATCAGATATTTCACCTGAAGAGCCCATGCCACAAGCAGAAGCAATGTCTTTGAAACCCGATTCTCCACCATCTCTGAGAACTTCATTGATCCATATTGATTTAGAAGATGAAGAAATTGATGAAGCTAAAGCCGAACCACCCAAAGAAGTTAGTAGAGATACCACGTTTTGGCTTGAGAACGTCTTGGGAAGGAAAAGGAGGAGGCCTTCATAGCAGTTGAAATTTGCAGAACTTGACGACGTTTACCAAGATGCACCTATAAAGAAACCAAAGAAACAAGTTCATATGGAGAAGAATCCAAAAGGTGAAATTATCATTGAGACTGCTATGCCTCCAGAAGATAAAAATATTGATGAGGTTGAGGTTGATGATTTCATAGTTGTTAAGGCCAATCTCAGCAAAAGCACACGGCACACTGATGTAAACATGTTTGAGGTTGCAGCTGGAAATCTAAAGAAAAGAGTACTAAAAGATGGAGAGGATAAGGCAGCCCTCAAGGCTGAAAATCAACAACTCAAGCAATATATTTCTAATCTTTTTCACAACACTTCACAGGCCACTCAATTGCTGCCCCAGATTCTAGAGACACTGGTTGATCAGCAATAGTTAAGACAGTTGATAATATATGGGAAGCATATGCGGGATTGGATTGAGGAGTTCATCACCAGAGGAAAAGTTGTTCTTGCAGAGATGTATTAGTTGAGATATAATGCTCATGATCTGCGTCAAGAGATTCAAAGGTTTGAGCAATGTATAGCAGAGGTGAAACCAATACACGAGATTATCATCGCAGATTTGAAGATAGCATATGATTTAGTGGTTTCACGAGAACATAAGAGGCAAATCCTTGCATGGAGAGAGCGTCACCTCTTCAAGGTGAAAATTTATGAGAAGATTTCTGAAGAGTTAGCTATATACAGGTAAAGGGTGGTTGATGTTCTGCAATTCATAAGTGAATTTGTTTCAAAGATCCCTTGTCAATATTGTCATAGTGATGGTTCTTTCATTGAACTGGATGAAGTACAAGCAAAGTTCCAGAATATTGTTCATGGCAGTGTTTGCAGTGATCCTATTGCTTGAAAGATGAGTCAGATTGCAGCGATGTCAGCAAGATTCGATAAAGCAACTGAAGATGTGAAAGATTCTCTAAGTTCAATTGCAAAAGGTGAAGAGATCCTGGAAAAGTAGAATTTTGCTATAGATAGTATTGATGCTCTTGATAGAGATACAGTTTCCCGCTTTTTAGCGGATGTGGTTGAGATTTAAAACAGCAATGAACTAGAAGCTTTCTTCAAGATTTCTTTCCATTCTTATCTCATGCTTTCTTTCTATTCTTGGCTCATGATTATACATTCTTTGAAGAAGATAGAAATCAAGATGTAATAGTTGGCACTTTCCCTGTTTTTATGCTTTCATAGGTTGTTAGATGCTTATCTTGTTTTAGTTTTAGAAATAAAGTTTGCATGTTGAGAAATCTTAGTTGTAAAAGTAAGGAGATTTTAGGGTTCCCTACTCCTCTGCTTGTGTATAAATAAGGGCAGCCTTGCCCATTTTTCTTTAACGGTTATTGTGATAGCAAATTGATGAGCCTATTTTGCCCGCAAGTTGTTGTTCAGTGTCAGTTCATTTTGTGTAAAAGCAAGCTTGTATGCATGCCTATTAGCTACAAGTTATTGTTCAGTTCATGTGTTTTGTTCCAATGTATTCTAGTTTGATGGCTAAATTGTAAGCCTGTTATTGCTACAATCCTGCTATCCCGGAAGTGTGATCTTTGTTACTTGAAATTTGAGAAAATAAATTCTTATGCCTGCTTTGCTACTTTGATATATAGTCTCAGATTTCCATTTTATGTGTTCTACTTACATAACCTTTATTTCAACTTGCATTGAAAGTATAATAGATGTGCGTTAGAAGAAATTTTGTTTAAGTATTTGTGTCAAAGAATCATTCCTTGTTCATTTCTAACTCTCAAGCTCTAAGTTTACTTGAGTAGTTAGAAATGTCATTAGAGTAGGCTTAGTCGTAGTTGAAATTCAAAAAAGAAAATCTCAACTACGGCGCTAGAGTTTTAAAACCTTGTGCTCTTAGCTGAACCAAAAAGATTGGCAAATTAGTTTAGTTTACTTTTTTTAAGCAACATCAGCAAAGAGGGAGCTTCCCCTCCTAATTTGAAGAGCAATTAATCTGTGCATAGCTGTCCATTTCTAATTCACATACCATAGGTGCGAATTGAAACGCCAACATATAATTATTAAATCTAGAAATTATCAAATAACCATGTCAAAGCTTATGCATACCACAAGACAGCTATTCCATAACCTGATACACCTGATAGAGTAAGAGCATAACATGTACTCCTTTTTCAAACAAATGTTGTCCTACTAACCAATTGTAGATTGTTCTGCATGAAGACTTACTTTCTCAAGTAGCATCTTCCTTCAGCACATTCCTCTGCTTGATGAGGTGTTTCACGGTTATCCTAATCCTTAGCCTCTTAATTATTGTCTAGCGAATTGCTTCAAGTTCCAAGACAATCATTCCTCCATCTAGCTCTAGTAACTCTATCTAGACTAGAATCTTGTTGCAAAGCACTTTTGTCAAACACGATCCAGAATCTTATTTGTCCATGAGATTGTTGAAGGATAAATGTGATTAAAGGAATCTACTAGTGGTGATGCATGCAACTATTGAGATTCTAGCAAAACCATTTGTACCACAATTCTTCAAAAATTCATTTTTTAGTATCTTTTGCATTTGGTGAGAACTAAACATCTTTGGAGGTATTACATGCAAGCCAAGAATTTCAAATATCTTTCTTTCAAAACAGAACCTCATAAAGAGCTCTCAGAAATTTGTCTTTATTGCACATAGGATATTGAGTAATTGGACCCACAATACCACATCTTTTGTGCCCATGGGAATCGTAAATATAGGGCTATCCAATAGCTAATTCCCCATTGTGATTATAAAGTTATGGCATTTCACTAAACAATTGATGGTACTCCATTTGCAATCATGAATTAAAACTCTAGTGTAAGTAGACAAAATAGTTCATATGTGCTGCAAACTTCTTAATAAAAAATTGAGAGCTACACGAATTGTTTAACAATGTTACTATTTGTCGTTTTAGAATATCCATGAACTTGACGATTTGCAAAGTGCTAAAGCCCAACAACACATGACAAGAAATGGTTGGCAAAAGATCTATTAGATTTTCTATAGTTGTTTCTTGGTAGTTGTTCTTCAACACGGCACACTCTCCAAATACAATGCAACAATCAGTTTTTCATTTTTGTTTTACTTTCTTGTACCCAATATGAATTTTTTATATTGTGTCAAATTTAAAGCTAACATCTATTGTTATCCAATGTATAAGTCGTGATCAGTTCCTGTCAAGTTTGCTTTGTCTTAAATGTTCACAAGATCATGAAATGATGCTCTTGAAGTTATCCAGTGTGGCAAAGGAAAAAAGGTCCTAAGATATCATGTACTTGATAGAATCAAGTTCAAGGTCAAAATTTCATCAAGGGAACACCATTGGGAAGGAAGCATTCTAGTAAAAAAATGCTATGGTAATCAATTGCACACCTAGAGTAGAAACATGCACCAAAAAAACAGAAAGCTGAAACTTTAAATATTCATTGTTAGGAGTACGCCTAAAATGTGGTGCAACCTAACAAAGGACCAAAATCATTTCAAGGTATGGAAAGAGAGACTCGTGTGAATGCCATTCAAAGGTGTGCATCTATACAGAAAGGAGCACTTTATCAAAGACAACTTACTTTCAAAAATTAGAATTTCACAGGCTACATAAAGGTGCACACCTAACTGTCTAGGGCACACCTGTAAAAGAAGAAGTTGAATTTCAAACAAAACAATCTACTATATTGAGGCATGCACCCAATGTCATGAGATGCACCAAAGTATAGAGAAGTATCATTCACAAGTGTACGTGAGAGGTCAAGGTGCACACCTGACAAAAGGACAAATTTGCAAGTAGATGGTGAAAAATAAAAATCCTATACAGAGGTGCATGCTTGAGAGACTGAGACACACATATGCAAGGAAAAATCAATATGCATTCAAAGGTGTGTTAGACAAGGGCAAGTATGTGCTTCACAAAGGCAAATATGTTCTTCAAAATAAAAAATCTGAGGCCTATATATAGGTATGCACTAGAGCTAAAGAAATGCCTATCCAAAGGGGAAAATTTGCAATCAACACAAAGTTTGAAGCCACATACAAAGCTGTGCCTTGATCTATAAGGATGCACTTAGATAAAGACATTTTGTTTCAAAAATTCATAAGATCAATGATGCGTGCACATTTGAGGCAAAGACATGCACTTAGAAAGGGAAACATGAAATTGATTATATTATTAGGTGCACGCTTGGAGTTGTATGCTTGGAGTTGTGGCGCACACCTAATCAAAGGAGTGAAATAATTTCAAACTTGTCTTGCAAAATCTTAATCTAGGTGCTCGTAAAGAAGCAAAGTGCACATCTAAATATGGAAGTTTTGTTTTCAAGATACAAAATTCACCTTGCTTGGAAATGGGTGTACCTATCAAAGGCAGAAGAATAGTAATTTCAAAAGTTAGAATTCAATGCAAATGTGTGCACTTAGTGAGTAGCAACACACCTCTTCAAATACAAATTTGATGAAAATTTTGAATTAAATACACAGGTGCATACCTAGTGGGCAAGGGTGCACCTTAGTAAAGGAAAAATCAATAGTTCAAAAATTACAATATACATGTAAGCTCCAAGATTATGATTTTGAAATTGAATATGTTAAAGGGAAAAAAGAATGTCATAGCTAATGCACTCTCCAAGATGCCAACCATATGCTCCATTTATGAGATATTTAATGATTGGAAGGACTTGTTAGTTAGTTGAATATGCCAAAGATGCTTTTTCCAATGATATTTTTCACGAAAAATTTAGTGATGAAAGGTTTAAGGTAGTCGATGGACTTATAAGGTATGATGGAAGAATCTTCTTGACTCTTGAATCAAATTTAAAAAAGAAAATCCTCAAAGCAATTCATGATTCTCCCCTAGTAGGATATCCAAGAATCTACAAGACATACAGGCAAACTAGAGAAAGGTTTTCCTGAAAAGGCATGAAAGAAGAAGTGCTCAAGTGTTTATGTGAATGTTCCACTTGCCAACAAAACAAGTCAAAGCAGACATTTCCAGCTGGTTTGCTTCAATCCTTAACCATTCCTAAACAAAAGTGGGAGAGTATATCTATGGAATTTATCATAGGACTTCCAAAAGCATGAAATAAGGATTATATTTATGTGGTAGTGGATAGTGTTAGTCACCAAGGGAATCAAGCTCCCAAGATCACCAACAACACCAAAGATTACCTTGTACGAGTGCAACAAGATCAAAATATTACTTCATTATGATGCAAAATGCATTATCATTAAAACCCCATTAAAAAAAGTACATATGGTGCCTTGCTTATATAGGAAAGGTGATAGGACTGACTAGAACCCTTATTCACACCAGCACCCCCCTTAAGTGCAACATAGGAGAATCTAAACAAATACAAATGATGCAAAGATGATGATGGGTCCCAGCTACTAGGCGATGTTAGGTACCTATGTACAAATGCAATCTCTCGGAAATGGACAAAAGGAGAAAACCCAATGGGACAAAACTCCTCTCCAAAAAGAGAAAATACAAGAAAGTGAAAAAAAGGACTCAATATGACACCCCAAGGACTACTTCTATCACCAATATACAATCAATGATCCCCACAAGAGGGAAAAAGAGAGACTATATGCCCCCTCCCCCCTCTACCCCACAATATGCAATGTTCTATAGTAATGGTGAATGCTTGAAGACAATATAATCCAATGCCTACAAACAACATTCCTCCCTTTGGGAAGAAACAAAACCAAATATACATGCAAGAAGGCTTCCCATTTTGGATAGGGATTAGTCGGAAGAAGAATATAGATGTACGATGATGGTGTCTCTGAAATTTTCTCAGGTGTTGCCATGTCCTTGGAAGATGACGCCACAATCAAATCAAGTACATGCCCAATCAAAGAAGAAGGTGACAAACCAGGATCAAGTGGTAACTGATGATGAACAAGATCCAAAGGCAAAGATGATGGGACAACAACTATGATGGGGTTTTCATCAAAGAGGAGAAATAACCCTCAAATGTGTCCTTGAAATCTAAAATGTGGGACTATACAAACAAATTTGAAATACCTATAAAGTAATCATCCCACAAAGTTGAATGTGAAAGACTATGATTTACCTATTGCAAAGAATCACTGGAATCTCTCAAAAAAGCAACTCTTAACTACGATGAAGCCACAGAATATGGATTTGTGATCTCAATAGTAGGAGCAACAGGAAAGGTCTCTTGATCATCAAGACCCTCAAGTGCTTCATCATATTCAAGCTCCTCTAGTGTATCATCATCATAGGGTATATTGTCTCCATCATCAAGTGGAATGAGGCAATATGATGCAAGATCATCTCGGAATGAAGAGTTATATGGGTCTCCATAGATCTTTTAGATTTTGCTCCAAAGGGTGTGTGGGCACCTAATCTCTGAGATCTTCTAGTAAGTGTCCCAAAAAATGTTAGCACCAATAATTGTACCAATCAATCCTATGATATGATAATTTTTATCACTCCAAACAAATTTCTTCCAAGGTGTATCTAGCTTAGGGATGAGTCCATAAAGATGAGGCAAAAGATTGAGCCACTTATAATGTGTCACTATGCCTTTTTTCTAAGACTCGTAATTATCCTTAGTTATAATGATTATGGAAGGATGAATTGCATAACCCATGATATTAAAATGATACACTCCTCATTTGATAAAATTAGAGATCGTTACATATTAAGCAATTGAATGAAGTGATTTGATCAAAACAGAACTTTTTCGAGTGTCAAGATGTCCAAGTAATCATTTAGAATGAAAATATGCAACAAACTGAATAAAATGTACCTAAGGCTTAATCTAGAAAAATTGCATGGATGGCTTGATAGAGCTCCTCAATACCTTTCCAATGCCATAAGAATCACGAAAATTAGAGATGTAGGCAAAAAGTTAGGAGCTCAAAGGCCAAAAATGAAGACTTGACTTCAATCAAAAAATTTGAGGACCTGCAGCTAAATCTAGTAAAATGGCCTGCACCACTATGAAGTGCTCAAAATTGGCTTTTCAACGATATCTCACTTTCAAAATTTTGATACCTTGGCAAAAAGTTATGGCAAACTGAAAAAAACAGCTCAATCAGGGCATGAAGAGGAAGATTTGAACCCTAGGGCCTAGGCATTAGTCGCCCACATGACTAGCCGCTTCATTTTCCGCACTCTCCTATGTGGGTTGAGGGTTGAGGACTTGGCAAGGCAGCACCACCTACAAGGGATTAGCCCCCCCGACGCAGCAATGATGTAAAGTCCCTTACCTAATCTGCCTTGTATTTTTCACTTTATGTAGTTTGGCATTTCGTCAAACATTTTGCATAAACTAATTTTTGAATATGTGAGACTCTATTTTTTATTTTTGCTTAATGCCTTGACTAAACCATAACATAAGATATGTTCAAATGTTGCTAAAAAGAAATGTGTTGTAATGTCCCCATTTTCGCTCGCCTCAGCATTTCGTTGACTGGCCTATCATTTGACCCTCGTAGGCTAGTACTCATGATTAGAGGGTCTTGTATGGTAGATACCTCATCCTTTGGTGACGTTATTCTTCTCCAGAGCATGGTATTGTTTAGGTTTGGCCTGTGTTGGTGTTTTGGGACACAGTTATACACACTTAATATTTATAGTAAGTCACCTCGAGGTTGGAGTCCAATATTGCGAATAATAGAAAGGCACCTGGTTGGGTAGTTAACGCAGTGGTTGACCACTTGGCTCAGACGGGGTAGAGAAATGATGAATATTAATGAAGTTATGCATTTTTAATTATTATTAAAGTTGACTTTAATAATAATTAATGTATTTAAATGCACATGTTATAGTCACTTTATGACTTCATTAAAGTGGGGGCCAATTATGTATAAAAGACAAATTATTTATTTACCTTGGTTTGGGTGCCCATATATTGGGATTAAATGAAAAAGCATCAAAAGAAAATTATATTATATTTTTAAAGGTGATATTCTTCATTGGGAAACATGCCTTTTATGAGGAGTATAAAAGCTTTTTCCAAACAGCATTCGAATGATCTAATGACATTTATTTATACTTGGCTTTTGTGAGTTTAGCGTGTGAGGAGAAGAAACCAGGGCTTTTGTACTTAATGGGCATTGGATAACGAAGAATCCTCATTGTGACAGCATCCTGAGGTGGTGAAATATCTTCTGAAGGTTGCTCTTTGAGTTGGCTGTAACCAGCAGTCAAATTTGTGCATATTGGAGGGAATTCTACCTAGTTTTTGAAGGGGTTATTATCAAGAATCTAAAGTACATCTAATTGCTAATCGTCAATGATTATATCACCTTGTTGGCCCGTACAAACCCCACTCAGCAGGCCATACAGCACCTGATCATAGGCGTGTGAAGTTGGAAGAATTAACACCTATCTCCTTGGCTGCATTTCACCTTCAATGAGGATCGCTAGGCTAAGGGTTATTGTTTTGAGCTTTACATAGGTGGAGAAATTTGTTATTGCTGCCAGGCGTCCAATACTTGAGGTTGCTATAGCAGATTATAAATTCCAGATTTTCTGAGAAAGTTTCAGACCAGCATGTAATGCATTTGTAATCTTGGTATGGAGTAATATTGTGGGTTTTTAATTAGAGCATTCGGAACTTGAAGAGTCTTATGTTCTTGCAATTTAGAGAAAACAATCTGCTCATAGTAGTTTATACATTTGCTGAGTTATTAGCTTAAGATTTTCTTCAGTTGTTATTATTTGCATATGATCTCTCTTTATTGGCATTTGTATATCAAAACTCAAATTAAAGGCAAACATTCATAAAACAAAAAAAATCAGACCAAAAGTGCAAAGTTTCATTTTGGGAGAACAAGGGTTCTTACAATGGTATTAGAGCGGTCTCTTACCATCCTACTAGGTTAAAATAAATATTCATTTAATAAATCATCTTGCATTTGAGTGACCAGCACTCACTAGTTTCCGGTCATTTTTAGTTATGGGTTACTATAGTATTGAAGGAAATCCAGGGAGGAGATTGAACAAGATGCCATCAAGCTCAGGGAAGGTTATGAACGGGAAGCCCCTCAACTCTTTGAGGACTATCAGAGTATGCCAAATGATTTTAAAGCACAATACTCTCTTAATAATTATCAGAAATTTGTTGTCACCTTAAGTCTGGAAAGATTGGATTGGTAAAGTATATTAGGAGGGTGTATAAGGAGAAAATTTCATCTAAAGAGGCAAAATTCAGTCATGGGCTCAATGAGAGCAAGTATGGTAGAACTACTAAATCAAATAATGATGATGGTTCTACATCTAAACACAATGAATAGGTTACAGGGCTTCCTAAAATGAGCAGGAACCAAATGAGAAGACAAAATCTATGCTTCTCATGCAAAGGATTTCAGGAGCCTAACCACCAATGCACGGATGAAAAGGTGAAAAAGCTTGAAGTAGAAAAATCAATCACAAAAGAAGAGCCAAAGGAACAATCAGCAGATTTGAAGTTCCCTGAATCGGCGAGTAAGGATCCAAAGAATGATTTTTACGATGTTAAGGAAAAAGAACCACTAGATGCTACCACAAGTGAAGTGAACAAGAAATTCTACATTAGTGATGTAGAGATTGTTCTTAATCAGCAGCATGAAGGTTTGGATTCACTTGATGATCCATTATATGAACATAGCATTACCTCACCAGCTCAACATCATAATTGCAAGGGATCGGATTGTGAGTTGGGTGTCTTTGAAGATGTTATTGTCAGAACACATGAAGAAGCCACAAAAGGGTATGACAACGATTCTGATTTGTGTGACAGTAGTCTGATATATTTGCATCAGCATGAGGTTACTGCCATTACACATAAGAATGATGGTTGTGTGGAGTCACCTAATGCTGGCACTCAAGTTTCAGGTGGTAGTGATGCAATAGGTGTTGTGGATTCAAGCCACAACAAGTCTGATTTTGTCAATCAGACCTTAGAAGCTGTGGACAAGACACAAGTTTTGTGTGATGGGTGGTTTCTAAGAGCTGAGAAGGCGAAGTTATTGGCTTCCCAAGCAAAACAACGTTTGCAAGAGATCAAGGAACATTGCAACCAGCTAGATCAAGCAAAGAAGCAGAGTGAGTCACACCTTAGATCTCTACTTCTTCCAAGGAAAGAAGACATGGAGAGGGAGTATTCAAACGATGAGACTCTTGAGATAAGAAAACAAGAAGAATATGCAGTTATGTGTGAACAAGAGAAGAGGTATGATTCAAAAAACTTTATTGGTACACGTAGCTTGCATCTTGAGTCTCATGAGATACCTCTAGTTGAGAACTCATTTAAGGTTCAAGTCCTAGAGTTGGGTGAGCAAGTGGATTATACATTCAATGGATCAGCCACTAATGTCCTTACTACACATGTGCATGGAAACTTGGGTGTGTCAGATTTGTATTGGTCTGTAAGCATCTATGACATACTTAGTGAAAACACAATCTGTTCACATTGATGGCTCTATGGCAGAGTGTGTAGCAGCTCTGTTTCAGAGATAGGTATTGCATTACATGGAGATTCTTGTGCACAATTTATATGGGGATGATTGTCAATGTTTGGATCCGGGTGGTGACAAGCTTGGCACAAGAGTGTGGTTGGATCCCGGTGAATTACTTCACCACTCTCAACATGGTGAATGTTATGTCAGAGTTGCACAAGAATTTCATCGGGTAATGAGTATGGCAGACTTCCATTCTAGCTATGGGATCCAGGGATCCATTTGGCTGGTGGATTGCTTCCTTCTTCTGTCGGGGTTGACCTAGTTACAGGGCACAATGGTATCATGTTGACGCCACAAGATTTGGATGGGGCATTCTACAGGATGATATGGGATCCCGGCATTCAATTGAACGATGATCATAGTATTTGGGATCCTTCTGGTGCATCTAGATTCCGAACAGAGCTCACAGAGGAGTTTTACAGTGTGTACACGGTGGGGAGTGCCTACAGTTTTGTTTTTGATTCACCTGTACACGATTTGTAATCGATGCACAATTCTTGTGTGCATGGGGTAGATAGTTTGTATTATGATTCTCTTGGCGCAGTTGAGGGAAGCAAATTATTTCAATGCTCAGAGTTGCTTCCTCCTGAGGTACATGACACCGAGAATGTTGTCGGTTACGGTGGTTACAGTGATTTGTCAGTTGTACTTATGTTGGTGCTTCAGGAGTCAATTGTTGTTGTGAGGGACATTATACAGGTCTTCCCTTGGGACCCAATTGGAGTGGTGTTTCTTTGCAGAAGAGATTGCTTGAGGACAAGCAATTTCAGGGAGGGTGGACTGTAATGTCCCCATTTTTGCTCGCCTTAATGTTTCGTTGACTGGCCTATCATTTGACCCTCGTAAGCTAGTACTCATGATTAGAGGGTCTTGTATGGCAAATACCTGGTCCTTTGGTGGCGTTATTCTTCTCTAGAGCATGGTACTTTTTAGGCTTGGCCTCTGTTGGTGTTTTGGGACGCAGTTATACACACTTAGTATTTATAATAAGTCACCTCGAGGTTGGAGTCCAATATTGCTAATAATAGAAAGGCACCTGGTTGGGCAGTTGACGTAGTGGTTGACCACCTGGCTCAGACGAGGTAGAGAAATGATGAATATTAATGAAATGCATTTTTAATTATTATTAAAGTTGACTTTAATAATAATTAATGTATTTAAATGCACATGTTATAAAGTCACTTTGTGACTTCATTAAAGTGGGGGCCAATTATGTATAAAAGACAAATTATTTATTTACCTTGGTTTGGGCGCCCATATATTGGGATTAAATGAAAAAGCAACAAAAGCAAACTATATTATATTTTTTAAAGTGATATTCTTCATTGGGAATCATGCCTTTTATGAGGAGTATAAAAGCTTTTTTCCAAAAAGCATTTGAATCATCTTCTGACATTTATTTACACTTGGCTTTTGTGAGTTTGGCGTTTGAGGAGAAGAAACCAAGGTTTTTGTACTTAATGGGCATTGGAGAACGAAGAATTTGTCATGTTCCCAATGGAGACCCATTTTCACTCAAGCAGAAAAAAGTGTTTTTCAATGCTAAATTCAAATGTTTAAAAATAAAATATTAATGATGTTTAAATAATAATAAATTAAATTAAATTAAATTATTAAATAATAATATTTAAATTTATATTAAGGTCTCAGCCGACCCATTTGGGAAGGCATCTATGCTTTCATATATATTTGAGCTTTCCGGTTGGAGTCGGGTATCATGGAATAAGGCACAGAATGTTCACCGCATAGCTGGTCATGTCCTAGTAGGACAAAAACCCCGCCAGTGGATTTGTGCCTTTGTTCTTTATTTCCTTCATCCAATTCATCTTCGCCATTGTTTGATCGCATATATCGTTAATCGCAGGATTGAGAGAAATACCAGTTTGGGAGGACGATTGATAGCCAATGTTGCTCAGGCCATACAAGACGGATCTCAAGATCTTAATTCCTGTCACACGTCTTTGGAGTTCTCGTGGGAGAACATGACACATTAACCAAGCATCCAACGCACCTATTTCTGTTGAGAGACGAGTTCTCCCTTCATATGCGGTCAACATATTGAGGGGTGTCATTCATGCACAGCTAGAGACTTCCAAGTTGGACAACACAGAGGTGTCATCCAATTCAATTGCACGATAACATATCCATCACAACAGGAGAGGAGTCGTTGGGTCCAAGTCACGCTAAACATTGCAACTCCATTATCACTAGATCAAGAATTCAGAGCAAGCTCAGGCATATTTGGATGGAGACAGAAATCCCTATCTAAGCTATTTGGTAGATGAGTTCCCTGAGCAATCACCAGTCAGGTTGATATTAGGGTCGCTCTTTATCTTGGATCGAAGATTATTGTAACCGTCCATGTGGTTTGAATGATGGTATCGCTGGAGTAAATATTCATTGATATCTTATGATTGTTGTGCGTTGAAGATTGTTGATTTTGGGTTTGTATATGGATATTGACATATATCTTGCGATCCAGTGCATTGTAACATCCCCAATATTCGGTTGCATTGTGCTATTCTGAATCTGTTGTTGGCATTTATAATTGAACTGAGATTGATACTGCCATAATTCAACTACTGTTCTGGCTTATTCAGTTGTCTGGCGTAAACTAGTGAAATTTATCAGGACTGTGTGCAATATTTGGTGTTTCTTGTTTCATTACAAAGCTATATCTCTTGATTATTTCCTTGTGGTTTGTCAGCACATTATCACTACTGTAGCAGGCTTCTCACATCTTATGACAATTATTAACACTTGGCTTTAGTGAGTTTGGTGTGTGAGGAGAAGAAACCAGGGTTTATGTACTTAATGGGCATTGGAGAATGAAGAATCTTCATTGTGACAGCATCCTAAGGTGGTGAAATATCTTCTGAAGGTTGCTCTTTGAGTTGGCTGTAACCAGCAGTCAAATTTGTGCATATTGGAGGGAATTCTACCTAGTTTTTGAAGGGGTTATTATCAGGAATCTGAGGTACATCTAGTTGCTAATCATCAATGATTATATCACCTTGTTGGGCCGTACAAACCCCACTCAGCAGGCCGTACAACACCTTATCATAGGCGTATGAAGCTGGAAGAAGAAATGCCTATCTCCTTGGCTGCATTTCACATTCAATGAGGACGGCTAGGCTAAGGGTTATTGTTTTGAGCTTTACATCAGTGGAGAAATTTGTTATTGCTGCCAGGCATCCAATACTTGAGGTTGCTGTAGCAGATTATAAATTCCAGATTTTCTGAGAAAGTTTCAGACCAGCATGTAATGCATTTGTAATCCGGGTATGGAGTAATATTGTGAGTTTTTAATTAGAGCATTCGGAACTTGAAGAGTCTTATGTTCTTGCAATTTAGAGAAAACAATCTGCTCATAGTAGTTTATACATTTGCTGAGTTATTAGCTTAAGATTTTCTTCAGTTGTTATTATTTGCATATGATCTCTCTTTACTGGCATTTGTATATCAAAACTCAAATTAAAGGCAAACATTCACAAAACAAAAAAAATCAGACCAGAAGTGCAAAGTTTCATTTTGGGAGAACAAGGGTTCTTACATGTGCATGAACAATTTGGCAGATTCTGAATTGATTTCCATTTACAAACTAATTTAGAATGAAAAGGACTGATAAGTGACTGAAACTTCACCTCTTTAAGACCCTAAATCACTCAGAAATGATTTGCAGCAAAGACACTTCTGTTCTGACACTTAGCATGATATGCAATGCAAGGACTCTCATTGATTTTCTGAATATTTATGTTGAGAAAATACTTCAGATCAGACCTAGCAAAGTCTCACAAATACAAAGCCTGAACATACAATTGACTGATTACATATAGATTATCAGTCCGGAGATGGACATCAGAATTACCATGACTTTCAAATGGATGCAATTGTTGATGTTAATACAGCGTCGGGCCTTATCCTTCCAGCCAGTAAATAAATTCAATATAGCCTATCATCTATTTAATGTATTCTAGTCAATAGTAGTGAAGAGGCGCTTCCCTTGGAAAATAAAATAAATACTAATTATCATTGGGCCGACCTCTCCTTGATGATCGCACTATTTCACATGAGACGTGTTCTTTGGAGGCCGACCTTGCATCATGAAGGGATGCGTCCTTTCCAGCGATTTGTATAAATGGAAGATCATTTCCATTCATTTGACAATCAAGTTCATTCATTCATTCGAACTCCTTGAAGAAGTTCGCACTTGAGCAGCAGATCATTATTTTGAGCAGCAGATCATCATCTTGAGCAGCAGACCTTCACATTGTTGCAGCGAATATATTTCAAGGAGAAATATATTCATTTTGTATCTTCGCATCTAGGAGAGGTGCTATTATTCATTGTATCAAATTCGGCATTGTGTTGGGCCTGAGTTGTAAGCAGATTTCTGCTCTTATTCCAGAATATATAAGCGATATATTTGCTGGGTTTTTCCCCTTGAGTTTGGAGGGTTTTCCCAGGGTATCTTGTGGTGTTCATTGTCTTATGTGTTGCATTTTCTGATTGCTTTCATTTCTGATCCTAAAATTAACAGCAATGACTTTCCTACGACTTATATGTATTGACATCACATAGCAGCACACTCAAAAATTGATGACAAAAATGAACTGAGAACAGCTCAAGTTCTAATCCAACTGAGTCTTATTACAATGACAAAATAACTAGATAACAGCAATGATAGAAATCAACTCCAAATCCTCAAACCTGGCATAGACTAGACGACCTTGGCAAAGGAGGTGTCGCTCAGACTTATTTGCAAATTCCACGCATAGCTGAAGTCTCCAACATCCACGAAATGGCCAAGAATCATTTACAAAATCCTCAATAAGGTGCTAGAAAATCAGATGCAGCTGCTAGCAGTTAACTCGTCCTTCAAGTATGAGAAATGGTGAGTGAAGATGCCACAAACTGGGTGCATTAGACTGATAGAAACCCTCGATTTAGACTGCAATATGTAGATAGAACCAGTGCCTAGGGTTTAAGAAACCCTCAGACCTTCTTCAAGACTATAATCAGCTTCAAATGAAATAAATCACTGTTAATTCTTGAGCTCAACATGAACCTCCATTTTCAACTCAAACCCTCATCAAACATTTGAACCATGATCTCAAATTTGGCCTCCACAAAGACCATTAAATTTACCAAATAAGATCTTGTAGGAAATCTGAATGATCCCCTCCACAAACTCCAACTAGGGTAGATAGTTTCACTACCGAAACCAGTGCCCTAGGGTCTTCAATCCCTCAAACCTGAAAATCCTTCAAGCTCTCCCAAAGTGCAATGAGAAATAAAATCCAAGTATGCTCAAATGTCTAGCTCACAGTTCCTTATAAAGAACTTTTTGATCTTCTAGAAAGATCCTCCAAAAATCTTCTAGAACAATATTATAATATTTCCAAAAGTGACATTATAATATTTTATTTTCACTTAAGTCACTTTTAAAATATCAATTAAGTGACTTTATAATTTATTCTTTTATTTTAGTCACTTTAATTAAATTAATTAAAAATAAAGTTACCTTTATGATTTAATTTATTTAGATAACTTTATAAATAATTAATTTAATATTATTCCCTCACTTCACCTTTAGCCTTCGGGAATAATAAAGGCTAAATGATCCTCCTGAGTGGTTACTGAGAAGGGGGCATTACAAATGACTGGGGGCTCCAACACCTAGAACTAGATGCTAAACCCCTAACAATAACCAAGCACAAAAATATAAAATAATTTTTTTAATTAAACCCAATCACTGTACCTGGATGTGACAAAGCTAACACAAGGTGATGCAATGCTTATGCAGTACACAAAATATGCCATAGAGAATATTCACCCAATCTACCTGCAACCTACAACATTGTATGGACTATATGGATCCATAAAGTTGTACGAACTCATTTTTATGCAGATTCCTCAAACCGTCAAAAATAGATGACATTTTTCCACCTCCAAAATATGAAGTGTTTTATATGAAAACAGGGGGTTTTGGGCCTTCTCGACTCAATGGTGAGGTTTGTTTTGCTCCAAAGTGCACCCAACAAAAGCTCATACTTGATTATCTCCTAGATTTGAGAAGGGGTTTACAGATTTGAAGCTTTGATACCATGTTAGTGTCACCAATGGACTCAAGCTCGCAAGATCACCAACAAAACCGAAGGTTACCTGAGAGCAGCAAGAGCAAAATATTGCTTGATTATGGTGCAAAATGGATTATGATTAAAACCCCATTATAAAATGTACATACGATGCCTCGCTTATATAGGCAAAGTTGAGAGATAGGACTAACTATGACAATGACAAGTGTCTTAATCCTATGTCATGTGACAACTAGAGATAAGATCACATGTTTACTAGAGACTTCTAAAAAGATTTCTAACTTAAATTTAACATGTGAACATTTGTGAATAGGACCTAACTAATGACTAGTTAGATAATGTGCCTTGTTCACACTACATATAAGAAACAAAGAGGTAAAACACTTATTCACACCAAAAGACAAGCTAACAAAATATTCACATTTCTTTCTTATTTTAGTTGATTACATGGCACCACAAGAGACAGATGTGTTCTTCAAATAAATTTTCAAACTCCATGGACTGTCAAAGTCAATTTGTAAGCAACTGCAACACCAAATTTTTAAGTCTATATTGGCAAGAACTTTTCTAATTAGTAGGCACTGCACTCACTCCAAGCACAAGCTAACACCCACAAATAGATGGCCAAACAAAAATAGTTAACAAATGGGTAGAAGAATATTTAAGGAATTATGTTTCAAGAAAACAAAAGGCATGGGTCAAATTCCTCCAATTGGGGGAGTATTGCTACAATACAATGCACTAAATGTCTTTTAAAGCCTTGTACGAATATGATATCCCAACTTATGTTGATTTGGTCATGTCAATTAGCAAGGTGCCAAGGACCAAAGATTTGATTCAAACAAGCCAAGAAGTGTTGAAGATCTTTAAGGTACACCTACAACAAGCTCAGAATCAACACAAACAATATATAGACCAGCGAAGAATTGAGAGTACTTTTGAAGTAGGGGACATGGTTTTCCTAAGATTGCTGCCTTACAAGCAATCATCTCTACGAATGAGTGGAGCAGAAAAGCTCAAACCATGTTTTTATGGACCATACAGGATTATATGAAGAATTGGAGTTGTGGCATATGAGTTAAAATTATCAAAAGGGCGCAATATCCATAATGTCTTCCATGTATCATGCCTCAAATGGGTGATTGGGCAGCACCTTCTACCTTCTACAACTCTACCACCTTCAGATGACTAGGGGAAATTAGTTCTTGAGCCCAAAGCCATTATGTACATCAAGGAACGAAAGCTAAGAAACAAAAGCACTACAAAATATTTGGTGAGATGGAAGAATCTTCTTGAAGAAGATGCCACCTGTTAGGGTTCAGATATCTTTGAGCATCCAAACTTGTATTGCTTAAAAGCAAGCAATTCCGGCAGGGGAGGTTTGTCATGTTCCCATTAAAATATTGCAAATATTATAGCAAAAGAAAAAAATAAAAATATATTAAAATTCGAACAATATAGCCACCTCAACAAGATAAAGGGCAAAAGTGGCCGCCTCAACTAGTAAAGAAGATAATGATTTGATCTTTATGTGGACCGCAGATGCCGCTTTTTCTGTTATTTTGCTTCCTGTACTTAAGAACATTGCTGCACTGACCTATTTCATTTGTTTAAGAACATTAATATGATTGCATTTCATTTGCGTATCTCAACATTGAGGTGCAGGTGACATTATATGGTAGCTCTGTTCCCCTAATGTCTATTTCAACACAAGAAAACGGGCGCTAGCCACACTTCTCGTGGAGAGGTCTGCCGCTCCAATTTTCCATGTGTAGTTGAACCCATCACAAGTTCTCAGAGGCCTATAGGAATAATAAGGATCTCTACCATTGAAGAGCGGGATAGGTTATTCTTTCAGACAAGAGTTTGTGCTGTTGCTTCAAATTTAATTTTGCCGTAGCTCCATGAAATCCTTACTGTCCGGCTATAGGAATACATGGAAACTTGTCCTTCAAAATTGGAGCCCTATCTTTTTGGTTGGATAGTTCGAGCGGCCACTGGAGTGGTGGCGGAGGGGACCGCGGACAGGAGATTTTCTGAAG
>CM021106.1:367740762-367888431 GCA_007115665.2 Sequoiadendron giganteum
AAAAGAAGAGCCAAAGGAACAATCAGCAGATTTGAAGTTCCCTGAATCGGCGAGTAAGGATCCAAAGAATGATTTTTACGATGTTAAGGAAAAAGAACCACTAGATGCTACCACAAGTGAAGTGAACAAGAAATTCTACATTAGTGATGTAGAGATTGTTCTTAATCAGCAGCATGAAGGTTTGGATTCACTTGATGATCCATTATATGAACATAGCATTACCTCACCAGCTCAACATCATAATTGCAAGGGATCGGATTGTGAGTTGGGTGTCTTTGAAGATGTTATTGTCAGAACACATGAAGAAGCCACAAAAGGGTATGACAACGATTCTGATTTGTGTGACAGTAGTCTGATATATTTGCATCAGCATGAGGTTACTGCCATTACACATAAGAATGATGGTTGTGTGGAGTCACCTAATGCTGGCACTCAAGTTTCAGGTGGTAGTGATGCAATAGGTGTTGTGGATTCAAGCCACAACAAGTCTGATTTTGTCAATCAGACCTTAGAAGCTGTGGACAAGACACAAGTTTTGTGTGATGGGTGGTTTCTAAGAGCTGAGAAGGCGAAGTTATTGGCTTCCCAAGCAAAACAACGTTTGCAAGAGATCAAGGAACATTGCAACCAGCTAGATCAAGCAAAGAAGCAGAGTGAGTCACACCTTAGATCTCTACTTCTTCCAAGGAAAGAAGACATGGAGAGGGAGTATTCAAACGATGAGACTCTTGAGATAAGAAAACAAGAAGAATATGCAGTTATGTGTGAACAAGAGAAGAGGTATGATTCAAAAAACTTTATTGGTACACGTAGCTTGCATCTTGAGTCTCATGAGATACCTCTAGTTGAGAACTCATTTAAGGTTCAAGTCCTAGAGTTGGGTGAGCAAGTGGATTATACATTCAATGGATCAGCCACTAATGTCCTTACTACACATGTGCATGGAAACTTGGGTGTGTCAGATTTGTATTGGTCTGTAAGCATCTATGACATACTTAGTGAAAACACAATCTGTTCACATTGATGGCTCTATGGCAGAGTGTGTAGCAGCTCTGTTTCAGAGATAGGTATTGCATTACATGGAGATTCTTGTGCACAATTTATATGGGGATGATTGTCAATGTTTGGATCCGGGTGGTGACAAGCTTGGCACAAGAGTGTGGTTGGATCCCGGTGAATTACTTCACCACTCTCAACATGGTGAATGTTATGTCAGAGTTGCACAAGAATTTCATCGGGTAATGAGTATGGCAGACTTCCATTCTAGCTATGGGATCCAGGGATCCATTTGGCTGGTGGATTGCTTCCTTCTTCTGTCGGGGTTGACCTAGTTACAGGGCACAATGGTATCATGTTGACGCCACAAGATTTGGATGGGGCATTCTACAGGATGATATGGGATCCCGGCATTCAATTGAACGATGATCATAGTATTTGGGATCCTTCTGGTGCATCTAGATTCCGAACAGAGCTCACAGAGGAGTTTTACAGTGTGTACACGGTGGGGAGTGCCTACAGTTTTGTTTTTGATTCACCTGTACACGATTTGTAATCGATGCACAATTCTTGTGTGCATGGGGTAGATAGTTTGTATTATGATTCTCTTGGCGCAGTTGAGGGAAGCAAATTATTTCAATGCTCAGAGTTGCTTCCTCCTGAGGTACATGACACCGAGAATGTTGTCGGTTACGGTGGTTACAGTGATTTGTCAGTTGTACTTATGTTGGTGCTTCAGGAGTCAATTGTTGTTGTGAGGGACATTATACAGGTCTTCCCTTGGGACCCAATTGGAGTGGTGTTTCTTTGCAGAAGAGATTGCTTGAGGACAAGCAATTTCAGGGAGGGTGGACTGTAATGTCCCCATTTTTGCTCGCCTTAATGTTTCGTTGACTGGCCTATCATTTGACCCTCGTAAGCTAGTACTCATGATTAGAGGGTCTTGTATGGCAAATACCTGGTCCTTTGGTGGCGTTATTCTTCTCTAGAGCATGGTACTTTTTAGGCTTGGCCTCTGTTGGTGTTTTGGGACGCAGTTATACACACTTAGTATTTATAATAAGTCACCTCGAGGTTGGAGTCCAATATTGCTAATAATAGAAAGGCACCTGGTTGGGCAGTTGACGTAGTGGTTGACCACCTGGCTCAGACGAGGTAGAGAAATGATGAATATTAATGAAATGCATTTTTAATTATTATTAAAGTTGACTTTAATAATAATTAATGTATTTAAATGCACATGTTATAAAGTCACTTTGTGACTTCATTAAAGTGGGGGCCAATTATGTATAAAAGACAAATTATTTATTTACCTTGGTTTGGGCGCCCATATATTGGGATTAAATGAAAAAGCAACAAAAGCAAACTATATTATATTTTTTAAAGTGATATTCTTCATTGGGAATCATGCCTTTTATGAGGAGTATAAAAGCTTTTTTCCAAAAAGCATTTGAATCATCTTCTGACATTTATTTACACTTGGCTTTTGTGAGTTTGGCGTTTGAGGAGAAGAAACCAAGGTTTTTGTACTTAATGGGCATTGGAGAACGAAGAATTTGTCATGTTCCCAATGGAGACCCATTTTCACTCAAGCAGAAAAAAGTGTTTTTCAATGCTAAATTCAAATGTTTAAAAATAAAATATTAATGATGTTTAAATAATAATAAATTAAATTAAATTAAATTATTAAATAATAATATTTAAATTTATATTAAGGTCTCAGCCGACCCATTTGGGAAGGCATCTATGCTTTCATATATATTTGAGCTTTCCGGTTGGAGTCGGGTATCATGGAATAAGGCACAGAATGTTCACCGCATAGCTGGTCATGTCCTAGTAGGACAAAAACCCCGCCAGTGGATTTGTGCCTTTGTTCTTTATTTCCTTCATCCAATTCATCTTCGCCATTGTTTGATCGCATATATCGTTAATCGCAGGATTGAGAGAAATACCAGTTTGGGAGGACGATTGATAGCCAATGTTGCTCAGGCCATACAAGACGGATCTCAAGATCTTAATTCCTGTCACACGTCTTTGGAGTTCTCGTGGGAGAACATGACACATTAACCAAGCATCCAACGCACCTATTTCTGTTGAGAGACGAGTTCTCCCTTCATATGCGGTCAACATATTGAGGGGTGTCATTCATGCACAGCTAGAGACTTCCAAGTTGGACAACACAGAGGTGTCATCCAATTCAATTGCACGATAACATATCCATCACAACAGGAGAGGAGTCGTTGGGTCCAAGTCACGCTAAACATTGCAACTCCATTATCACTAGATCAAGAATTCAGAGCAAGCTCAGGCATATTTGGATGGAGACAGAAATCCCTATCTAAGCTATTTGGTAGATGAGTTCCCTGAGCAATCACCAGTCAGGTTGATATTAGGGTCGCTCTTTATCTTGGATCGAAGATTATTGTAACCGTCCATGTGGTTTGAATGATGGTATCGCTGGAGTAAATATTCATTGATATCTTATGATTGTTGTGCGTTGAAGATTGTTGATTTTGGGTTTGTATATGGATATTGACATATATCTTGCGATCCAGTGCATTGTAACATCCCCAATATTCGGTTGCATTGTGCTATTCTGAATCTGTTGTTGGCATTTATAATTGAACTGAGATTGATACTGCCATAATTCAACTACTGTTCTGGCTTATTCAGTTGTCTGGCGTAAACTAGTGAAATTTATCAGGACTGTGTGCAATATTTGGTGTTTCTTGTTTCATTACAAAGCTATATCTCTTGATTATTTCCTTGTGGTTTGTCAGCACATTATCACTACTGTAGCAGGCTTCTCACATCTTATGACAATTATTAACACTTGGCTTTAGTGAGTTTGGTGTGTGAGGAGAAGAAACCAGGGTTTATGTACTTAATGGGCATTGGAGAATGAAGAATCTTCATTGTGACAGCATCCTAAGGTGGTGAAATATCTTCTGAAGGTTGCTCTTTGAGTTGGCTGTAACCAGCAGTCAAATTTGTGCATATTGGAGGGAATTCTACCTAGTTTTTGAAGGGGTTATTATCAGGAATCTGAGGTACATCTAGTTGCTAATCATCAATGATTATATCACCTTGTTGGGCCGTACAAACCCCACTCAGCAGGCCGTACAACACCTTATCATAGGCGTATGAAGCTGGAAGAAGAAATGCCTATCTCCTTGGCTGCATTTCACATTCAATGAGGACGGCTAGGCTAAGGGTTATTGTTTTGAGCTTTACATCAGTGGAGAAATTTGTTATTGCTGCCAGGCATCCAATACTTGAGGTTGCTGTAGCAGATTATAAATTCCAGATTTTCTGAGAAAGTTTCAGACCAGCATGTAATGCATTTGTAATCCGGGTATGGAGTAATATTGTGAGTTTTTAATTAGAGCATTCGGAACTTGAAGAGTCTTATGTTCTTGCAATTTAGAGAAAACAATCTGCTCATAGTAGTTTATACATTTGCTGAGTTATTAGCTTAAGATTTTCTTCAGTTGTTATTATTTGCATATGATCTCTCTTTACTGGCATTTGTATATCAAAACTCAAATTAAAGGCAAACATTCACAAAACAAAAAAAATCAGACCAGAAGTGCAAAGTTTCATTTTGGGAGAACAAGGGTTCTTACATGTGCATGAACAATTTGGCAGATTCTGAATTGATTTCCATTTACAAACTAATTTAGAATGAAAAGGACTGATAAGTGACTGAAACTTCACCTCTTTAAGACCCTAAATCACTCAGAAATGATTTGCAGCAAAGACACTTCTGTTCTGACACTTAGCATGATATGCAATGCAAGGACTCTCATTGATTTTCTGAATATTTATGTTGAGAAAATACTTCAGATCAGACCTAGCAAAGTCTCACAAATACAAAGCCTGAACATACAATTGACTGATTACATATAGATTATCAGTCCGGAGATGGACATCAGAATTACCATGACTTTCAAATGGATGCAATTGTTGATGTTAATACAGCGTCGGGCCTTATCCTTCCAGCCAGTAAATAAATTCAATATAGCCTATCATCTATTTAATGTATTCTAGTCAATAGTAGTGAAGAGGCGCTTCCCTTGGAAAATAAAATAAATACTAATTATCATTGGGCCGACCTCTCCTTGATGATCGCACTATTTCACATGAGACGTGTTCTTTGGAGGCCGACCTTGCATCATGAAGGGATGCGTCCTTTCCAGCGATTTGTATAAATGGAAGATCATTTCCATTCATTTGACAATCAAGTTCATTCATTCATTCGAACTCCTTGAAGAAGTTCGCACTTGAGCAGCAGATCATTATTTTGAGCAGCAGATCATCATCTTGAGCAGCAGACCTTCACATTGTTGCAGCGAATATATTTCAAGGAGAAATATATTCATTTTGTATCTTCGCATCTAGGAGAGGTGCTATTATTCATTGTATCAAATTCGGCATTGTGTTGGGCCTGAGTTGTAAGCAGATTTCTGCTCTTATTCCAGAATATATAAGCGATATATTTGCTGGGTTTTTCCCCTTGAGTTTGGAGGGTTTTCCCAGGGTATCTTGTGGTGTTCATTGTCTTATGTGTTGCATTTTCTGATTGCTTTCATTTCTGATCCTAAAATTAACAGCAATGACTTTCCTACGACTTATATGTATTGACATCACATAGCAGCACACTCAAAAATTGATGACAAAAATGAACTGAGAACAGCTCAAGTTCTAATCCAACTGAGTCTTATTACAATGACAAAATAACTAGATAACAGCAATGATAGAAATCAACTCCAAATCCTCAAACCTGGCATAGACTAGACGACCTTGGCAAAGGAGGTGTCGCTCAGACTTATTTGCAAATTCCACGCATAGCTGAAGTCTCCAACATCCACGAAATGGCCAAGAATCATTTACAAAATCCTCAATAAGGTGCTAGAAAATCAGATGCAGCTGCTAGCAGTTAACTCGTCCTTCAAGTATGAGAAATGGTGAGTGAAGATGCCACAAACTGGGTGCATTAGACTGATAGAAACCCTCGATTTAGACTGCAATATGTAGATAGAACCAGTGCCTAGGGTTTAAGAAACCCTCAGACCTTCTTCAAGACTATAATCAGCTTCAAATGAAATAAATCACTGTTAATTCTTGAGCTCAACATGAACCTCCATTTTCAACTCAAACCCTCATCAAACATTTGAACCATGATCTCAAATTTGGCCTCCACAAAGACCATTAAATTTACCAAATAAGATCTTGTAGGAAATCTGAATGATCCCCTCCACAAACTCCAACTAGGGTAGATAGTTTCACTACCGAAACCAGTGCCCTAGGGTCTTCAATCCCTCAAACCTGAAAATCCTTCAAGCTCTCCCAAAGTGCAATGAGAAATAAAATCCAAGTATGCTCAAATGTCTAGCTCACAGTTCCTTATAAAGAACTTTTTGATCTTCTAGAAAGATCCTCCAAAAATCTTCTAGAACAATATTATAATATTTCCAAAAGTGACATTATAATATTTTATTTTCACTTAAGTCACTTTTAAAATATCAATTAAGTGACTTTATAATTTATTCTTTTATTTTAGTCACTTTAATTAAATTAATTAAAAATAAAGTTACCTTTATGATTTAATTTATTTAGATAACTTTATAAATAATTAATTTAATATTATTCCCTCACTTCACCTTTAGCCTTCGGGAATAATAAAGGCTAAATGATCCTCCTGAGTGGTTACTGAGAAGGGGGCATTACAAATGACTGGGGGCTCCAACACCTAGAACTAGATGCTAAACCCCTAACAATAACCAAGCACAAAAATATAAAATAATTTTTTTAATTAAACCCAATCACTGTACCTGGATGTGACAAAGCTAACACAAGGTGATGCAATGCTTATGCAGTACACAAAATATGCCATAGAGAATATTCACCCAATCTACCTGCAACCTACAACATTGTATGGACTATATGGATCCATAAAGTTGTACGAACTCATTTTTATGCAGATTCCTCAAACCGTCAAAAATAGATGACATTTTTCCACCTCCAAAATATGAAGTGTTTTATATGAAAACAGGGGGTTTTGGGCCTTCTCGACTCAATGGTGAGGTTTGTTTTGCTCCAAAGTGCACCCAACAAAAGCTCATACTTGATTATCTCCTAGATTTGAGAAGGGGTTTACAGATTTGAAGCTTTGATACCATGTTAGTGTCACCAATGGACTCAAGCTCGCAAGATCACCAACAAAACCGAAGGTTACCTGAGAGCAGCAAGAGCAAAATATTGCTTGATTATGGTGCAAAATGGATTATGATTAAAACCCCATTATAAAATGTACATACGATGCCTCGCTTATATAGGCAAAGTTGAGAGATAGGACTAACTATGACAATGACAAGTGTCTTAATCCTATGTCATGTGACAACTAGAGATAAGATCACATGTTTACTAGAGACTTCTAAAAAGATTTCTAACTTAAATTTAACATGTGAACATTTGTGAATAGGACCTAACTAATGACTAGTTAGATAATGTGCCTTGTTCACACTACATATAAGAAACAAAGAGGTAAAACACTTATTCACACCAAAAGACAAGCTAACAAAATATTCACATTTCTTTCTTATTTTAGTTGATTACATGGCACCACAAGAGACAGATGTGTTCTTCAAATAAATTTTCAAACTCCATGGACTGTCAAAGTCAATTTGTAAGCAACTGCAACACCAAATTTTTAAGTCTATATTGGCAAGAACTTTTCTAATTAGTAGGCACTGCACTCACTCCAAGCACAAGCTAACACCCACAAATAGATGGCCAAACAAAAATAGTTAACAAATGGGTAGAAGAATATTTAAGGAATTATGTTTCAAGAAAACAAAAGGCATGGGTCAAATTCCTCCAATTGGGGGAGTATTGCTACAATACAATGCACTAAATGTCTTTTAAAGCCTTGTACGAATATGATATCCCAACTTATGTTGATTTGGTCATGTCAATTAGCAAGGTGCCAAGGACCAAAGATTTGATTCAAACAAGCCAAGAAGTGTTGAAGATCTTTAAGGTACACCTACAACAAGCTCAGAATCAACACAAACAATATATAGACCAGCGAAGAATTGAGAGTACTTTTGAAGTAGGGGACATGGTTTTCCTAAGATTGCTGCCTTACAAGCAATCATCTCTACGAATGAGTGGAGCAGAAAAGCTCAAACCATGTTTTTATGGACCATACAGGATTATATGAAGAATTGGAGTTGTGGCATATGAGTTAAAATTATCAAAAGGGCGCAATATCCATAATGTCTTCCATGTATCATGCCTCAAATGGGTGATTGGGCAGCACCTTCTACCTTCTACAACTCTACCACCTTCAGATGACTAGGGGAAATTAGTTCTTGAGCCCAAAGCCATTATGTACATC
The DNA here is from genome assembly GCA_007115665.2 of Sequoiadendron giganteum. Taxonomy (NCBI): domain Eukaryota; kingdom Viridiplantae; phylum Streptophyta; class Pinopsida; order Cupressales; family Cupressaceae; genus Sequoiadendron; species Sequoiadendron giganteum. The sequence continues at coordinate 367,749,161 of CM021106.1, forward strand.
AAGGAACGAAAGCTAAGAAACAAAAGCACTACAAAATATTTGGTGAGATGGAAGAATCTTCTTGAAGAAGATGCCACCTGTTAGGGTTCAGATATCTTTGAGCATCCAAACTTGTATTGCTTAAAAGCAAGCAATTCCGGCAGGGGAGGTTTGTCATGTTCCCATTAAAATATTGCAAATATTATAGCAAAAGAAAAAAATAAAAATATATTAAAATTCGAACAATATAGCCACCTCAACAAGATAAAGGGCAAAAGTGGCCGCCTCAACTAGTAAAGAAGATAATGATTTGATCTTTATGTGGACCGCAGATGCCGCTTTTTCTGTTATTTTGCTTCCTGTACTTAAGAACATTGCTGCACTGACCTATTTCATTTGTTTAAGAACATTAATATGATTGCATTTCATTTGCGTATCTCAACATTGAGGTGCAGGTGACATTATATGGTAGCTCTGTTCCCCTAATGTCTATTTCAACACAAGAAAACGGGCGCTAGCCACACTTCTCGTGGAGAGGTCTGCCGCTCCAATTTTCCATGTGTAGTTGAACCCATCACAAGTTCTCAGAGGCCTATAGGAATAATAAGGATCTCTACCATTGAAGAGCGGGATAGGTTATTCTTTCAGACAAGAGTTTGTGCTGTTGCTTCAAATTTAATTTTGCCGTAGCTCCATGAAATCCTTACTGTCCGGCTATAGGAATACATGGAAACTTGTCCTTCAAAATTGGAGCCCTATCTTTTTGGTTGGATAGTTCGAGCGGCCACTGGAGTGGTGGCGGAGGGGACCGCGGACAGGAGATTTTCTGAAGCCATTCGAACAATTTAGGATACCTTTTGCTAAATGGCAATCTTCGTCTGGTAATTGTTTTCAATAACAATGCTGCTAATAGTTATTTTTATGAAAACTATATTTGAATGGGGAATTTTCATTTTTCATGAGACACATTTAGCCGCAAAAACTTGTGACAGCTCTTGTGCAGAAAAAACTAAGAAATGTAGATGACAACTCTTCGATTATCTTAGAGAATGCCTAAACAAACCGAAATAAGAAACGTAAAGGACATTATTTTGAATTTGTGTTAAGGATGTGAATAAGCAATAAACGTAGAATGAGCACCTTCGAACGCAGCCCGAAGAGGTTCGAATCTCACTGATACGCCTTTTAAGCCAATTGCGTTCATTGCTGTGCTGCTGCGGTTAGGAAAATTCTTTGGCTGTTTGTGGATATTCTGACATTTTCTCGACAAGTTGTTACAATTCAGTAGAGCACGCGTTGGTGAGTACGGAAAGGTTGGATGTGGGGGGTGAGAGCAGGAGTATACTGGAACTAAACACATCATGATTATATTTACAGACTTCTAGGATTGCGGAGGCTCTGAGGACATAGCCAAGTAATGAGTTACAAGATAATGAAAATAGGTGTAAAGAAAAGTGGCACGTTTATCTACTTATAGGCATTGGCCTTATTTTAAAGCATAATTTGAAGTTTAATTGATTTCTTAGACTAGATGAGGTGTATAATTAGCGAGGATGATAGTATGTTTCTTAAATGTGTCATTCATCAAGATTCAAATCTGTTGGAAGTATGATATGGATTGTATGAAGATTGTGTTATGGGTGCCCATTATTTCTTAGATCAAGATTTTGCCATAGAATAGATCCCCCTCATTCCTTGATTCTCAACTCAAAGATATTACCAAATTATTTAAGTTATGAGTAGGATTATGAAGCCAATTGTAATGTTAAATGGTAGCAAAGGATGGATTCTAACCATGTAAAAATATTAACAAAACTCCTTAACTTAAATTAACATAACATTCATTTATATGTCAAATTATTAATATTTAATATTAAACATGTTATCAGTGATATTATATTAAAATAATTAGTAAATGGAAGAAAAGCTAATTCTTGGAAACAAATGTTGTCTAAAATAAAATAATTCTTATAAAAATAAATTTTCTTTATGTCTTTTCTTATTTATCTTATTTATTATTTATGTGTACATCAATTTAATAATTTAGATGGACATTCAAAATGATATTCATATAAAAATATATAATAATTTATGAAATAAAAGTTAAGAGTAATTTTTTTCATTTATTTTTTTTAAGTTTGAAAATAATTTTTATTATATAAAGTAAATAATCTTTGTAAATAATTTTATATTAATCTAAGATAATTAAAAGAATGCTCACAATAATAGAAATTTTAATATATACTAATCCACAACAATTTCAAATGATGAAGGCGGTCGATTAATTCCATCATTCTATGCATACCCAATCACAAGTGTTTTGAGATTTTCATTAATGAGATTGTGAGGTTTGCCTTTTGGGATTTTACTCTTCAAGCGTGTGTCTAGTACACAGTCTTGATTGCCCAAGGCATTCGAATTTGGCTTAAAAGTTTTAGTGATTGGGTGAGCTCTCACTTTTTTGAAAATTCTAACCTTTTGCTCTCACAAAGTTCATGAGTTTTCAGTGTGCAAAGTGGCGATATGGGTGGCGATAGGGTGAGAATGGAGCCAGACAATTGTGGGGAATTTCGCAAGGACCCACTGGTTTGGCACATCTGTGTTGAAGGCGATTTGGCGTCGTTAATGGAAAGCTTGGTGGGTCATGATCTGAAGTTGTCTGTGCAGTTTGCAAGTTCTTGGAAAGAAAGAAGGGTTACCATAGGTGGTATATCCTTCGAGGTGAATGAAGAGGTGATTGCTCAGGCGACGGGGATGTCGTGCATTGGGAATAAGTACCCCAAGCACACAAAGGCTCAAGACAATGAAATCCTTAACACTTTCTTTGTGGGTAATGAAAAACATGTTCGCTCTCAGTCTGGCTTTGAAAGAGAAGCTCTTTCGCGGCCCTAGGACCAGGTCTGCCTCGCTCTCATGAAGTATGTCACCCTTTAAGGTAGATATAAAACTTTTTCTATCATTTACCTCTCTTGAATCACCTTCGCCATCAAATTTTGCTAAGATTCTTGTTTTTCTTACTTACTGATTTGGAAAGCTCTGTTGAGAAGTGCATTGAAACTATTGCCCAAAACCCTAAGGATTCTCCTCCCCTACCGCCCCACCAAGGCCTCATCTTGAGGCTTTACCATTTTTACCTCACCCTATGCCTACCTAAACCCATATTTGTTGTCTGCATTGAGGAAATTGAACCTCCTACTCAAGCCAATATCTCCCCAGTTGAGTCTAAGGGTCCCAAAAGAAAAACTCCTATTGTGACTACTAATACCCCTAAGCCTAAACAGACCGCCAAAAAATTGAAGGGGAGTGCGGCGATTGCCCAGTCTAATGTTGTGGTTGATCTTTGCGAGCTTAAGTCTGCCCCTACCATGACTGACTACAAACCTATTGCAAAGAAGAAAGTGAAGGATGAGGGGAAGGGTTTGGCAGAGCCATTGACCGTTGACAGAAGAGGGAAGAATGCTGTGGGAAAGGATTCCAAGGGGGATACCATGGTTGCTACTATGGTGGAGACTAGGATTGAAAATACCAACATTAGGAGATCTAGTAGATTGGAAAAAAATAATAAGGTGCAGATCAAGGAAATTTCTTCTAACGAGGAGCAGTCTGATAGCAAAGGCAAAAGGATTGAGGAAGATTATGAGGATGAGGAGGAGGAGTTTGTTGAAGGGCCTAGCAACTTTTCGACCTTCAACAAAACGCTTAATGAGAACTCGGCTTCCCAGTCCTCTGACCCTCAAGATGTGGAGTTTGTTGACATGGCGAAGACTGTGGATAAAGAGGTGGATCATAGTGTGTTGCTGGAGTGGATGGTGAAGCTTGAGAAGAAGTTTAGTGGCTTGACTAAGTTCACTATCAAGTTGGTCCACTATGTGACTAGCACCCTCTCTGTTGTTCTTAAGGATGAGATGGAGAAGACTCTAAACAATGGTCCTGAATGGGTCGGGGAGGATGTTGTTAACCTCCTTTCTAAGAATTAGGAAAATGCTAGTTAGTGTTCTTGTCGGTTGTTGGTCCGTTGTGTCTATGGATTTTTTTGGTTTGTGGTTTTTTGTCTTTTTTGGACTTGATCTTTTTTGGCCGTTGAGGCTCAATGTGTAAAGGATGTGACACCCTATAAATGTTCCTTATCGTATCAAAAATAATTTCAAATGATGATGTAATACATAATAATAGATATATTTTAAACAAATATATTAATACATGCATCTATTGATTTAATTAAAGAATTATTTTATTTTACTTTTTAAAAAAAATTATCTTTTTTTAATTTAAGAATTATTTTATTTTATTTACATTATTTACTTTATTTTTATATGATTATTTTATTTATTAAATAAATGTTTAGTTTATTTAAAAATTATTTTAATTTATTTTCTTTTTAATAATAGAAGAAAATGGTATATTTAATCAAATTAAATAATAAGGTATTATAAGGTGTGAATTCAATCTAAAGAGCTTAGAGTGCATATGCATAATATCATTTACATCATTATTTGAACCTCTTAAGGCAATAAGACTTCTAGGTCCTCCAATTAGGTATGATCCAACCCTTTAATTATCTCATATTGTCAAGTTTTTTAGGTGATCTAAATCATCATGACACAACAAATTAACTTAATACTAACCTTTATTGAAGAAAATTATCTTTCATGAGTCAACAACTCAACGAATTATCAAACACTAGTACAAAAACATCAATATATGATTAAAAGAATACTAAAAACTACTTATAAATGACTAAGCATGGTCACATGACCTTTAGTAGTTTATTGCCAGTCATTTATAATGTAACCAAATTGATGACTAAACCATTTGTAATCACTTATTAGTTGTTTTGATTGATCAATTTAGTAGTATAATTAGTCGTTAATTTGGTAGTATATTTTGTAGTACATTTAGTCATTGATTTTTGTTAGTTCTAGTGATTTATTCCGTTATAGTAGTCATTTATTTAGTCATTGTAATAATTAATTTTCGTCAATTGGTAGTATATTTAGTCATTTGTATTCACTGATTTCCGCACATTAGTAGTATATTTAGTCATTTGTATTAATTGATTTATGTCAATTGGTAGTATATTTAGTCAATTTGATTATTAATTGACGTCAATTAGTAGTATATTTAGTCATTTTAATTGGTTGGTATTTGAGGATTTAAATATAAAACATAAAAATACACATCAATCATGAATTGCACACAATAAGGCGGCCATTAAGAAGGAAAAATCATTGAAATTTATTAAAAAAAAGGTGTTCGTACAACTTGCACAAGTCTGAAATATCTATCTTGATTGAAAAATGCTTAGAAATAGAGTATTACAATGTTTATTTTCAGTCACAAGATTGAAAATCTAAGTTACAATGCACAGAAATGACAAGAAAGAAACTTCTACAAAAAACTTCTAGAATGATGGAAATGTATGCTTGGAGCCCTTCAATGCAAGCACATGCCCCTTTCATCTCTTAAAACTTTTGCAACGTGGGCAATCTTCTTGGAGCAAGTTGTAAAGTAGAATCCAATAAGGAGAGTGTTGATCATGTCTCATATATTAAGCTCTCTCTTTCAATGCAGCTAATAATAACCCTAGAATCTTTCCTCCTTTATATGCAATGTGCCATCTAATATGAGCAACAAGGTACTGCCTTTTCTGCCATAAATGAAGTTGTGCCTCAATACAACCAATAAAATTACTATTAGTCTCAATTCAAAAAGAATAAAAGTGCATTGTCTATTGCAAGTTTACAAAAGTAAGTTTGAACACAGTAGAAAGATAAATCAATTAAAAAATTGTAGCCTTGTCAACAAATGCCTTAAATATAGTGTTCAACATAGGCTTGAAATATGCATATTAAACCCTTGATTTCAAAACCTTGTTCAAAATTTAAGAAAGGTGATACACTTAGATTATAGAATGAAGTTGACATTATAGAATGAAGGCTATCAACACTAACCAGATTGGAACAACATTATCAACAAAAATTTCCTTGAAACCAAGCCCAGGAATGCCATCAGACTTAGACAACAAAATTGTCAACCCTGGTTCATGTGTGTTGTCTCAGTAAAGACTTGTACCATGAAAGAATCCATTTATACATAAATTCCAAATTAAGTTGATGAGAAAAGATCTTCGATATCCAACTGGGAAGCCTTAACATCCAAAAATTACTAACCTAATGTTTCACAACAAGTTTTCCAACTGTGACATCATCTTTACTTAAGAAACTAGATATTGATCCACTGCCATATTGGATCTCACAGGATTCTCCTTCATAAACAAAAAATGATATGTATTAATTGTTTAGAAACGTCCTTAGTATCCCCATGTAAGTAGACTAAACTAAGCGAGGTTGAGAGTTTGAAGTAGAGTACCATCTTCTTGGTATGTGCTTGACTTTGATGACTTGTATCTTGAATGAAAATAGCAAGCTAGTTGCACTGTAAAATCATTGTTACAAAAATAACCACAAAATCCTCTTTATTTAAAATAATCCTTCTAGATATTTCAAGACAAGATATTTTAGTTTATTTCTAAGAGAGCTAATTTCGCTATCCAAATAGCCATCAATCTATTTATTGTATATAATTTCCCAAAATTCAAATTTTGAATGTAATGAAACTAACCATAATTACCAAAGATTTGACACCAAAATGTAGTACAAAATGAATTGTTTGAAAAAATGCCTCAAAGAGATGGCATCTCATGGAATGAAATGATATGATTGCAAAATGTGCACAAAATAGATTTTGCAAGGAAGCTCTCAAAATCTTTGAATTAATGAAGCACTCTGGAACACCGACATTGTAAGCTTTGCTTGTGTTCTAGAGGCATGCAGTCATGCAAGTTTAGTGGATGAGGGATGCACATACTTCACACATTAGTAACCCTTATTGCATTACATGTATAGTTTATCATTAGGTGTGCATGGTTGACCTTTGTGCCTGTGTTGGCTATCTTGAGGACACCCTAAACATTATTAATAAGATGTCAGTTAAACCTTTGGTACCTGTGGAACATATATGAATATAGGTTGAGTATTCTAGAAACACTTATTTTTAGTTGGATCCTAAAAATGTTGCAACTTATGGTTCTTCTCTAAAACATTTGTGCAGAAGCGAGCAGGTGTGGTGAGGCTCAAATAGTAAGGAGATTGATGAAAGATAGAGGAATTAAAAAGATACCTGCATGTAGTTGGATTGAAGGGCATAAAATGGTACATGTTTTTTTGTGTAGGAGATAGATCACATCCACAAACATGGGAGAGCTATGTAAAATTAGATAAATTGGCTTGGCAAATGAAGGAAACAAGGTATTTCCAGATTCAAGACTTTTACTTAATGCTATGGAATAGAAGAAAAAAGAATCATTTATCTACCACCATAGTGAAAAGTTAGAAATTGCATTTGGTTTGTTAAACATGGCCCCTGTACAACTATTAGAGTTTTTAAGAACCTTCGAGTATGTTTTGATTTTCACACTGCATCTAAATTCATCTCCAAGATTGTTGGAAGAGAAATTGTTCTAAGAGATATGAACCATTTCCATCATTTTAAATAGGGACAATGTTCTTGTGGAGAATATTGGTGATGCTAAATGAAACAATCTGAAAAATAGGCTTGCACTATAATAATGTGCACTACATTAGATACTATGTTCCACCAAGTTTCCGGTACGGGGAGACGACAAAATGATGGGATGAGTTTCGGGGATGACATTTTTTTGAGGGGATTTTTGGGGACGGGGGGACGTCTATATATATATATATATAAGAATATAAGAAAATTTTAGATATTCATATGAGTAATGATAATCATAACAATGAACATTCATAAAGTTGCAAATGTAATCGCCAATCATATTGACATATGCATCATAGATTCGAACAAATTAATACTACAACTACCTAATTGCTTCCATGGACCATAATTCATGTCAAACAATCAATGTGCATATGATATAAAATAATAAAATTCCCAAAGGCTACAAGTTTGCACTAAAAATGTCAAAATAACAAAGTCATAAGTGTCCAAAATATAGTAATAGAAAGTATTATGGCTACCTCTACTCAGCATCTGCCAACATTGCATCAAAATCAAACTCAGAGTTTGAGTCACTGTCACTATGAGTATGAGAGGCTGGCTCATCTAATGGAACTCCAACCAATCCCTCATGTCTCTCCTCCTCATCAATTTGTGCAATATCCTCTAGATCAACATGCCACCGTAACGTTGGAGTTTGTCGATACTCAAGAGTCTAAAGATCTTGGAGTCACAGAGCACTATGCATAGCCACTAATTTCTTTGCCCGTCTAGAGGTCAACCTATTCCTCTTGATAGAGTGAATAAAGTCGTATGTTGACCAATTCCTCTCTACATCAAAGGAACTAGCAACCTGTGAGAGGAGACAAAAACTAAATTAGTAATTTACTAATTAGGAAACTCAATTTAAATTATGATTAGATAAATGTTCAACACTAATCTAAATCAAATTATGTTAATCTAATGTATTACCTATGAAAGGAGGCAAATAGAAAGCGTCCTCAATTGTGGTGCATCCTTCCCATGCCATGACCACCATCCAATAGGATCCCTTTGAGCTACAGTAGTTCTATCAACCCTTACCGCTGGTTTGCCGAATGTTGGACCACAAAGATTAACAAAGTTATTGAATTGTGTACGAACTAGGCTCGCCTCCTCAACTGAATACATTTTTGCAAGGGCCCTCATAAACCCTTCTTTCACCTCATTGTCATCACAAGGAGGCATCCTACTAGGTCTTGGTACATACCATTTGGGATTAAGAGCAAAGGCTGCCATATGAAGTAGGGTGCTCATAGTGTTCCACCACCACGTCATAATGGGCTTAATTTTTTGCTCATATAATTCTGAAGTAGGATCCATATTAGAAATTGCTTTCTTCATTTTTTCAAGCATGGAGTCAAATGTTTCATAAATCTCTCCAAGACTTGGAGAGTTTGTATCAACATATCTAATGATATCCATAGTTGGTGAAATGATGGAGCAAATTATCCACAAACAAAAATTTGAAAAAAGACAAGTTAGAACTTAGAAAATCAAAAAAAAAAATATTAATAATAAAATCATATTAGATAGATCTTTGATCTCCAATCATTGTTATTTTGATTATTACTACTCCCTTAAAGCTCTTACAAGAATTGGTTCTGATCATTTTCCTATCAGTTTCACTACGGATCCAATAAAAAAGAAGAACACTCCTTTCAGATTTGAAAAAATGTGGATCTCTCATCCTGCTCTTAAAGAGGAAATAAGGAAATGGTGGAATATAAGAATTCAAGGAACTGCTATGTTCAGAATTGCTAAAAAGTTAAGGGAAGTGAAATATAATTTAAAAAAGTGGAAAAAGGAATCTTTTGGGAACATCTTTAAGATTAAGTCTGATCTACAGCTGCATTTGGCATAAATTCAATTTAAAATACAGAAGGAGGGTTACTTGAATGACACTAAGGAAAAAGAGAATGAGCTCCTTACAAAGATGCATGACATAATTGGAAAGGAGGGGGAGTTCTGGAGACAAAGATCTAGAGCTCTTTGGCTGTCTACAAGAGATAGAAACAACAGGTACTTCCATTTATCGGCATCAAAACACAGAGCTGTAAACAGAATATCTCAAATAGAAGTGAATGGAACCAGGTATGAGGAGGAGGAGGATATTAGAAAGCAGGTGAGCTCCTTCTTTAAACATCTTCTCTCGACAAGTAATGAAATAAACCAAAATGAGCAGGATCAGTTAGTTGAAGCTATACCAAGAATTATCAACCAGGAAAACAACTCTTTTTTGATGGCTATCCCCACCAATGAGGAAGTCAAGCAGGCTGGCTTTTCCTTTGACGGGAGTAAAGCTCCGGGTCCCGATGGTTTCCCTTTATTTTTCTTTCAATGGCTCTAGGAGATTGTTGAAGAAGATGTGGTTAATGCTGTTAAGGAATTTTTTGGATCCAGATGTCTTCTAAAAGAATTAAATGCTACTTTCTTGGTTCTAATCCCCAAGAAACCTAGAGCTAATAACTTTGAGGCTTTTAGGCCTATAAGTCTCTGTAACTCTTTATACAAAATCTTCTCTAAGGTCTTAACTTCTAGATTCTTAACTTTTTTGCCTTCCTTGATTTCTCCTCAACAAAATGGCTTTGTCCCTAGTAGACAAATTCTTGACTCTATTGTTATGGTACATGAGAATATTCACTCCCTTGTCGAGTCGAAGACTGAAGGCTTCTTATTAAAGCTTGATATATCAAAAGTCTATGATAGAGTTGATTGGATCTTCTTATTTAAAATCTTAAAGGGTTTTGGTTTTAGTAATAGGGTTATCCAATTGGTGGAACAACTTGTGTCCACGGCTTCCATATCTATTATGGTCAACGGATCCCCTAGCTATTTTTTTTCAGAGTACCAGAGGTCTAAGGCAGCGTGATCCTATCTCTCCTATTTTATTCACTATTATGGCTAAAAGTTTAGGTAGGAATCTAAAAAATTTGGTTGACTTTAAATTTCTTTCTGGTCTCAAACCTTCCTCAGGCAATCTGGTGTGTTCCCGTCAACAATTCGTTGATGACACTATGCTTATGGGTCAAGCTATGGTGTCTAAAGGCAAATCTATAAAACAGTTGCTTGACAAGTATGGGAGAGCTTCAAGACAGCTGATCAACAATCAAAAAAGTTCTCTGTTCTTCTTCAACACTCCAGATCATAGACAGGCCAAAATTGCCAGAATTCTAGGTTGCAGGGTGGATTCCTTTCCTGCCACCTACCTTGGTCTACCTTTAAGCTTGAAACCTCCTGAGTCTTTCTAGCTCTCATTGGTGGAAAGATTCAGCAAGAAGCTTGTGGGTTGGAAAGGAGCCCTGCTAAGTCAAGTCGAAAAACTTCAGCTCCTCAAAGCCTCTCTCCAGAATCTGCCTATCTATGCCCTGAGCCTATTTAAGATTCTTGCTAAATTTGCCGATGCCATTAAAAATATTCAAAAAAGATTTCTTTGGTTGAGTGTTGAGGAATATAAAAGACTTCCCTTAATTGGATGGAATCTGGTTTGTAGACCTAAAAAGGCTGGTGGACTTGGTTTAAGAAGAATCAGAACTGTCAATAAAATCCTCTTAGCTAAACAAATATGGAGAATCTCCTCTTCTTCTAGGGAGTGGATTGATATTCTGGCTAGCAAATACTTAGAAAACAACTGTTCTTCTATTATAAAGAAGGACCCCCACCTTCTTCCCAGAGGGTCTACATGCTGGAACAATATAATCAATGGTAAAAAGATTATGGATGATGGTATTGGATGGCAAGTGAGAAATGGTAATCACACCAGATTCTGGGAGGATAGATGGCTTTTTAAGGAGCCCATTATAAAATTAAATTCCTTTAGTGAATGGGCTGAGAATTGTAAGGCACGGTTTGGAACTTATGTGAAAGATTACAGAGCAAATGGTAATTGGATGGACTTGTGCAGTGTTAGTCAGGCTTTGGCTCCCATCCAGTCTTCTCTGATGGCTGTTAGACTTAGTTCTGAGCAACTGGATGATCGTGCGGTTTGGATTGATGAACCCTCTGGTAATTTTTCAGTGTCATCTGCTTTTGCCAAGATCACTTCTTCTTTGGATCATCCTCCCTTCTGGTCTAAATCTTGGTTCAAACATTTGATACCTAAAATTAATATCTTCTTCTGGATCCTTCTCCAAAACAAGGTGCTCACGATTGATAACCTATGTAAACGCGGATTTCAAATTCCAAATAGATGCTTTCTTTGTAAGATGGAGGTTGAATTTGTGCGTCATTTATTCCTTCATTGCTCATTTGTTGCTTCTCTATGGGAAAAATTCATCAGGTTATGGCACCTTCCTTGGGTTTTCCCTTCATCCATTGAAGATTTCTTCTCTCAATGGAAAGCCTCGACAAGGAATCCTATGCTCAGGCTTTTTTGGGACTTATCCTTCCCTCATGTTGCTTGGGGCCTCTGGAAAGAACACAACAATAGAATTTTTAGGGGCAAAGAAGCCTCTGTGGATATTGTCTTTGATAAAATTATCAGATCCCTGAAGAAAAATTTCAATGTCGTGGCCCAGAAGGACAGAATGCCCATGAAAGCAGAGCATTCACTCTATGACTTAATTGTTGCTAAGGATTGGAACATTAGTCTAGATTTGTCTAGTACTATAATGAAGGCCAAGAAGGACAGAGAGGGTGTTTGCTAGTCTTTTCCGCCAAACGGGTGGATCAAAGCTAACTTTGATGGTATGGCTAAAGGCAATCCGGGGGCGGCGGGTTGTGGAGGAGTTATAAGGGATTCCTATGGCAATTTCATTGGAGCGATTGTCTCACCTCTTGGCTCTCAAACTAATCATCTGGCAGAGGCTGCTGGCACTTTTCACATCATAAATTTAGCCCAAAGTCTTAACATTAAAAATTTGTGGCTTGAAGGAGATTCCAAAAACATAATTGACTACCTCTGTGGCAAGTCTCCCCCCTCGGGGACCATCAAATCATGGATTGAGGATGCCATATTGAACTTGGCTAAATTCGAAAAAGTTAAAATATCACATGCTTATAGAGAAGCCAATGCTGTTGTGGATTTTTTTGCTAACGAAGGAGTTAGGAGTAAAGATGTGCATACCTGGCTTAATACTAGCGATCTAAACTCTAATGTCTGTGCCCTATTAAATTATGATAAATCACATGGAAAAGCGACGTGTTATCCCTTTAATGAGGACAGGTTGGATCTTTCACATCACAATCATTAGAGTGCATGGGACCGAGCCCAGTGGCTTAATCTGCAAGAAAACTCTGCACGCTTTGTGGGTTCTTAGATTTGGCGAGGCCAATTTTAGTAAAGCTTGCGTTTGGGTCTACCCCACTGTGTTGGCCGAAATGGGAGGAGATAAAAAGTGAATTGAGTCGAACAGCTACGATATACACATGAAAAATGCCAAGGTTTGGAATAAGATTAAAAGCGGAGGGTTGCTTCCTTTCCTGGAGAAGCTTCATGGCTCTAACCAGGAGGCTACGGATCTCTTTGCTAAAAATTGGAATAACAATAACTTGACCCTGTTTGGTAGGAATGTGGAACTCAACGAAAATCTTATTGTTGATGTTACAGATTATCTACTGAAGGGAAGAAGTTCTTTAGGGACAAGGCTTTTTCCGATGAAGCTATGATCAGATTTCCTAAAAAGGACAAAGAAAGGCTAAGTATGGTTAAAATTGCTAACAGCTACTTCGATGTTGACACCATAAAGGCTATTTGGAGAAAGGTTTTGTGGGTCATCATGGAGTACATTATGGTGGACGGGCGCTTCACTAAAGTCTATGGCTACGACTTTGCTCTTCTCAACCACTTCCGATACAAGGTAAGGGTCTCCATCCCCTATTATCTTTTATGTTCCTTGAAGAAAAGCTTGGAGGATAATAAGAAAAACCCTAAAAGATTCCCCATTCTGCACACTGGGTTAATAAGGTTGATTGTTGAATATCTCTATGTGCCTGCTCCTGCTATTCTGGAAACCATCCATGATTCTGAGAGTGATGACACTGAGCCTAGTGCCTCAGAGTATCTACCTAACTCTAGTTCGGCTAGAAAAATCCCTAGCTTGCACGTTGTTCCTTCTGGGAATTTTGGTAAAACCCGCCTTGAGCTTGAGCCTGACATCCCTTGCCTTAAGAACAACTCTTTTGATAAGAAACCCCAAGCCAAAAGCCTTGTTTCCTATTCCGAAGAGTTCTATGAGTTGGAGGAGTCTGATGCCAACAAAATTGAGCTTTGCACTGATCCTATGCCGAATAAACACATTAATGATTACCCCCATGTTATTCCTAACCCTAAGAATACTTGCCCTAATACTAGAAAAGAGCCCTCTCTGGATATTCTGAACCTAGCCAAAACCAAATCTGAGTCCCACTTCAAACTCTTGGAATGGACATTCACTGAAATTAATGAGTTGAAAATAAAAAATTGGGCCCTGCAAAGCAAGATTGATGAGCTGGGCGCAAAGATTGCAGAGATTGAAAAGAAAGATGTGGATCACAGTAACAAAAATATAGACTCCAAGGTAGAGAACATATGGAATACCATCAAAACCGTTGCTAAGCAAAAAAACTGTATGGCAAGACACAATGCCATTATCATTAACGCGATGACTGAGAAGCTAGATAAAGCCCAGTAGGGTTCTCTGGTGGTGGATCTGGAGGAAACAGAGGATAAAAGCTAGGATATAGAAGCGGGAATTTTTAGAAGAACCAGAGCCAATTTGAAGTGCAAGGCCCCCCTTACTTCAAAGATGATTCAAACTTTTAAAAAGGGTGTCAATGATATGCAAAATCTGGAGGCGGAGATGGAGTCTGTCCTCATGACTTTTGAATTAACGGTTGGGGTTTTCTTGGTGCTTATTTTGTTGTTCCTTTTGACTTGACCTTTCTGGTCTTTTTCGTTTGGTTGCTGCTGGTCTTTTCTTGGGCAACTGGTTTTTTTGGTTGGACTTTGGTGTCCTCTTTTCTGTTTTGTAAATGTTGTGGTTTCGGGTCCCTGTAAAACCCATTTTACCCTTTTATCAAAAAAAAATTAACAATTTTTTTACCTCACATTGGACCACCAAGTATCATCAAGAATTTTGTGTTTGAAGCTTCTCCCTTTTGTAGTGCTTGTCATAGACCATCTATTCCACTCTAAATTAACCATCATTGACTATAGAGCCTCCTACACCTCAAGCATCCTCTCTAACAAAATAAAGTAGTTGGCATACCTTGTCACTACAGGCTTGAGAAATTCCTTTCTTGAAAATGTCCTAAAGAGGGCAAGTGAGGTGTGATGGTTGCAAATAAACATCTGAATCTCTCTAGCTTCTACAACCACCTAGTGCATCCAATCTATCTTCCCTATGTCTTTCAATGTGTTGTTCAACACATGAACACAACAAGGGGTCCAAAAGATGTGCTTGTAAGAACTCTCAACCATTAAACCTGCTAATTTTCATGCACGTGTTGAATCAGTAACCACCTGCACAACATTGGTTGCCCCAACCTCCTCTATAGCCTCTTTCAAAATATTAAATTAGAATTTTGCATCCTTGCGCTTCCCAGAACAATCAATGGCTCTAAGGAAATATGAACCAGCTGAACATGTGACTATGATGTTTATAAGCGGTTGTTATCTAATTTCGGTCCACCCATCCATGATAATAGAGCAGCCTATCCTAATCCAACACTGTCTCATATCCTCCATCATCACACTCACCTTAGAATATTCTTTGTCAAGGAGTGTAGTGCATAATTTATTTTCTCCAGGGGGGACAAATGAGGTACCAAAAATTACCACATCTCTAAACATTTGTTTGAAGTAGGGAGAATGTGTTACATGGAATGGGATGGCATGGGCATAGAAAAATTTAGCAATGGAGGACTCTGCCACATCTTGTGCTTGCACATTGAACATACTTGCAACTGTATTTTTTTACTCACTAGAAGAACTAGCCTTCCTCTTCCCTCTTGTGGAAATATGACCACCACCTGCACCACTACTACCACCACCAAGCATAGAGGGAATAGGTGAGGTTGAATGTATGGATTGGGTTTGCAATGGCTGCTCCATAGGCTTTCCTTCGGCCTCCATGTGCAATCTATAACACTCTACCCTCTCAACATGTTTTATGTCTGGACAAGCTTTGATCCCATGGCCTACAAAACCCAATAGATGAGAATAGACCCGTGTGTAGCTCCCATAGAATTTATCTTTGCAAATGTGGCATAGACACAATCTACTACCCCCCTGTTTTTTCCTTTGCCTTGGTCTATAAGTGATACTAATTGAAGAAGAGGTTTTTTATGATTAAAAGGGCCTTTTGCATATGTTTTCAAATCTTCAGAAGGGATATCATAAGGGTTTGTTTGAGGCTGCCCCCTTTCAACTAATTGGGTTTCTTATCCCCTCTCAACATGCCCACTATCTTCACTACTACTGCTCATTTTGTTTTCTTTTGGTTTTTGCAAACTGAATTTAAAAAAAAAAAAAAACAAAAATCATACATTTCATCATTGAAACTTTAAAAAAAATGGAAAAAAAGGAAAAATAATGGAAGAATAACTTACCTCTTTCACTTCTCTTGCTATTTGCTGCCTTAATGCTCTCCTTTTTGCCTTCTAAATGTTGGTTTTTCTTCTCCAATAGCTCCCTCAAACCCTCCTCTTTCTCTTCTCACTTTGCTCTTGGCTGCAAATTTTTTTTGGCAAGTTAAAATGATGTCAAATGAAGGTAAAAAGAAGTTTTAAGTTGCCATATTAGGGTTGGGAGGGCATGGGGTCCACAAACAAAAGCAATAAATAAATAAATAAAATTGTGACTTTGTTTTGGTGTTTAAAGGCTGCTAGAAAAAAGGGGATGGTTGGGCATCCCCCGACCATCCCCCAGAAGTTTCTGATCCGTTTCCTCGATTAGGGGACGTCCCCGAAAAAAGGAAACCTTTTGGGGATGGCTGTCAATCATCCCCCATCCCCGAGACATCCCCAGTAGCGGTATGGGGGTCAAAAATGTAGGGGACGCATCCCCGTGTATCCTTGATTAGATATCTAGTAATAACAAAGGGGCATCCATCAAAGCATAACAACAAGGATTTTTTTGGAATATGTTGTAGTTACAAGTGCCTTGCTAGATACATGAAAATGTGGAAGCATAGACAAGGAAAGTGAACTGTTTCAATAAATGCCTCAAAGAAATGTGATATCATGGAATGTTGTGATTAAAGGATTGTTCAAAATGGGTTTTTTCTAAAACGTCCTTAGAAAATTTTAAGAAAATGCAACTAGTGGGTGTAAATCCCAACTCCTCAACTTTCAAAGCGTCCTTCCTACCTGTGTGTGAGTTGGAGCTTTAGATGAGGATATGAACATCCATCAAAAGCATATTTGGAAGTGTATTTTTATCAGATATTGTAGTTGCAAGTTCGACTTCAAATCACCAATGCCTTCACAAAACCTTCTACACAACCATCACAACACCACATGGTTGTTGTTGGGCCTTTGCGGTGGTGCAGGGTGCTTACCCCCCATCACTGTGAAGGCCCAACAAAAACCATGTGGTGTTGCAGTGGTCTTCTACACAACTCCTTCAATATAGTCACATCCTTTGTGTTCCAAGCATGAATTGATAAATAAATAGTCTTTGATTGAATATCATTCAACCATATTTTTTCAACTCAATAGAATATCGAACTAGTCCATCGAAATGTTATAGGTTGTTCCAAAGCATTGAGACAATAATGATACATAAAATGATCTTGAAAGGGGATGACAAACTCAAAAAATCCTTCCAAGAACCATTATGCACCTTCAACATCTTATGTTTCTTTAAACAAATCAGATTTTAAACATCTTGATACAAGCACATACTACTATGCCCTAAAGCGAAAATAGACACAGTTTAAATTCCCATGCATTAACCCTTAGAGTAAAGATGATGTAGTTCTAGATCTAATATTTTTTTAGCAACATAATGACATATAAATTAACATTTAAGAATGAGAAACACGAAGAACATAAGAAAGATAGACAAAAGAGAAGAAAACATGATATACGTGGGGAAAACCCTTTCGGATAAAAAAACCCCACCCTCCAAAGCATCGAACCAATGTATTAATCTACAATAATTTGGTTACAATACATTTTAGGCTCGTAGCCTTAACATGGAGACTACATCTTGCTCTTTTAGAATAAATTTGGTAGCATAACCCTGCAATTAAAACATCTCCTCACAACTCCTCAAGCAAAGTCTCATATTTATAGAGTTTGCAATGCAAAAAATTAGAAATTTCTAAATCGACTGACAAAGATTGAAGATAAACTCAACACAAAAATAGAAAATGCCTTCATGCACAACTCCTATAAAATCAACTTTCCAACTTGACTCCTGATTAGAAAAAGAAACTGCAAATTGTAACTCACAAGACAATGTGAGAAAATTAGCAACATTTAATATTTAAAAAATCAATGCTATGGAAAAATCAAAGGTTGAGACACCTTCATTTTCCTAACAGATCTCTTTGCTCAAAGCATCGATATAGTGATGGGACATTATTCCTTGTCTTTATCTCACACATTTTATCTACTACATACTGTGTATGGAGTTGTTAGTTATATTTCATAAGATCATGCCCTTTGAATTTCTCTTTTCTATATTTCATACATTTAAAATCTTCTACTTTTTTATGGAAATTGTAACGATTTCAAGATAGGGGAGGTTCTAGAAAATGATTTACTATACATGGAGGAGTTAGAAGCGCCTAAAAAGAGAGGAAAGTAGCATCACATGTGATTTTCTGATTCACCATAGATTCAAAGCTTTTTTTAACTAGTTTTGTAGAATTCATACTAGAAATTGTATTGATAAAGGGTGGAATCTTAGGTGCATAGACAAGGCAAGAAAACCATTTCAAAAAATCTTGCTCTCCCACAAACTCTTCAAGTCATCCCAGCGGGGATGCAAGAACGAAAAAATTACAAACCAAGTTAACCTGGTTAATTTATGAATGGTATTGGAAATCTCACGAGACCATTGTTGTCGCAGCTCTCCCATTTGTATTTCATGGTCATGGATAAGCATATACTCATGTTTGGAAATTATTACCTATTCCAATTCTACCTTTAACTTCTGAATTTCATTTTCTTGTAGCTGGGAGATAGAATTAACTTGATGAAGCTGATCCTATAATTCTTTATTTGCTTCCTATAATTTTTCAACTAAATTTTGCAATTCTTTAATTTTTTTTAGGAGAATTTTATTTTCCTCAAATTCTTCTTTAGCTTCTAATTCAATCTCTGTTTCAATCCCTATTTCCATCTTTGTGTCATCCTCTTTCTCTCCTTGACCAATAAATTCTTCCTCATTGTTTTGTTTGGGTTCAACATATTCCACCATCATTAACTTCTCTACACCAAATTGATCTACGAGGGAAAGGGAACTCTCAAGCCCACCCTATTTATCTAATTCAACAATAATAGGGCTCATGGATACCCTTATTTCTTGTTCTCCATATCGAGTCTCATTAACTTTATCATTATCCAATTTTGTCTCTCCTATGGTATTCAATTGTTCAAACCATGTTTGTATAGCTAATGCATTGATTCCTACTTCCATATTAACTCCATCAAATTGTTCCCCATTAAATTGATGTATTGGGGAAAGAGGATTCCCATGATTCTCTTTCGTAATCTACAAACCTACAGAAATTGAAGAAATCTTGAACTAGATTGGAAAAGAACGTATTCTGACGTAATGACTCTCTTTTAGTTATGTCTTATATTTCTACATTGGTCTCACCAACCTACACTTCATCATTATAATGCATTGGAAAGGGACCTTGTGATGCAGATGGAATATGGTATTCTTCTTGCTCAACTAAGGGTTCTTTTTTGGGAGACTCACTAGTAGTTAAATCTTCAGAGTTTTGATAAAGAATTATTCTAGGAGTAGGAGACCTGTTTACTTTTTGATTCTTTGCCCTTTTCTTTCTTCTTGTCTCAGAGGAATTTTTCCTCTTTTCCCTCCTATGTTCCCTACTTGCTTTTCCCCATATCTTCAAGAGCTCAGATAAAATTTCAACATTTGAATCTAGGTCATTACTCTTCGAACTACCCATATGATGAGCCACATTGGCGAAGTCTTCTAGTCAATTGATAGGACTAGTGGCAACTTGTTTACCTTTCTTGCCACGAGGAGAATCATGACTTGATTCTTTTGGAAATTCTTTAGACAAGGTTTGTTTTCTCCTAATTTCTTTACCAGATGACCTCAAGGATTTAGAGGACTTACCATTGGAAGTGTCAATTTCTTTAGTATTCAAGGACTTTATAGATGATTTCCTGGTAATTTGTTTCTTTGAAGGGTTCTCACTCAAGTTTACACTAGGCTCTTGATTTTCTTCAAGGCCTTCTTCAGGTGTGTCAAGAATTCTCTCTTACTCATCAAAATCTTTAGAGGAGGATTTACTCGAAGAGTCTTTAGAAGCATCTGAACTGGTATCATCTTTAAGTTAATAAATGTGTCCCAATCACTTGGGGGAGAGAGCTTCTTAAGAGAATCAATAATTAATAGCTGAATCAAGCCATGATGAGCTAATGAATTAATTTTCCCTTTTTGAATAGCTTTAATCATACAATGCAGAGAGAAATGCAAATAAATAAGGTATATTTACTATTTGATTCTAGTTAATGGAAAGCTTGTGAAGTCAGACACCACCACAACAGTGACAGGAAATTGCAAACCACTCATAGAAACCTTCTTGCCATCAAAACTTAAAGAGAATTCTTTGGCAACCCTCTTATCAAATACCCTCAATTTCTTGAAATAAACATCCCACTTAGCCTCCTTATAAGTATTACCATGTACAATAAAATCATCCATATACACTTCAACACAGTCATTTACAAGATCTGAAAAATACTCAAAATTGCCCTCTAAAAGTGGCAGGGGTATTACATAAACCAAATGGGAAGATGTTATAGGAAAAGGTGCCACAAGTATAGGTAAAAGTATTCTTGTCCTGGTCTTCAAGTGCTATGTGAATCTGGTTGTAGCCATTGAACCCATCCAAAAAAGGAAAGAATCTTTTACCTGCAAGATTGTCCAACACTTGACCAATAAATAGTGATGGAAAGTGATCCTTTTTAGTATCTTTATTAATTGCTCTATAATCAACACAAATTATCCACTTACCATTTTTCTTAGGAACCATGACTAGAGGAGAGACCACCGACTATCTAAAAAGGATATATAAATCCAACATTTAACAATTTTTGTGACTTTGTTGCCTAACAAGATGCATACCTTCTTTTATGTAAATATGGTTTGTGTAGGTGTCAAGATGAATGCCACGCATTTCTTGGCATTCCCAAGAAAATGCATCTTTATGAATTCTAAGCATGGCAATGAGATCTTGGATTTGTTTAGCACTTAAATGTGGATTAACATTAAGTGTGAGACCAGGTAAGATTTCCATGGCCTTTGATTGTGTAGGTGAATTAATGGCTAGTACTTGTGAAGTCGATGGTGTATTGCTAGAATTTTTAGAAAATAAAAATGAACTATATAGATGATTATGAGGTAGCAATTGATGCAATGCAACAAAGTGTTGAACATATTGTGAGCTACCTACTAGTGAAAAATCTCCAAAGGGACAAGGAGTATTTGTACCTGAATGAAGAACCATGATTTCAACGATTTCATTAGATGCATATCGATTCTGAAGAAAATTAACAAGAATATTATCTTCAATAGGTTCCTCAATATCTAATGCTTGATCAATTGTCAATATTGCTAGTGACTCATCCAAATCACTATCAACCCATACTGGATCCTTCGTCTCCAACAAGGGTTGTGTTGGTGGGTATAAAGTCAACTATTTTATGTGCTCTCCATTAGAAATGACCATGTTTCTCGACCGATAATTAATGAATGCATCTGTAACCACTAACCAAGTTCGTTCCAAGATTAAGGGGTACCCCCCCAACTTAATTTTAGGTTACAAAATCATAAAGTCAGTTGGGTATTCCCATGAATCAATAGAAAGGACTATGTATTCAATCATACCCTCTGGTTTGACCAAAGATCAGTTTGCCATTTGAAGAACTATGGGAGTAGGTCTAACTCCCTTAAGTGATAATCTTCCCTTCATTTCATTTGTCATAACATTAATTACATCACCCAAATCAACAAGTGTGTTAGGAATAATAACTTTACCAATGCACACCTTGATGAAAAGACTCCTTGTATTTGAATACTTAGGAACGGTTATATTCCCAAGCATGAGGTTTGCTAGATTTCCAATGACTTGGACGGTCTTCGGATCTTGCTTCATCTTTTGCTTTTGAGTACATAAATCTCAAACTATTTTTCTATATACAGGGATATCCTTGATGGCCTACAACAAAGGAATCTTAATGTTAAAATTGTGTAAATCATTGAAAAAATCAAATTAAGGTTGAGAGACTTCCTTTTCCACTAGTTCTGATTGAAATCGATCAAGGAAGGGAGGTTTTTTACTGGATCTGGTTCAAGTTCTTCATAAATTTCAGTGATGGTGGGTCCTTGGAGAGCCTTCCTAGACCTTAATTGAACTCCATCTATTTCTATAGTATTAACAGGATAAGTAGAATAACCCGTTGTATCATTATTATACATGGGTTATGTTGCCTTATTGTTGGGATTTGGGTTTGGTTGACCTGGAATTGGTGTAGGCTTTGGTGGTTGTGTCGGATTGGTTGGCTTAGTAGACGACGATGGTATGGGTGGAATAAATTTTTGTGGCTACTAATATGGGTTAATCATAGGAGGAGGTAGAAATTTTGTTGGATTCCTTTAAGGATGAAATATTTGTCCTATTATAAGGGAAATCCTTGCTACTATGTCTCTTGCAATAGGTCAGACAAAATACAACCAAGGCCTTTTCAGCTTCCTCTTGCTTTCTACAAGTATACAAAGTATTTATATATTTACCCATATGATTTAATAAATCAGTTTTAAGATCTTTGAGTAAATTGCTTATTTCACGCTTTGTCATACTTGTGGCATTTCATGAAGAAGAAATCTTACTTGAATAACTCCTCCCTAAACGTTGAGACCTTGAGGAATTTCTGCAAATGTCACAAATATCACCAAAGTTCAATTTAGAGACATTACCTTTTCCTATTAAATTAAATGCATCCATAGTATCATCGCTTATTCCCCTAAGAATCAACATTTTAATAGTATCAGGAGTTAGCCCCAGTTGGCATGATCGTTGTAGGCTGAAAATGAAGCATTCGAGGTAATCTTCCACATATTCGTCTTCCTTTTGTGTCATGTGAAATATCTCGTCCCAAGCCTCTTTCATTTTACAATACTCCTAGTATTTTGTCAAAAATAATTCCTTCATGTCATCCCATGTTTTGATGTTTCTGAGGTTCATGAACCAGTGTAAGGTTGCATCCTTCAACGTGGCTAGGAATAACTTGAGATTTTATGCATTGCTCTGATAGTCATAATTGTGGCACAATACATCAAACTCAAATAAGAACGTATCAGGATCCTCAACATAAAGACCACAAAAATTAGGCAAAGCGGAATGGGGGATGTTTTTCATAGGGGTGTCCTCTTCAGGATGTACAATTGGAAACTCAAAAGTGACAAGGTTGTTGTGGGATAATTCTCTCGCATTGTTATCATTGTTGTTATTGTTGTTGTTGTTGAGATCAACCATGACTTGAAATTCCCAAGGGGTGGAGAAAGTTTTGAATGGCTTTTGGTTTCCTAAGGATGGACCAGCTCTAGACATGTAAGATTCTTGGAATAACTTTGCAACCCTTTTTTGCAATTCTTTGAAATACTCTGGATGGTTATCAGAAGGGGTCTCAACAATGGTAGACTCAATAACACACTTTCCGATATCTGGTTCAGGTAACTCTTTCTCAGGTGATGTGTGCACAACTAATGGTTGTAATTTTGTTTTCAATTTTTCTCATTGTTAGCTACTTCCCTCAATGGATGGTTTTGTTTTGTTTTTCAAATTTTCAAGTTGTGGACTATTTCCTTTCTCCATTTTAACAAGTCTACCTCTACTATCTCTACTACGATTCATGCACCTATATGACTTAGAACAACACAAATCAGGAGTATTAAACTTGACAAAGTCGACAATTGTGTAGGCTTTTCTCATGACGTAATGGTCCTAGCTTAGTTCACTAGGCTAACAAGCCTTTAACACCTTTCCCAAACAACAATGCCAAAATGATTGGATTAAAATGTGGATTGATATTGAAGATAAATTACTCTTGTGACTCTATCAAGTTGGTACATATGTTTTAGGTTGGTCCTTGGATATTTTGTGGTAGTTTCTTTAGTTTAGTCCTTAATTGTCAATCCAAGAGTTCTAAACTTGTGAAGGGTGTTGTGGTAATCTACCTAAGGGCTTAAACTAATGAACTAAGGGGGATGGATGCATTTAAATTAAGGCACACTTCTTATTCTACAAATTTTGTAAGCTCCTATTTTTAATCACCACCTTCTTATTTCAATACAACACACACTCTTGAATTCTCATTTAAACTCTTAAAATCAATGTCTTAGAATTACACAATAAACTCCTAATTCTGAACTAGGTTTGATTATGTTGTTTTTGCTTCTTGGCAAAAATCGTGATAGGAAATACGCTAGAAACTATGATAGGAATTGCAATGACAAAAATTATAACAAAAAGTGAGATAATAGAAAATAAAGTATGTTTTTGAAATGATACACTATCAACAATGAATTCTAATCTGCACGAGCCAAATCTTTAATCCTCAACACATTAATGAGTAATGAAATCAATCTTGAAACCAAATTAAATGTAACTATAAATAATCAAATCACACTGAAACTAAAAGTAGATCACCGATTGATGCAAAGAGTGGGCCCTGCCTCCTTATTCTATTGATGATAGAAATACTAACATGTTCTTAACTCAACTCAGTCACACATGCATATGAAAAATTTAGAATGATTTTGGACTGGTAGATTAACTTTGCATTATCATCTATATATATGAAGTCTTTAAGTTTGCACATATTTATACTAAAACAAGCACCGATAGGTTTGTATGGTTTGATTGTGTCCTACGGCCAATAAAACATTTAAGTTTGATAAAACAAAAAAAATGAGTTCGATAAAACTAACAATGACTGCTGGCCAGAAATATAAAATATTCTTAACAAGTACTATCCTTGAAAAATAAGCATGAACAAAAATAGTTTGATCATTTCCTTGTCCGCGTTCTCAACCACCTTAGTAGCTTTCCAATTATTTCCTACCATGTCAACCACATATTAGTTAGTATTTCTATTGACATATGCATTTTCTAATCATTTTACTTTCCTATTACATTTTATCAAATACTCATACTTCATGTGACAAATAATGACAGGAGGGAAAAAAGATAAAGGAAAAAGGGAAACAAAAGGTGAAATTATTGAAACATTTTAACCCCCATCAATTACCTTGCACAATATTATCACATTTTATATGACCAAATATATATTTTAGCCTAGCATTCCCAATGCAGCCATAATTTTTTTGCTAATAAGGCACCATTGCTCAGTTATAAACTACAACTAATAAATAATTACTATAGCTTGAAAGTTGGTAAAGGATTGAATAAAATAAACATTCTTATACATATACTTATATATGTATCCACTTAGTATACATATATAGGTATATGTATACAAAGTTTATCCTTAAAAATAACATAGTTAGAAGACTTTTTACAAGAAAACCAAAGAGACAATTGCCTGGTTTGATTCCAAGAACCTCTAGAAAATGAGAAGTAAAACAAGGTTTTTATATTGATGAAAATTATCCATGAAGAGAATTAGGGTTTTTTCCTTATTAACTCATGGACATATTTTAATACATGAGAATTATTATGCATTTATCCTCATATATTTCTCAAAGGAAAAGTAAACATTTTTGGTAACTAAACTAACCTAGAATTTTTTACTTTGTTCTATTTATTTTCTCCATTCGTATTCTCTACAAATCAAACTTTCACCTACCAAAATGAAATCAAAATAATTGTATCTTCTCTTCCTTTGTATTCTCCTTTTGTTAACAAATCTATGCCCCCTTTATTACCTCCTTCCCTTCCATGAATCCACATACAATTTACTCTCCTTTCCCTCCACTCCATCTTGTTGGAGTGTTGTGATATTTTCAATGAGATATTGCGAGGGAGTGGCATAAATTTTAAGCCACTTCTCTATAGTTTTAATTCCCTACTACTCCATAATAATCTCCCTCTAATTTCACATTCCCTTCTTCTTCCTTTCTTTTTTCAAATTCTCAAATATGCAAGTTAGATTTTATTATATATACATACATATATATATACACACACATATATACATATATGTATATATATCATAAAAACAATGATTCCTTTGAAATCAAAGATCTATTAATTTTATAATAAAATTAGCTTCAAAACCAAAATATTCTCAACAAGCATATTAAGGAAATACTTCTAAACATTTGGACAAGATTGATATATAATCTCAATTTGATGTAATGACTTTAGAAATAGTATTATCTAATCAAATTTATTTTTCATACAAGGTGACAACAATGACAACCTTGTCATTAGTACAACTCTAAACTAATACACCTATAAAAAGGAAAGATGACTAGTTTTGATTTTTAACAAAAAAATTATTCATGATTGACCAGTAATATTCAAACCAATAACATTTAGACCAGTGGGGTGTGTGTTTGTGTGTGTGACAATTTCTTGGCGCATGGTACAAATTACTGACTGTGATCAATCTAATTTCATCTCCTTAATGATGCTCTATCTTCTTAATCGAGAGTGGGAACTATACTTTATCCTACACTCACCTCATTACAACATCAAGGTAGTTATTCTAGTCAGATATAAACACATTTTTATATAAAATTGATGATCATCTCAAATAAATTGAAAACATGACAATATAAATTATGGATTGTCATTAATATTTTGAATTTATTCAAGTGTATCATTTGTCTATCCATTCTTTTCTAACGATAATAACAATCAAAGTTTAAATTTCATATTCATTTTGATATTTAAATCAAATATTAATATTTTACATTCATATGTGTGCAATCATAACCATGCATTCATTCATATTCAAATATACAAAAGAAAGTCACATCTTTTATAATTTCACCTAATTTTAAATAATTAGTAGAAGTCTTCAATATTTGATCCAAAAATGGGTTGTAACACTTCTATTATGTCATTGGGTGGTGGTATCCATGTCATCTAGGGGTGGGGTCCTTGCCTTTATTTATTTATGAACTTATGGATTTCCCACTAAATAATTGATCTTGAAGTTGATTTGGAGGATCATATGGTTTTCATAACCCTATGTGGTGTCAAGTTCATTTTTTCTTCCAATTTGTGTCATTGGTTACTATATGTAGTTCCAACATTATGGTGGACACTCTACTCATGCATGATCATAATATCCCTTAGATTATGGACACATTGATTTTGTTCTAAATTGTATCATCTTGTGGTCTACACAATCCCTTTGTGTTTTATGTTATATATCATGTTTATTTTTTCTCCATTGATAATGATGGATCTATATCATCATGATGACTCATTGTGAAGGTATGCACTAGGGATTTCTTAGACCTACTAGTGTGTGTGATCAATGCTATTATGCATAATTTTTTATAGTATGTAGTTATAGTATTGTGAGCTCAAGTATTTTTTGTTGGTCCTATGGACCATCCATGATATCATCGTTGATGTTCATGTATTCTTGAGTTGTGACTAGGTGTCATGTGGATTTAATGTAGCAAGATGCAGTTTTTTTTTTTAGACTGCAGGAATCGGGTAGCACAACCCCCTGTAAACTGCAGTGCGCCTGGTAAAAATTTTAATGTGACCAACGGCGCTGGTGCAACACACCCTCCGGTACCACAGGAGTGGGGGAGACTAGCAAGATGTGGTTTGATTATGTGGAATATTGGTCATTATTTTTAATTGGTGCATGGTGTGATCATATTATTGTTCCTACAATGATTTCAAATGATAAGAACCATTATCAAAATAATGAGTGTGTATGTAACCTACAAGTGGTTATGAATTAGAGTTATAGATTCAATTTCAGACTTAGTTTTATGCATTTTCCTTACAATAGCAATAGAATATATTATTTTTAGGTATTACACTAGGGGAACCATCCCTCTTTAGAGATTCACTCCAACTTATAAGTCACCCACAACCTAGGATTGTTTCTATTGTGTTTGTGAAAAGGATAATTACATCACCAATTGGTTCATTCTAATGCGACAATAGTAACCCAAGTGTTACATAGTACAAGTGTATTATATAAAACACAAATTTTGAATAGAAAAATAAGAAAAAACAACATGAAACCTATGTTTTGGTCCCAAAAATAGTTTGTGCATGCTTTCTATATAGTTTTTTTATTTTATATATATTTTTGTTAAGTAAATCATTGCTAAGGGGCAACACCTATCGCTTTTGATTGGAGCTATGAACCAGTGAGGCCACATTCAGGGGACCTCATCCCCGCCATTCATATTCCTTCCCCTTCCTACATTTATGCCAAGCTCCCTGCAGGACCCAATGTCATTCCTCCATCTACTGTGCCTACCTGCATTCCCGCTAAGCTCCTTGTAGGACTCAAAAACATTCCTCCTGTCTACTTTTCCTGCCTGCATTCCCACCAAGCTCCTTGTAGGACTCGATGCCAATACTCTGTATGAACACCCCTTCTAGCTCCACCTCTCCATCGATCCCTCTAGCTCCCTATAATGTCCCCTTCTTGAGGGCCACCTGAATATTATTTTAGCCTTTATTTATTCCCAAAGGCTAAAATAAGAAATAAGGGAATAAATTATTAAATTAATTTTTTATAAAGTTGTCTCAAAAATAAATATCATAAGATGACTTTATATTTAATTAATTTAATAAAGTGACTAAAAATAAAATTATATCAAAAGGTCTTAATTCAATAAAATAATATTTTATTCTAGAAGCTTCTTGCGAGTGATTGCAATTTCTTTAAAAGGAGCTTTTGGAAAGCATTTGAGACATCTTGAGTTACATATTCACATACTTGTATTGGGGAGCTTGAATGCTTGATAACTTGCTTGAGGGTTTGAAGACTCTAAGGTACGAGTTTCGGTTGTGAAATATCAACCCTAGATGGAATAAAGTGAAGGATATTTTAGTCTTTCACATTGAAGTAAAATTTTGTGGCCCTTGGCCAAATTTTGTCACTTGGAAAAAATTAATTCAAGAGGATATTGGTAGATTTCTAGTGAAGAGGAAGAATTTGATTTTGAAGGGTAATTGCAGATTTGTTGAATGATTTCATTCCTAGTTACAAGGATGATTTTGCTGATGAAGAAGATAGTTATAGGTGAAATTGAATTTGATGCTTGCTGATTACAATTTCTGAGATGGCACTTCAAGCCAGGCGCACTATGTCATGGGGTGATTTTGTAAAAGAGACTGCTAAAAATTCTAGATAAATTCTCAAGAATTCGTTGGGCTCCAAGGAAGCTAGGTGCAACAATTGGAGGCATAAAATCGACTTCTTCAAGGAAGGTCGAATATTTCTATTCTTCTGCAAGAATATTTCTAGGCTCTTTTCAGAATTTTGCATTGCCATTGTAGTTCCATTTTTCACTTTGTATTCCAAGAGTCTTGGAAATTTCATTTTACTTCAGTTGTTGAGCAATTTAGTTAAGACATATTACACTCCATTTTCATATTGTAAGAATTCTCATGTCATTGCAATATTACATTGGAGTTATAAGGGGTTTGGCTGCAAATTGTATGAAAAATGCCAATAGTTGTAGTTGATCTTTGCACTTAGGAATTGCATGTCAATTATTTGACAAAATGCCTAGTTGTTATTCTCTCATAACTACATGTATTAGATGCATGCCAAATGATTGTGAAAATTTCTCTTAGCTGTAGGTATGCATTTCACATTAGAATTTCATGTATATGCATTTGAAAAATACAAATGAGTTGAATTTAATCTTAGTAACTTGTTTAGATATCTTTGCAATAATTTTTCTAGCATTAAAACATCATTGACATCAAACCAAGACCAAATCAAGGAAATTGAAACACATTATCAGAAAATTGTAGGTTGCAAGAAAAGTGTTTGACAAAATACCTAAGGCAGAAAATTAGAGTTTAAACATCAAAATTGTCAAGGCACTTTATAGTGGTATCAGAGCATTGAACTCCAAGTTTTTGTGGGTAGAAAGATCTTTCTCCTTTTAGGTGAAAAACCCTAGAAGTGTAAGAGAGTATGCTTTCTCCAAAAAAATTGTGATTCACTTTGATAAACCAACTGAAATACAGACCCGAAGTAGCAAGGGTCTTTACACTCCAGGAACCCATAGTAGTGCATGCCACCCATCACTTGCCCACTCCTTTGTGCGTCGATCATTGCCACCCTTGCATAGGCATTCCTTCGTCATGTGTGCATCATCCAATGCTCCCTTCATTCTCTAGCTAGCGATAGTTCATCCCACCTTCCACTGGTGGGATTTGAACTCAAGACAGTAGGGAACTTGATGCTTGCAACTTTTCGTTGCACTACGAGATCATCCCCTTATTTTATATCATTACAAAGACATAATTTGAATTGAGATTTAATCATTATTCTTGATCACTACATATTTTCTTTATTTAGGAGTTTTAATTATCAGCTTTGGTTATTATTAACATAATTTTATAAAAAAATAATTTGTGAATAACAATTATTCACTTCTATTTTAAGTGTCTAATTGTATTTATTATGTTTTTTTTTTCAATCATTATACATATTTTATTTAATTGACAGTTTCAATGAAGCTATATTGTTAATTTTGTATATAAAGGAAGAATTAATGATTACAATGGGAAGGAACAAGCAAGGAACACTCAAAAAAATTAAAGCAGAGAAAGAAAAGTAAAGGAAGCACATGAAAAAGACTTTTTAAAATAAGAAAATTTGGAGGTGAAGGTACATCATCATTACTAATTGAATTAAGTTTAGAAATAAGTCTTAAATTTCCTATAGAAAAAATAAATAGTGAAATTATGCTTGATCATGAGAAATCAATTATTGATGATATTTCAGTTCCTAATTTAGAAATCACACCAAATGATAAAATTTATAATAAATGAATGAAATATACTTATGATAAAAGTTGAGAACATGATATTAATTGAAGAAAACATTAAAAATAATCAGAATTCACCTAATATAGCAAGCCAAGAACATATTCCAATAAAAATACCACCTAAAATTATTCATAAAAAACCAAAGTATCTAATTGAAATTGATGAAAATATTTTTAACCTAGTATTTAGTAAAATTGCAGAAAACGTGTTGAACTATATATATATATATATATACAATGAAAATGGCACAAAAAATTAAAAATGGAATAGTAGGAATGTGAATTATCTGAAACCCTTTGTACAATACAAAATTGGACTTAGAGATACAGGTGAAAAATGGGGAACAACATAATGATATTGAAAAAATCATAGTAGAGCAACAAACAAACTCAAATAAAACCTATCGAGCAAAATGAAATTCTAAAATTGGAGGTATAAAGGAATAATGCAAATGAACACAAAAGAAGCAATAAGAAAGTAAAATAAAATCATGTCAAATTTTGGATAGATGTGTGAGATCCTAAAAATAAAGATGCAAGGGAATTATAATCAATGACATTAATTGGTAAATTCTTGGGTAGAAGATTTACTAGAATTAACATTAGCAATTGGGTCCTCCAAAATTGGGATGTTGACCTAGTATTAAATTTTATGCCAAAGGGATTTTTTTTGTGGCATTTCAATTAGAAGAAGAAAGAAATAGGATTCTGAAAATATATGGGTGGAAGTATGAGAGATCATATTTATACTAAAAAAAATGGAAACACAACTTCAATCCATTAGACCTCCTGTAATACCCCCTTTTCGGATATTCTTAAATTTTTCCCTAAAACCAAAATTCCAATCAAAATAAGAAATGTAATACATTTAAGATTATAAATTTACCAATTAAAATGTCCTTTATAAGATAGATCCTGGTTTAGGTCATGCACATAATATTAATCACTAGAGATTGATGTTAAATAATAAGCCATGATAATATTTTTTTACTAATCATTAGTAAACAACATGATATCCATGTACATTAGTCACATCAGAATATAATTAAAGTAATAACCATTGCAATGTGGATTCCCATAATAATCTTATCAGGAATTTGTTGAAATGCTTGTAAACAACAGTCTCAAGGTTGGTTGCCCATGTGCTACGAGAGCATGGAAGGTGGGTTGCCCTTCTATCCCTTAGTTCACCTTGGAGGTTGGTTGTCCTCCTTGATCAAGCCCAAGGGAATAGAAGGTCAGTATTCCATTCCACCCTTGGCCCATGAGTATGGAAGGTTGGTCTTCCATTCCATCTCAGGGTGGCATACTTGATAAGAGCATGATGGTCGATCTTCCTTCACCTCTCATGAACCTAAAAGGTTGATCGACCTCCCTATTTGCAATCCAATTATTCAAATTCGAAGTAGATTATTATATGAATCTCTTATTATTGAAATGAACAAGACAACTGAGAGAGGGATGAATCAGTTGTAACAAACTAAACCTTCAAAACCCTCAATAGTAATTAGATCCACAAGTATTCATTAAACCCTTATTCTGTTAGATTGATTAAACATGAAATGTAGATAATATAAATTGAAATCACAACACCATACACATGTGAACACCCAATTTTAAGTGGAAAACCTAATGAGGGAAAAATCATAGCGAGGATTAGATCACAACACAAGTAATAGCAAAACTGGTACAAAGGGGCTCATTGCCAGAATAGGACACACTATCCAAAAAGTTTCACAACCAGGGCTCACCGCCACAAAAAGAATACAAGAAGATAGAATAAGAATACTACATAGATAAAATACTTCTCAATGCAACAAAGATTCCACCATGCAATTGCTCACACACTTTCGCAGTCTCACATGAAAGATTTTAGATGCCTTCAACTCACTTCCTTTAAGAACCCTAACTTAAAGTTCACACCATACATATATATATCAAGCTTTATCTCAAAAACTTTCTCCAATGTCGACCACTAGCCATTATACATTCAAATTTGAAAGAGGTTGGCACCTAAACATTCCCACAATGGATAGGAATGAAAGGCAACCTACAAAAATCATTAATTAGGACCCAAATAGATCCCAACACACTTCAACATGCTTTCATAAGCCTTGCATATAGTGTTAAACACAAGGTCGATCAACACCCATGCAAAACACCATAGACATTAAGTGTATGCTTCCTTTAATCAAGTTGAAGGTTCTAGACAACATAATTTACTTGAACTTAATGTACAACAATTTATGAACTACTTAAGATTCATCAAAAACTTAATCTAAGCTTGCATTGACAAATACTTTGACTCAGGACAATTGATAACCCTTATTTGCATATTGATAAATGAAGCTCTCATTGTACTACACCAAATCAAGTAAAAACATGAATACACAAAGATACAATAATTATAAGCAACTTTCTAAATCTGCGCAACTTGAATCCAAACAACAAAGAAATGTAGAGAAAATAGATTTCTCCTAGACAACATAAAACATCACAGAACAACTGGTTCACACATTGGTGAAAATATCTCGTATTGTACAATGATCCAGAAACCAAAATTTTGAATATAGCAACCTCTTTCAACCTTGAATAACCTATAAGAACTACACAGGCATAGCATCAACATAGAAGGAATTCGGAGCACAATACCGGAGCACACTATGAAAATTTGCACACAGTTTACTTTGTTTATTAAATTTTCTCAAAAGCACTTGGAAACCAAGTACCAGAGAAATCAACTCAGCTCATTACTTCATTCCAACTCATCTTCAGACTCTGCAACAAAAGAATAGCTTCATGTACTCACAACACTTCCTCAAGGTCTCAACTACACATGCACAACATGTTTTCCTATTTTCCACAATTTTCTCAATATCCTCAACATCTTCATCCCATAGTTGACATCAATGACAACCCCAGTCAGCAGAGTGCCTCTTGAAATCAATGACAACATCATCATTCTTGCAACAATCACATATAATAAAGAGAAGCATGTAGATTATTCACAATGATCATTTATGAAGTAAGAAACCAACCCTCATTCACATACACACAACAATATGAAAATGCAACTTAGAAATAGTTTGAAACAACACAAAAATCTGCAAGAATTGTTCTTCTTTCTAACAAAATCATCATTCTTGCAACAAAGACTGCCTATTGACATCAATGAAAATATCATCATTCTTGCAACAATCACATATAATAAAGAGAAGCATGTAGGTTATTCACAAAGATCATTGATGAAGTAAGAAACCAACCCTCATTCACATACTCACAACAATCTGAAAATGCAACTTAGAAATGGTTTGAAACAACACAAAAATACAGTATCACTAATTGATACCCTTCATGGGAGGGAATTGTACACTAAAGCGAAAAAATTGGAGTTGCTAAGGATCAAGATAGCTAAGAAGTTTGTAGACCTGCATTTCTAAAAAGGTGCAAAGATTCCAAGTTGATCCCCACGTTTGCCAAAGTTTCACATCACCTTTGGAGCTTAAAAAAAGAAGCACATTTTCATCAAGGCAGGTTTGTCTCTTCTGAGGTCAACAATCCAATCCACCAGGTCGTCTATCAACTACCTCAATTTCAGGCTTCTTCCTCTCCATCTTGAACTTGCAACTTCTTTGCGCTCTAGTGTTTGGATTCAACTTGACACCTCCTCGCATGCTAGAGCCATTGGCAAACATGAAGAATGTGTTAGAAGACAAAAGAGGAAATTTTCTACTCTACTCTGAAAGCATCATTCCTTTTTCATCTCTCCTCTTCTTCACTCTCCCTCTCACTCTCATCGTAGCCTTGCCGCTGCCCATCATGTTGTGTCTTCTTCCATTTCTTGGTCTCCTCCTCCTCATGCCAATCTGATTCCTCCTCATCATCACACCATTTCTCTATCGGGCATGTCACCCTCCAACCCATCACCTCCATTCATTGTTTCATCTCTTTCTCATTCCTCCCAAAGGCACGCGGTTCCTTGCGTTATTGGTATATCTCAAAATTCTCGGCCTACTTGTGGGCCTTCTTCTCATTCTCCCTTGCCTTCCTTCTCTATCTATGCATCAAACACACCCTCTCACCTGTCCAAAGTATCTCCTTAGTCCATTTTCCATCCTTGTGCCCATTCATCTTCTAGTTTTCCTCCTCATGCGC
Source organism: Sequoiadendron giganteum (assembly GCA_007115665.2). NCBI lineage: Eukaryota > Viridiplantae > Streptophyta > Pinopsida > Cupressales > Cupressaceae > Sequoiadendron > Sequoiadendron giganteum. Next base: position 367,784,022 of record CM021106.1, read on the forward strand.
TTCGCAGGTATCCTTCGTAGTCTGCTGATGAAGTAAATCTAGTAAAGCTCATTCGTTGCTCTCTATTGACGCAATTCTAGACAGGTGATGGTAGAGAAGGATCAGATAGGCAATGGTCACCTAACGTCCCTCATCTCTCAACACCAGGTACTGTTGTCCTCATTTCCTTGCCTTAGGTTCTTTCTAGTTCCTTCATTAATGGCATTGAAATTTCACCTCCTCCTTGAGCCCATCCCATCCCTTCGTGCAAACCTATTGGGACCCTTCCCTTTGTCTCTTCTCCTTGTTCTGTTGCCTCTTTCAGCCATGTGTCTTCCCTTTTTAATGTGTCCCCTCTCTCATCCTTGCTGTTGGCTGCCAACTCTGACTCGCTTACCTCACAGGATACTCCTACCTCACAGGATACTCCGTCTGGTGGCTCGTTGTCTAAGTCTTTTGCCCCGTTTCCCCCTCCCTCATTGGATCTCGTAAATAGCTCTCCTCGGGGGTCCCTCCATTCTTCATTAGTATTTTACAATCCATCAACCCCCACTTGCCTCCCTAATTCATGATTGGGAAAACAAGTTAGTGATCAATATTTCTAATGTCCCCCTTGAGCCCCTTGCCATTAAGGTCCTTTCTAGAGGGTCCAAATTCACCTTTTTACCCTGTTCCATCCCTCATGTTGATATCCTTGTTGAAATCAAAAGTGCCATTCATGGTCTCCCACCTGACATGGCTGAGGAAGTTCAACAAGACTATGTCGTAGCCCTCAGGCATGCCAAACCCCCTAAATGTAATACCTCTAAGTTTGAGCATTTAGCCCTCCATTCTTTATTTAGCAATAAAGACCTTGTCATTTCCAAAGCTGACAAAGGCAATGCCATCATCATTATGAACAAGCATGACTATATTTCTAAAATTTTCTTTCTCCTCTCTAACTCAAGTAGCTACAAAATCCTCTATCATAACCAAAATTCTCAAAAAGGTCAAGTATTTGGTTTCTTCTTCATCCTTCGATGATTCTACCAAAAAGAATCTCATTCCCTCCAAGGAAGTAGCTCCTCATATCTATGGTGTTCCTAAAATTCACAAAGTTGGTATTCCTTTGAGACCGATTATTGAAACCATGGGGTCCCCAACTTACCATTTTGCATCCTTCCTTTCCAAATTTCTCACCCCTCTTGTTGGTAAATCCGATTCCTTCATAAAAAATTCCAACCATTTTGTCCAATTCATTAAAGGCCAAAGCTTAAGCAGTAGTGATGTCTTGGTGAGCTTTGATATTTCCTCTCTTTTCACTAAGGTTCCTATTTTTTATTATTTAGAAATTTTGAGACAAAAGTCAAATGATGAGATAGAAACCTTGGTTGAACTATGCTTAAGATCCACTTTATTTAACTTTCAAAATGTCATCTATGAGTAAGTTGATGGTGTGGCCATGGGTTCCCCCCTTTATTTGGAATTTTCCAAGCTTTACATTTAGCATTTCAAGGAAATGAATCTTCATTCCTTTCCTCTTAAACCTAGATGGTGGAAACGATATGTGGATGACACTAATGTATGTTGGCCACATGGCTTAGATGAATTAGAGGAATTCCACAACCATCTCAATAGCCTTGTCTCATGCATTTCCTTCACTAAGGAAGTTGAATCCAACAACCAACTTCCCTTCCTTGATGTTATTCTCAAAAATCTAGATGGTTCCATTGGTCGTAAGGTGTTTCGTAAGGCTACCCACACCGATCTCTGCCTCCACTCATCTTCTCATCACCATCCCAGCCAAAAGTTTGGTGTTCTCAAAACCCTGACCTGGAGAGCCTACCAAATTTTTGATGAGGAAAACTTAATACAAGATTTGATGTACCTTCGTCAAGTTTTCAAATTAAATGGTTACTCAAGCAAACAAATCTCTAGGGCTTTCAACCAAACTAAATCCAACTTATTTTCTAGGTCCAATCCTAACCATTCTTGTGCCCCCCCTAATGTCTCCCTTCCTTTTGTTGATGGCATCTCCCAAAAAATCTCTAAGATCCTTCTTAAAAAAGGCCTTCATTGTGCCTTTAAACCCCATTCAACCCTAAGGAAGTGTATCCATTCCCTCAAAGACTCCAAGGACATATTTCTCGACTCTGGAGTCTATAAGATTGTTTATTCTTGTGGCATTCATTATATAGGTGAAACTGGTTGTGCATTTAGCACTAGAATCAAAGAGAATAGTGTCGACTTTAGGCATGAGTGCACCTGCAAATCCGCTCTATCTAACCACTCCTCTTCCACTAAGCATCACATCTATCTTGAAAATACCCAAATATTATCCAAAGAAGATAATTTCTTCAAGAGGAAGCTAAAAGAAGCCATAGAAATCCATCATCATCCTCACAACCTTAATTGCGATGAGGGATGAAATCTTAGTTTGTCCTGGCATCCATTGCTATCCAACTTGAGATCTCATCATCACCCATCTCTCCACTAGGTTTCCCTCTTCCCCATGTTGTTGCTCCCTCACCTTTCTCTCTCATGTTCTTCGATTTCCCCCTTTTGTCCCCTCTTCTCTTTGGTCCTTCCTTTATTTTGTTTCTTGCTTTTTCTCCCTCCCTCTCCCCGCCCCCCCTTCCCCTCCTCTTGTATTTGGTTCCTCTCTTCCTAGTTTTATTTGGTTCTTCTCTTATTTTCGTATCTTTGTCTTTCATGCTCCCATCTCCTTCCCTAGGTTTCTCCTTTTGGTAAACTTGTGTTTCTCTTATTGATTTGGTAATTCCTCTTTTTCCTTGTAATTTTTGGTTATTTTCCTCCTTCCTTCTTTTACTCGTGTCCTTGCCTTTCCTAGTTTTCTTGCCTTGTTTTTGTTTTTAGTCTTTTCTTCTCTCATGTTCTTTTATTTTTTTGTTTCTTCTTGTGTGTGTATGTTTATATATATATATGTGTGTGTGTGTGTGTGTGTGTGTGTGTGTGTGTGTGTGTGTATGTATATATATATATATATTTATATATCTATTTACATTTTATGTATACATTTTACTTATGTTTATTTATTTTATTTATATATATATATTTATATATTCATACATTTATATATATATACAAATATGGTTATGTATATATATACATTTTTGTGTGTGTATATATATACATATATATGCATGTATGCATATAGATATGGTTATATATATGGTTTGATATATATATATATATATATATATATATATATATATATACACACACATGTGTGTATATATGTATATAATTTATGTATGTTTATTTAACTTATTTGTATAGTTATATTTTTATTTATTTATATTATTACATTTGTCGATATATATGGTTATGTATATGTATATTCTTTCTTGGTTATTTTTTCTTTCTTGATTTTTTGCTTGATATATATATGTGTGTGTGTGTGTGTGCGTGCGTGCTTATTTGTATTGTGTTTAATTTTCTCTCCTTGTTGTTATTATTTTTTTCTTTCTTGATTCCAGTTTATTATTCTTTTTTTGGGTTGCTTTGTATCCCTTTCCTTCTTGTTTTGTTGTTCCTTTGTATTTTTTCTTCACTTTATTTTTTGGTTTTGGTTTTTTATTCTTGATTGTGTTTTGGGTTTCTTTGTTTATTTCTTATATCTTATTGGTCTTCTCATCCTTCTTTGGTTTCATTTATTTTATCCCTCAATCTTATTTATTTGATTTATTTCTTTCTTTGGTTTCTTGTTATCCTCATTATTTACTTTATTTTGTGTTTCCTTGTTATCTACTTCTATTGGTTGCTCTCTTGCCTTTTTTCTTAATTGTGTTTCTATTTATTAAGTAATTTTTGCATATGCCTTGTCCCCAATTTACTTTTGATTTTAATTCTTAGCTTTTATTTTTTTGCTTTCTTGTGTTTTCTCTTGTTTTGATTTTTTCCTCCTTGGTTCTTGTGCCCACCTCTCTTACTCACCCCTTTCTCCTTTTTAGGCTTTTGTAAGTCTACAAATATAAATTTTACTCCTTACGCTCTCTTATATCCTAATGATGGATAATGGAGTGTGATCTGAGACATTGATGCAAAAAATACACACAATCTAATTCAAAAACACTCAGCTACATTGTTCTTCTTTGTTCATTCAAAATCTCTTGGAAATTCAAGAATTACATAGCATAACTAAAACTAATGGTTGTGCAACCATATGGGCTGATGAAAATCATTAAAAATCTGAAATATGACTGATAAAAAATAGAAAATATTAATACAAAAATAATCTCCTTCAATTTGAATTCTATCACAAACCTCTAGCATCTCCACCCTGCAATCTTCATTAGAAATCACTGTTGCAATCAAACCATTAAATCATCAATATTATTGTTGTTGTAGTACACCTTCAAAATTGCAACAAAAATTTATTCTTAGTCTCTTTCAACCTTATTTTAGTTGAATCTCTCAAGCTCCCTTCACACAAACTTCACTAGTTCACTATCTCCCAAAATGTGGAGCTCACTAGCCCCCTAAAACACGAGCTTCTATGAAAATAGAAATATGCAACAAAGGAGTTTTAAAATCCTCTCTTCAATCAAATATCATCTCCCCATATCACCTACAAAAACTCCCAAATTCATCTCCCCAAATGACAAGGCCTAAATATATAGATTTTTGAATGAGAAAAACCACTATGGTTTTCCAAAACCCCAAGCAAACCACCTCCTTAGAAAAACCACGCCACATTTGGAGAAATAATAACAAAAATATAAAATCAATCAATGCTCACATGGACTTCACATGGGAACCTAAACCATGTCCAATCAAATTTTGTAAATTCTAGCATCTTCATTGATCTTTGACAACCCCGACAACTCCAAATATGAACACACACCAACATTCAAAGTTGGTGGATCAAACATGCAAATGCATGCAATTGATCATGCACACCAGATTTTCCCCACCTTGAAATGGATGCCCCAAAGATAATATTCCATTTTTAATTCATTGGAAACATTTACCTCAACATATTTCCTCCAAAAATTGCATTTACATATCACCACAAGGGAAAATCACATTATTGCAAATTAAAATATTTATTTTCCACACACCTTAGCCCTTATTGAAAACAACAAAAATAAATTAGCAATATTTTTGGTTATGCAAGATTGCTTGTACCCCTAGATTCTCCTGCATCAATCATTAATTTTTGCAAGAATCACTAATTGCATGATCACATACACAAACATATATATATATATTCTTATTAATAATATTTAATCCAATAGAACTCTTATAATTTACAATTCTTATTTCTCTTGTAGTACATGCAAGAAACCTCACAACTATCATAATAAGCACATACATATATTGTTATGCCCTGCTCTTGTTTCTGTATAGTCCCCCTTTTATTATTAATGGAAGAGCATTTTTGCTTTCTATGTGTATAGTGTATGTTCATATTCACTTCATAACTCTAGAATCTCTCTACATCATGGTTGTTGTGAGAAGAGATAGGGATAAAATTAAAAAAAACATCTCTCCTAACTATCACCAATCAACATATTCATCCTGATAATAGATTCTCTTTTATGTGGAAAAAAATATTTAGATCCCTTTTCCCATGCATTTGAGAATGTTACGTTTTCCCTACTCTGTCCTCGTGTGCTTTCTAATTTTATTTTCTTTATTAAACCAAAATTAATTTCTTAGCCCAAGAAGCATTTAAAATTTTTTATAGCAATATTCTAAAGCTCTTATAGAGTCTAGATAGATTTGTTGTTTTCATAATATTTATGCATAAAGTAATCATAAACACGCATGGATTAAACTTGTTGAAAACACATCAAGCATGAAGCAAACACATAAATATATGTAAGACACAAAGTATACACATAAATAAACATAATAAATGAAGCATGCACATAAATACACATAAGACACAAAGCAGACACATAAATACACATAATACATGAAGCATGCATGTGAAAGGCACACATATATTGTTGGGAATTCTATTAGTGCTCAATTTTTTATGTATCAGGTATGAGTTGTTTTAACAACTCGCTAAATCTAGCATTCAGGTAATTGTACAAAGGAATTTTAGTCCTTTATATATGCAATGGTTCGAATGAAGGTAAATACAAGATGATTTTTATTTGTGTGTTGCTCTAAAAGTTAATATGGTATTAGAGCTATTATTTTCATCATCACTAATTTGATGCATTTTACAATCCTCAATATTACATTTGTGGCATTCTTGATCTCTGTAGCGGTGAGAAGAAGTTAACAATCATGTCCCTTTATCCCATTTTGTCCTACTATGGAATAATTGTGTGAGGCCACAACATATGCAATGATCTGGTGGAAATATTCTCTAGTGGCTCATTCCTTTTGTCTCCACAATCTCAAGGATAGACTGATACTTGCAGTGAGAATGGGTTTGTGGTGAGTGAATAGGAATTTGATCATTGATCAACACTATCTCAATGACATGTCTATCAATCAAAATTGAGCCAAAATAGTGCATCTAAAGGTGCAAACATCACACCATCGTATAGAAAGACACCTAGTGTTTAGTTAAAGTGAGTTGCAGATTAGTTTGTATGTTGCACCTACAAAAAGGAATCATGGTGAATAGCAAGGACGTGTAGGTGGAGGATTTGAGTTGGCCCTCAATTAGCTATAGACCTGCAATCATAGAAGAAAATAAAGATCCCTCACATAATGTGTTCTCTCTACTCTTTACTTCTACTCTAGGCAGTAGTCATATCATTTGAGCTGATAGAATTATAAAGGTTTTGATTTTTGTGCGAAATGTAATATGCAAGATGGGGATAATACCAAAGTGAAGAGTGGTATGAGGTTTGTTTCCTTCTACAATTCATGTAATGCTTAATTTTTTCTCATGGAAATAAAATATTGTAGAGTTTGTTTCTAATGCTAGTTGGATTGGAAAGAGAATGACAAGGAGTGTATGAGAGAGCAAGTTGAGAAAAAAATAGTTTTAAAATTGGTGGCTCATCATTTCATTCAAAAAATTGATTCAAATTGTGTAATAATGACATTTTGAGATTATTCTTGTCTAATGTGGTGAGAGATTTAATTTTGAATCATTTATTTTGATTAGAGGGGTTAAGTATTTGAGCAAAGACTATAAGAGTTGGTATAGAATAAATCTACACCATGCAAGATTTGGCTGAAGATTATAGCCACCCAAGATCTAGGCACTTCATGAAAGAACAAGAGAGATCAATATGAAATGATCAAGATTGGAATGGAATTGATTATCCAAGAATATGTTATTACAATATAATTTACACATGAGACCACCTTGTTATATAGCCAAGATGAGACATAGGATTAAATAGGATTATGACAAGTGTCTTAATCCTATGTCATCTGATAAATTATTATAACTACCTAGGACACATGTTAAAATTCAAAGATAAGATAAGATCTAATGACAAATAACACCTTCTATAAAGATTCTTTCCTAGGATCTAAGTAAACTTAACATATAAATAAGTCTCTTAAGAACCCTAGTAATGAATTAACAAGGTACAAGAATTTATTTACACCAACACCCCCCTTAAGTGCAACTTAGGGAGTAGCTGATTATTATGCAAATGACAAAAATATGGGTCCCAACTAGGAGGCCATGTTAGGTACCCATGTACAAATACAAATGCAATCTCTCACAAATGAAGAAAATAAGAAAACCTAGTGGGACAAAACTCCTCAAAAGAGAGATAAGAAAAAAAATGCTCTCATTGATGAATGAGAAGGAAAAAACCCCATGCGAGAAAAAAGTACCCCCATAAGAGAAGAAGAAGAAAGACCATGCAACCCTCCCTCAATGTTGATTCTCTTGCAATGATGGTATAAGCTCAACATTAAATGTTGAAGTTGATCCAAAACTGTCAAACAACATTCCTCCCCTTAGGTAGAAATAAAACCAAGATGGTATGTAGGATGTGTGATATCTCTGAAGAATTCTCAAATGTCTCCATATCGATGTCGAAAGCTTTCACACTCCAAACATGCATTCTAGGCCACACTGCTGAAGAAGACAATCCAAAATCTCCTAGAAATGATTGTAGAATACAATCCAAATACAAGGATACCTCCTCTGAAGACAAAGAATCCTCCTCTAAATGTTGTCCTAAAGAATCCACACTTATGTCAAACTAAAAAGGATGATCATGTAGAGAATGAACAAGAGGGTCAGAGTTTTCCCTCACAACAACTGAAGAAGGATCATCTCCATCAAAGAGAAGATGAATGCAATCAATGATGTCTCCCAAATATGAAATGTGGGACTCACAAAACAAACTTGCAATTTCTATCAAGTACTCATCCCAAGTAGCCATATTTGGAAGATGATGAATTTCATGCTGCATTGAAACACAAGGAACCATACTATGGCAACACAAGCATTGTTAGGCGCAATAGTAGATGAAGTATCAACACACATCACTAGATCCTCAGTAGATGAAACAATACCAAGATTCAAATGACCATACTAAATCTCCTCAAAAGTGTCCACAAAAGATGCCTCAATGTGAACATCTGTCGAATCAATAGTACGATAAAAATGTGAGAAGGTGTAGAATCGATATTGGTGATCAACCTCCCCAAATGCAACTTGTATGCACTTAAAAATGGTCTGAGAACGAATTAATTAAATACTTCTTATTTAATTAATAAAAATCTTAATTCCTCTACTTATAAATAAATTGCAAAATTTATTTATATAGTTCACTTCTAAATATTCTTCTTATCTAAAATCACTTCCTCTCTAATTAATTAAATGCACAAATAAACAAATTGGTCATTTAATTAGTTTTCCCTCTTTCTTTCAAATTTGAATTTTTAAATTCAAATTGGCCTCTAAAATCATTTTCCTCTTAAATTGGTTAAATGCACAAAATTAATTACTAATTTCCCATCTCCATTTAAATTGAATTTTTAATTCAATTTGGCACATTTCTACATATTCTTCTAACTACCTTCCACCTCACCATGTGTCACATGAAATTGAATTTTCTAAATTGTAAAATGTAGATTTTCCATCAACAAACCTGTAACAACTTTGAAACCTCCTGGACACATGGCTTCTTCTTTCCTCTGATTCCCTTCAACACTTGGAAAATTGTTCTCTTTCAGGGAACCACCTCCATGATTCTCTCCAACCTTTTCATGCTCAACCGTTTATGCCGTAGGATCACAATCTTGACCATTCATCGCTGCCACATCATTCCCAGCTTGGAAAATTCTATAAATAGAACACATTTCTACAACTTCCTAACAAGTAGAATTCAACAAGTTTATGCTACATAAATCTCATTGTAGTTTGAAAGCATTTGAAGATAATTATAGTTGCATTTTAGTGTTTTTAGTTTTTTTAAGCATTATCATGGCATTTCAATTCTATCACTTAGTTTCTTTCATCTTTTATATAGCATTATCTTCAACTTTATGTCATTAGTTTAGCATTATATCAACATCAATCTGTCACCATAAATCATTCAACAATTTACTTTCAAAAACACAAAAATATAAGCATGTATGCATTTTAGTTTGCATTGCATCATAGCTACTCGTTTCTTAGGTTATCATTCCATACCTATTCATGTGAAAAAAATAATTCTGAGAGAATGAGTTGGGGAATCACCAACAATAGAGGACGATGAGATGAGTTCAAATGCAAGATTGTAATAGTTTATTTTATTGATTTTACTTCATTAGATGTAATACATTTCATTGCTTGTATGTTGTTTAGTTATGATTATTTCTACTCACTAACGCATTTAAAATGACACACATAAATTAGTGCCCACCATGGGGCTGAACCCCATATTTTAATCTATTTTTTGTCAAGTTTTTCTTCTTAGGTTTCGTCAAAATTTCTAAAATGACGCATATGAATTTTTCTCCAGTGCATTTGGCTTCTGTTTCGGCGCATTGAGTTTTCGTTTTGGCGCATCTAGTTGTTCTTTCGGTGCATCAAACTCCTATTTCGACGCATCTAGAATTTCTTTCAACGCATTCAGGTTATGTTTCAGCACATTAGGGAGTTTTAAATTTTATTCTGTCATTTTCTAGTTCAACGCATTCAGTTTATCATTTAGCGTATTAAGTCGCTCTTTCAATGCATTCAGTAGTTTAGCGCATTCGGTCTAAGTTTTAGCGCATTCGGTATTTGTAATGGCACATTTGGTTTTTATTGTAAATTTTCCAGATTCCAGAAACTGATTTATGCTCTTATATTTTGCAGGAACCTTATATGTAGTCAGAGAATTTTCAGAAACAATTAAAAGAACACTGTCAAAGAAGTAAAAGCTTGAAACTACTAACAATCATTTGTAGAAATCTATTTGTCATTTCATTTTGTTAAGATAGGAGTCTAGCTTAACTAGAAGGATAAATTTATACCATGTCTGTTGTGTTTGGAGTGGTAGGAGAGTCTGCTCTCCCCTTAAATGGGTGATCAAAAAGCTAGACCCATTCGTTTCTTTCTATTTTCACCCTTAGAGGGCCTGCCTTGGTGGGACAAGAGGTAATCACCCCAAGGGAATGACCTAGACTAGTAACAGGCTAAGGCCAAGCCCTTCTAGCTGGTATATAATGGGGACTTGAGGAAAGTTCAAGGACCATGAATGGTTATGCCGACAAGTGATTCCCTTAGTACCCATGTGGTACGTGAAAACTCATAGCGCGTAACCTCTATAGGTTGGGATTCCTCCTTAAAGGAGCTAATATTGTCATATGTATAGCCCACCCGTAACGAAATTCCCTTACTAAAAACCTCTTTTTTGTAGTAAGCCCAATTACCTTTCTATTCTTTGATGCAACAATGGTCATTGCCAAGACATCCACATTCTCGCAGTTTTTAGTAGAGGTGAAAAAAATTGCCATGGGAGATTCATGGGAGTTTGAAACTTGGTTGGCCTGAGAAGTGAGTGCATTGTAAGGGGGTGCTTGTGTGACCAAGCTTCTAAATCACCCGCTAAGAATAAGTGTGGCTGGAGTAAAATCTATGTGGAACCCAAAAGAATATTGCCTTACACAACCTAGGATTGTGCTTGTTTGATGTGTCTTCACCTATGCATTTTAAATACAAATTCAAGAAAACACTACACTCTGACATATCCAACCAATGATTCATGAGATAATTCAACCAAACAGTTCAAATTCACTGTCAAAAAGTAGAAAAATCTTCCAAACTCTCAAAAACCTAATTTCTTTTTTTCCAATTCAACGCATCTAGTGACTACCCTAGCGCATCCCTGCCATATTTTGACGCATCCATTGATTGCCTCAACACATTCATAGAATATTTTAACACATTCATTTACTGTTCTAGCTCATTCCACTCATATCCGTTCATATACTTTTTCAGCACATTCGTTGAATCCTGCAGCGCATCCAAACCTTTCCCCAGCGCATCTGTACTCTATTCTGGTGCATCCAAACCTTTCTACAGTACATCCAAACCATTCCATAGCGCATTTGAGTTCTAGCTCTTTTGGGCACTGTTTCAGTGCATCTACTAAATTTGCAAACAAAAACCTAAATTTGACCTCCTGCCTATTGGTTAACCTCCAGTTTGGATATTCCTTCTCAAGCAACATCTTTTCCTCGTCCTAAATTTTATGTTAAGGGATTGGAAATCAACAAAAAATTTCAAGAAATCCCTTACCAAAAGAATCAAGAAACCAAAGAAGCAACTTGGATATAAGAAACTTTTGAAAAGGAGACACTTCTTGTACCAAAGTAGGAAGGTCTTGCTTGATTATCGAACCTTCGTCCATAGGTATCACGACTTTGATAGAGGATACATTGATGATTTTGCTTTAGAGCCTTTATCTTCACAAGCTTATTATCAACGAAGAGATCTTTCACAAATGCATAATCATAGTCAGCCCATTCGTCATTTTTTCATTCCCCAATTGATAATCTAATATTCCAATTGTCCAAATCAGTTTATACAATAGAGCTCAATCTTGTTGAAACCAAAATTTTCAAGTGAAAATCCCTCATCTAATCTTTGATCAAACATCCAAAAGTACCTTTTAATCACATTCAATTTCTGATTTAGCAGTTGCATTTCACCATTAGGATTTATCATCCTCCATAAGAATTCATCATCTTTTATCCTGAAATAAAGCTTGCTTAGTCAGATTTTAACTAATCCCTTTGGCACTCCCAGACTTTGGTCAAATATTTAGAAAATCAACATCACTTGTATGCCCATCCAAACAAGATCCCAAAAGCTGAAATTTCAAGAAAAATAAATTGAAACCCAAGATACCATGGCCGAACAAGAACAAAACCCCTTTCATAATATTCGTTCAACTGAAAATGATGAGGTAAATGAAGAAGATGTCCAACAAGCACAACAAGATCCAAATTTCCACAAATTTCTAGAAAAGGTTTTCGAAAAGGATGGGGAAAGATGCCTTTTGATGTTAGCAAACAAAGGAGTCAAGCTACTCGATGATTTTGATGTCAAAAAATTGAAAAGAACTCCTAAGAAAATAGAAATCGAGACACAAATTGAATCAAGCAATGAAGTAAAAACCAATGATCCCATGGACATTTTGAAACAACAAATCCAGACCCTTCAACAAAAAATGCAAAACATGCAAACCGAGACTACTAAGAGATACTTCATACAAGATATATGTCCCTATCCATTCGATCAAAGTGTCAACATGATACCATTTCCCAAATATGACCAATGAGAACACCGATCCGATAGATCACGTAAGGGAATTCCGAACAATGAGTCTTGAATTTTCCCATGAGGATACACATTTGATGAGATTATTCCCACGTAGTTTGGGAGGGAAATGCATGCAATGGTTCTCACAACTACCGTCGGGGATCAAATCTTTTGAAGAATTGGTGAACAAGTTTATTACCCAATATTCATATAATATCCAACATGAGATCACAATGAAAGACCTTTGTAATGTGAAACAAAAGAAAGGAGAATCATTCCTCATATTATTACAAATATGGAAAATTTTATTCACAAGGTATCCCCGACCCATACCGAAAAGAGAAGATAGAGGTGTTCATAGATAACTTGAATGCTGACATGAGCTACAGACTTGACTTACAATGCCCTCCAACTTTTGAGAAATTGATTGAAAATGGGATCAAGATTGAGGAGGCTTTGGTCAAATGAGGAATTTTGAAAATCTATAATGAAAACAATTCATCTAATTCCTCCAACAATGATAAACCAAAGTTTTGGCAAAAGTACAAAAATAATGACAATGATACCTCTGCTAAAAGGCACAATGCTAAACCAGTCTTCAATTTTTTAGGAAGCTCCTCAAATACCAATCAAAATACCACCCAAAATACCAACCTAGGTAATACTCAAACCAATCAAAGTAACACATCATCTAAGACCCTACCCTATAAAACATGGAACAACCGTCGAAAGTTTACACTATTGGGTCAATCATATGAATCTACATTGAAAGAGCTTATTGTGAAAAATATTATCACTCTACCTAACACTTGAGGGTTTGAACCCAAAGTAAAATCATCCTGGTTGAATCAAACCCATTTTTGTGAATTTCATCAATGCAAAGGCCACTTAACCAATAGTTGTATGCAGTTGAAGCATAAGATACAAGATTTGATTCACAATAAGATCATACAGATAGAAGAGCCTCAGACAAACACTGATCATGGGGTATTCAAAAACCCTTTGCCAAATTATGACAAAGGAGAATCCTCTAACACTAACAAAAAAGGAAAGAATGTAAACTATGTTCAGGATACCATCATCCTTCATATTTCAGCCATTGAAGATCACACAAGTAACATTGAAATCAATAAGACACCAGATCTTGTTGCAACCAATCATCCAATCAAAAACACCAACATCCTTTCTAATTAAGTCCTTGATATCCAGCAAGACATGGTTGTAACGGATAATCAAATTAATGTCATCAAAATCAATGGAAAACAAGACAGTGTGCCCATAAATGTGACCACAAGGGCTCAAACCAAATATGTTTTGAAGGGTAGTGCTTCCAAAGCACCTGCTGCTACATCTCATCAATATAAAATTATTGATCAACTCCAAAAAATTCCCGCACAAATATCAATATTGGAGCTCCTTAAAATCTCTCCCGCTCACAAGGAGATCTTGGAAAAAGCCCTAGTCGATACAACAGTGCCAAATAATCTGGAAGTTTGTGCTTTCCAAGCCATGGTGGGACATATAATTTCACCTCATTGCCTATCCTTTTTGGAAAATGATGATGTATCTCTCACCCATTCTCATAATGTGGCCCTCCATATCGAGGTTCTAATCCTTAAAAGTTGTGTCAAGCACGTCCTTATAGATGGAGGAGTTGGTCTTAATATATGTACTCTAAAGCTTGTATGTGCATTGGGGTTCTCTAAAAATGCAATAGATGCAAGGAAGAATATTACCATAAAAGCATATGATGATGAAGAAAGAGCTTCAAAAGGACTGATTGTATTACCAATTCAGGTAGGGCCAATTTAGAAAGAGGTGGTTTGTTAAGTTTTGGATAAAGATTTGACATATAATATACTCTTGGGTCATCCTTGGATCCATGAAATGTAGGTTATACCTTCAACATACCATCAATGTCTAAAATTTCCTTTCAATGGCCAAGAAATCACCATTCCTACTGATTCAAATAGTCCCCAACATTGCAATACCCTTAAGGCTATCTAGGATGCATTTGTGCCTCATAGCTGAGAAACTCCTGATTCCTAACCTGATATCCCCAACAATTCAAGTCAATCCAATCCGTTTTACAAGCTTTTAGCCATATCCTCCAATGAAGGAAGTCATTCAAGTTCCTCATCTAACCCATTTGAGAAAAAGGAATAACCTAGCCCCTCTGCATCTACCAATTCTGAAGCCCAGCTTAATACTTTGGCCAAACAATTTGAAAAGAAAGTCCAAGTTAAAGACAAAGGTGTGGGTGAATACTCCATTGAACAATCCCTCTGCCTTTCACAGTTAATGTCACCAAAATCCTATGGTCAACCATCAACCTCATCCCAACCATCTTCACAACTAGTCACACTTTTTGATGGTCGATTCATAAAAATAGGCACCCAAGCAGAGGAATTTGATGACAAATATATTTTGAATTGGACCTACAAGGATGAAGTTGATTCTCAAGCAACAACGACAAATGTCCAAACCACTCAGTATGGAAAAGGATTCTCAATCCTAGAGAAGATGGGATATGAGGGACAAGGACTTATTGGAAAAAAGGAAAGAAGGTATCATAGAACCTATCCAGCCTGTCATAACAAATCCAAAAGACAAAATAGGGTTGGGTTATAAATAACATCAAAAGGATGAAGAAACAAAAGAGGACCTAAAGGAGAAGGTTGTTGAACGGATCCTACAAATCCAAGCAAGTGATCACTATGAAACAGATTCCAATGAATATGAGTGGAATTCATTGTTAGAAGAATCATGTCATGATAAGGATATTGATGTGATACACAAGTATACTCCCACACTCCAAGAGGGATAAATCTCAAGAATTAGACCACTTGAATTAGGATTGAAAAATATTGATGGTTCAAGTGAAGATGATCAAACTCTTAGCCAGACAAATCACTCGGAAGGGAGCAACATCATAGACCTCGACCTGGCCATAGTATTATTTGATGACAACATTTCCATTAGAACCCTTATGGAATATGATCTGAACCCATACGGCGACCCTCTACCATTATTACATCCTGAACCCATAGATTGGGACCAAACCAAACCTATTAATATCCCTACCTTTTCAAATGATGAAGCCATCATTAACTTCCTCTGTGTTGTTAATCTTGAGACACTTTCTACCATTGAACATCATAGAAAAGCTTCACAATAGGGGAGTGCCAAATTTCCCAGCTGTAAAGTAAATGAAACAAAAGAAAGATCTCATGGTGAAAACCATTCCATGGCAGTATCAGATCAAGAAAGAGTAAAAATAAAGAGCACATCTGATAGTGAAAACCTCTTCGAGGCACCGAAGGATGGGAAATTTGACACTCTTCTAGAGCACTTCTAGGAGAGATCTAAATTCCTAGTCGAATCAACACAGTCCATCAATGTCGGCAATGCAGAAATAGTAAAAGCTCTTCACCTAACATAATCATTGACAGAATTGGAAAATCCCAGCTTTGTCAAGTTCTTTGAAGAGCGACAAGTCAACTTTGTCTCATCTTATGCAAACATGCCAGGGATAGATCCAGATCTCATCATGCACCATTTATCCCTTCCTTCAGGAATCAAACCATTCAAACAAAAGTTGAGAAAAATGCATCCGCACATTTCCCTATTGGTGAAGGCTAAACTAAAGAAGTTATTTGATGTTAGATTCATCAAACCCATTGACTATGCAGAGTGGATATCCAACATTGTGCCTATTTCGAAACCTGATGGAAGCATACGAATTTGCACCGACTTTAGAGACCTCAACAAGGCTTGCCCAAAAGATGATTTCCCCTTGCCAAACATTGACATCATTGTGGACTTGACAGTAGGTCATGGCATGTTATCACTAATCGAAAATTTTTTTGGTTATAACCAAATCAAGATAGCTCCTGAAGATCAAGATAAGACAACCTTCAATTTCCCATGGGGAAATTTTTGTTGGAACATCATGCCTTTAAGGTTGAAAAATGCAGGGGCCACATACCAGAGAGCTATGATGACCATCTTCCATGACATGATGCATAATTTCATTGAAGAATATGTGGATGATTTGTTGGAAAAATCCTACACTAGAGAAGGACATCTGGAGATAATAGACAAACTATTCAATCGCTTGGAGAAGTTCAATGTTCGCCTCAATCCAAAGAAATGTGTATTTGGGGTAACGTCAGCAAAGCTAGTAGGGTATATAGTGTCAGAGAAAGGTATTGAGGTAGACCCTGCAAAGGTGAAAGCTATAATGGAGATGCCTCCCCTGAAGAACATCAGTTAGTTAAGGTCCCTCCAAGGCAGATTCCAATTGATCAGAAGATTCATATCACAACTGGCTGACAAGACCCATCCTTTCACTAATCTTTTGCACAAGAATATTTCCTTTTGATGGGATGAAAAGTGTGAAGAATATTTCAACCAACTAAAAAAATATGTAACAATTCCACATGTTCTAGCACCTCCAATAGAAGGAAAGCCTCTTTTATTGTACATTGCCACTACTGACTGATCATTGGGAGCCTTGTTGGCACAAGAAGATTCAATAGGAAATGAGAGATAAATTTATTACATCAGTAGAAATTTAAATGGTTATGAGATCATTTATACATCCATCGAGAAAGCTTGTCTTGTTGTAGTGTTTTCTACCCAACAATTGTGACACTATATATTGACTCATACAGTCAAGCTCATAACCAAGATAGATCTGCTGAAGTATCTCCTAAGAAAAGAAAATTTGATAGGAAGACTGGCCAAATGGGTAATGGTACTTAGTGAATTTGACATCCAATATGTCGACAAAAAAACAATCAAAGGGCAAGCCATCACCGATCAACTAGCTGAGGCACTAATCCATGACGATCATCCTTTATATGTTGAATTTCTAGATGCAGATGTCCTGACAATAACAACAAAGTAGTGGGTGTTGTATTTTGATGGTTCCTATACTCAACATGGATCAGGAGCAGGAATCCTATTTACCACTCCCCTAGGGCACACCATTCCAAAGTCCTATCGCTTGATGTTTCCTTGCACCAAAAACACAGCTGAATATGAAGCACTTATCATCGGAATCAAGATAGCTTTGGAATGGAAAATTGCAAAGCTACAAGTCTATGGGGATTCTCAACTAGTCATCAATCAAGTCAACGATGATTATCAAACCAAGGATGATAAATTGATGCCCTACAAGAGAATGATTGATGACTTCAAGAATTATTTTGTTGACATCAAATTTGGTTAGATTCCAAGGAGTGACAACAAAGCTACCGATGCTATGGCTACTATTTCTTCTCTGGTATAGATTCTAGAAAAATGCGGCCACTATGAGTTCATGATGGAGTAACTATTTACCCCAGCTTACGATGACTCTGAGTCCCAACTCATTTTCCACTTAGATGATGTCGATACCTCCATCTATGTGAAGATCTACACTTACCTAAAAGATAAGAACCTACCCCCTGATCTTTCCCACAACCAAAAATGAAACTTCATCTGCCAAGCTGCCCATCATACCCTTATAGTATATGTACTTTACCATTGAGGTCTTGATGGAGCTCTTTTGTGATGTCTAGAAAGCGACGAGTTTGAAATTTTTTTACGAGAAGTCCATGAGGGTATTTGAGACATTCATTCAAGTGGTCTAACCCTCGCTAAGAAACTCCTCCATTTGGGATATTACTGGCTGACTATGGAGAGAGAAGCCATCCCATTTGTGAAGACATGTCAGAAATTCCAGATTCACGGTAATCTTATCCATGCACCAGTAGAAGAGTTGCATCCCTTTGCATCAACATGGCAATTTTTTCAGTGGGGGTTGGATCTTGTAGGAAAAATTCACCCATCTTCATCTAATGGAAACAAGTTCACCATCACAACACAAAGTACTTCATGAAGTGGGTCGAAGCCGTTCCTCTAATCACCATCACAGGGAAGCAGATTTCATCATTCATCCTGAACTACATCATCTGTCGATATGGTATCCCTCAATCCATTGTCACTGAAAATGAAAGACCTTTCAAGAATCAAGATGTGCAAGAACTCTATGAAAAGTTTCATATCCAGCATCGGTTTTCTATGCCCTATTACCCTCAAGGGAACAACCAAGCTGGGGCCTCAAACAAAACTATCTTGAAGATCCTAAAGAAAACCATCAATGATGTTGGACATAACTGACATGTTCAATTGAACCCTGCTTTGTGGGCCTATCGTACAAGTATCCGAACACCCATGGAAGCCACACCATATGCACTTGTCTATGGATATGAAGTAGTATTTCCCATCGAAGTCAAGATACCATTAGTCCGGGTGTCCTTGAAAGGTCTCATTTCAGATGAAGATACCATGTGGCTAGACTACGGGAGCGAGAGTTAGATGAATGTTGTCAATTGGCAATAGATCACCTGAAAGTATATCAATAGAGAATGTCCAGAAGCTACAACCACAAATTCAAACCTAGGAGATTTCAAGTAGGTGATCTAGTATTGAAATAAAATCCACATAATCAACAGGATCGAGAAAAGAAAGGAAAATTTGAGCCCAATTGCCTAGGTCCTTTTGTATTCGTTTCAGTCTTTGGATCGGGGGAATATCATCTATCTACACCAAAAGGGGATATATTTGAATAACCAATGAACAACCTTCATTTGATTGTTTTTTACACATAATGCATTTGGTGCATGTTTAAAAGTCTTGAAAAAATCCTAAAAAGAAGAAAAATTCCCGAAAAAATCCTAAAAAGCAGAAAAAGTCCATGAAAAAATCCTAAAAAGCAGAAAAAGTCCTCAAAAAATGGTCACCCTGATGAAAACCTAGCAAACAGGCGTCTTGGTGGCAGCATAAAAATCAAAAAAAGGAAAAATACAAAAAAATTCAAAAAGATCAAAAAGAGCAAAAAAATCATAAAATTTGAAAAAGTGCAATAAAAAAAATGGTGAAAACCTGGTAAACAGGCGCTATTTGTGATAAGTCAGATCCTCCATCTATTCGAGTATGTATTGACCATCCACTTTTGCCATCACTGCACATTCACGCCTATCTTGCAATGAGTTTCATGTCCATATCTGACTACTGCGGTCGTGTCCCACCTTGGATTGGTTATCATTGTACATATCCATAAATTTGGTTTGTTCTCACTAGGGGAAAAATCCTATTCTCACTGGGGGAAAAATCACAATTGAGCTTAAACCAATAGACAAAAAAACAACAAATGTAACCTTGGCAAAAACAACAATCATGATAACCATCAAAAGTTGAACATCGAACATCGATCAATCCAATCAATCATTCAAATCAAACTAAACATCAAGCCAAATCAAACCTAATCCAATTGAAGAATCATCTTCTGAATCATGGTTGGATTACTTTAACATAAATTTTCAATTGATGTATCTTGATTTTTGTTATCATTTCTCGGGAGTACCTCGATGATGTTACAAACTAGAGGGGCTATGATCAAGAATGATGTTTTTCTTTACCTGTTGTTTGTGAGTCAATCATTACTACTGTGCAAATTATCGCGGGACATGCTCTACAAAGTATCATTGATGACATTCTGAATTTTCCTAGGAACATGATTCACTCTTGTTTGTTTACACAAGTGATATTTAGGTCATATTGGTCTAATTATACCTAGATGCTTGTGTTATCTTGCATTATCAAATCTCAACAAAAGTTGTATGGAAGTTGTACTAAGGTCATCATGGTCTAATCATACCATCAATTTTTGTACTAAATTTCAACATAATAAAACTCTCAATGATGATAATAAGCACAATGAATTAAATGGCAACATCGCATAGATAGGTTTGCATTCATTTTAGTTCTGCATTTGCATTACAAATTTTTCCAAGCTAGTAACTCTCAACATGATGTTATTTCTCATAACAAGATTGAGTATACTCGACATAACAAAAAAATCATCCATTTGCATTGACATTTTCATTCCCTATCATTATAAAGCATTGTCATACATCCACTATCACAAATAATTTATGCAGTTATTATAATATTTGCATCATGAAAATTTCCAAAAATAAAACATTTCTCAAAATACCATCATCATTCATATTCCATATCATATATCAAGGTCATAATAAATGCATTCTTGCAACCATCCATAATCCATCCATATATCCATGCATCATCAATAATAACATCATAATCCATTCATGATCATAATCCACTTGCATTCATGCATTTAGGCACATATTTGAATAGAAAATACCAAAAATACATAAAAGTGCATTACATCATAACATTCATTACACATAGGAACATGATTAAAAACACATAGAGGCATAACATAAAATCATACATGCATTTACATTCATCATCCATCCATACATACACATCATTCATAATCATAATTTATTTGCATAATCATCTGTACATCTAGGCCATTTATTTGCCTCATGAAAAATCCAAAAAGAGAGCATTATCATAAATCCATACATTTGCATATATCATGTTCAAAATCTATTCATCCATAAACCATACATCCATACATTGAATCAATCATGTCCATACATAAAATAATACATCTGCATTCCATAATAAAACCACTTATGCATCCATCCATCCATACACTGATATATACATGTGAAAAATTACAAAATAACAAATGCATCTCATATCATTGCATAACATCACTCATCTCATAAATGCACCATTCATAAAATATATAAAAGCATAGCATCAACATCTCATTAAGGCATCCATACATGCATCCATCAAATAATCATATAGAACATGACATAATCACATAAAATATAAATTAAATGCATCCATCCATAATAAAAACATCAACACATAGGGATCACATAGAACTTCGCTGCATATCATATAACCTCAAAATAATAACATGTCAAGTATACAATGATATCAATAAACTAAGAAATGATACATCAAAAATGTGGAAAAAGCCAAGTCTCTAAATCAAAGTACAACAAATCAGACATGACTGTGTGATCCTATAGTGTTGCCGCTTAAGGTTGCAGGCCTCTGCCCAACACCGCCTGCCCCTGATGGTCCTGCCCCTGATGGCCTTGGACCTAGTGGAGGTCCACCTGGTGGTCCCCCTAGAAGTGGCTATGTAACCCCTCTGTTGGTGGTATGGGACTGGCAACGATCGAATGTGGATCTAGCATAACTAACCCTCTATGTGGGTGGCACTGCCTCATAGTACCTACCCCTATAGTATTTCGACTCCTTGGCGGAATCTCTAAGCTCTTTGACAAGGTCGCCTATACCAGTCCCCTGGGGTGGTGTCTGTATCCTGTCGGCCACTGCCATAGCCTACTCCCCCTATCTCCTAGCAACATATCTCTCAACAGTAAGGGTAGCTACCTGATCCTACAACTGCACCATCTACCCTTGTACTTGTAACTATGTAGGAGCCTGTGCCTGGGCAAGTTGTGTCTGTAATGTCTGAATTTGATCGTGGAGTGTCTGCACCTGAGCCTGTAATCCAGCTATCTGAGTTTGCTACCTCTGAGAGGGCATCCTAAGAATCACTGGTCTCTGTCCACCTGGTGCTGACCTCCTTCTCTTGGGGATGACCTCAAAGTATGAAGCATCTCTCTGTTTGCCTCCACCATCTCCACCCCTGCCTCCCCCTCTACCTCCATCATCTCCCCCATCATCACTTCCATCATCCTCAACCTCCTCCTCAACCTCCTCCTCACCTCCATCCCCTCTCCTCTGCACAACATACCCTACTCTCCTCCCGACCTCCAAAATGGGCGCAAACTCATCTGGACTCGAAATCTGTGGAAAGGGGTGCGTATGAAAGTACTCAGCATACTCTTCCATCATCTACCCATCCACTATATCTCTTAGGTACTACTAGAAAATTGGTTGTAAGTCGTAGTACTCTGCACAAGTTGCATCATAGTCAAGGGTTGGCCCCCACTCTAGAATATCCTGTCTACGCCTGGCATAGAGTGCTACCCCCTATGGCATCCCCTGAATCCGACCATACTATCTATACACTCTACCTCAAAGAAACCTCTCAATGATGTAGGGGGTCCTACCAATCAAATACCGACTGAAAAATGCATAGGGAAACTCTGAATCATCCTCCGACCACGCCTCACAATAAAGATATGGCCACCATATCACTATGTCTAGATCATTAAGGACTCGCCTCCAATACTCCAATTTTCCTAGCTTATGCTGGACAAGTGGCCCTATGTATCCAAAAGCATATGGCCTTCCTGCTGGTCGAGCTCTGCCTCCAATTGACTGTGTAATGGCTATGTGCTCCTAGGGCCAAAGTTGTAAGAGTGTACATCCTGCTACGAGATTGCTCGCCTGAAGATAAACCACCTGGTGCAAGTCATGATATAAATGTTCCAACATACACGATCCCCAAGCATACCTCGTACCATGAGAAATTATGCTATTTAGAATCTGACCCCAGCACATTGAAAAGCCCTTCGACCTACGGTTGAGGCAGAGAAATCCTCCAATGAATCCTACATGAACGCATGGTAAGGCCTAGCCAGATGCAATCAACTCCCACCACAAAATCTCATACTCAATGAACTGATCATCCTAAAAATGCTGGCAAATGGCATATGTCCGCCCTACTCCTCATGATCATATACCACCAACTCCCTCATAACCAGTATCCTCAAAATGCGATAAAAATCCTCTGGGGTAACTGTCATCTCTCTGGTCTGTAAATGAAAGGTGTTGTGGTAAATATGCCATTGCTCTGCAAGTGTCATCAATAGCCCCCAGTTAATCCGGTATTGGGGCATATCTATCAAGGAAGTCAAACCACACTAATCAATAATGGAAAGATCTACCTGAGTCAGCTGTGGGATCATGTCCCATGTCTTTGGAAAGCGCTCTTGAACCTGTAGGCTCCCTAAGCCACCCTCCTAGAATACAATTAAAGCATCAACTTAGCAAATCAATCAAATCAACCTATCAATCAACATATCATTTAATCAAAATCAACTCACGTGAGATTTTGATCAAATCTCAAGGAGCACCTATCCTATCACTCGACTCTCATTTGTCATGAGATCGATCAAAATCAATCAACCTATCATTGTTCCTCACCTATCATGAGGATGATCATCAACCTATCAATCAACATCATCCTATCATCAGCTAACGTGATCATCAATCATCAAAATCTAGGAGGAATCTATCAAAATCATCAATTTTGGTTGAATGTGCCAAAACAAAGTTTCTATGCATTGATCTACCGGATGTGCCAGAACAGGGTCTTGATGTGCCATTTCATGGATTGCATGCATCGGAATAGAGTCTCAATGCGCTGTTTCTTGGATGTGCTCTTTGAACTACCCTATGTGTGACTTTATCCTATCAATGCACTAAAAACCCTATGCGCTAATCTAACAACCTAATGCGCTAAAGCGGGTCCCAGATGCGCTAGCCTAATTTTGGGTCCTAACCTAACTAGATGCGCTACTACAAGTATCCTATGCGCTGAAGCGGGTTCTGTATACACTAAAAATCTAACTTAATGCACTAAAATGTGTGAAAATTCAATTTTTTAAATGAAATGTAAGTAGGAAATATTCAAATTCAAAATTGAAAAAGAGGTTCTCGAGGTACGTACCAGAGGTCCATATGCGGCTGTATGTTGGTGGTGGCGAACTCGTTTGAATTTGTGAGTGTGGCGTGGAATCCTACCCACCTTTTCTCTTTAGGCTCTCAAGTTTTCAAAATGCACAAGTTACAAATGATCTCTATTTTACCCTTTTTGACTTTTTAAAGGTTAATTAAGGGGTAATTATTGTGGCATTTATTTAATTTTTCAAATGGGTCTTTTAATCAACTAATCAACAAGTTGGCGAAACTCTCATCATTATTGGGAAATAAATCAAGCCATCCTTATCAAATCTGGCAATCATCAGCATATCAATGAAAAATCATTTAAATTATCCATTTTTTTCAAAAAATACCAAAAATTCAAAAATCCCCGATTTATCTCCCGAGGGGGCATCTTTTCATCATCACTGAAAATTAGCGTCTGGGGCATGTTGAAATTTTATCATTGCGATCAAAAAAAATATTCTTTGAAGCAATGCGTCTACGCACATCACTTCAAAGAGGGGCACAATGTATGCACTTAAAAATGGTCTGAGCACAAATTAATTAAATACTTCTTATTTAATTAATAAAAATCTTAATTCCTCTACTTATAAATAAATTGCAAAATTTATTTATATAGTTCACTTCTAAATATTCTTCTTATCTAAAATCACTTCCTCTCTAATTATTTAAATGCACACAAATAAACAAATTGGTCATTTAATTAGTTTTCCCTCTTTCATTCAAATTTGAATTATTAAATTCAAATTGGCCTCTAAAATCATTTTCCTCTTAAACTGGTTAAATGCACAAAATTAATTACTAATTTCCCATCTCCATTTAAATTGAATTTTTAATTCAATTTGGCACATTTCTACATATTCTTCTAACTACCTTCCACCTCACCTGCCACCTCACCATGTGTCACATGAAATTGAATTTTCTAAATTGTAAAATGTAGATTTTCCATCAACAAACCTGTAACAACTTTGAAACCTCCTAGACACATGGCTTCTTCTTTCCTCTGATTCCCTTCAACACTTGGCAAATTTTTCTCTTTCAGAGAACCACCTCCATGATTCTCTTCAACCTATTTGTGCTCAACCGTTGATGCCGTAGGATCACAATCCCGATCGTTCATCACTGCCACATCATTCCTAGCTTGGAAAATTCTATAAATAGAACACATTTATATAGCTTCCTAACAAGTAGAATTTGACTAGTTTATGTTGCAGAAATCTCATTATAGTTTGAAAGCATCTGAAGATCATTACAGTTGCATTTTAGTGTTTTTAGTTTGTTTTAGCATTATCATGGCATTTCAAGTCTAGTACTTAATTTCTTGCATCTTTTATATAGCATTATCTTTAGCTTTGCATCATATCAACAACAATCTCTCATCATAAATCATTCAACAATTTACTTTCAAAAACACAAAAATATAAGCATGTAGGCATTTTAGTTTGCATTACATCATAGTTGCTTGTTTCTTAGGTTGCCATTCCATACCTATTCATGTGCAACAAATAATTCTGAGAGCATGAGTTGGGGAATCACCAAGAATAGAGGACGATGAGATGAGTTCGAATACAAGATTGTAATAGTTTTTTATTGCGTTTCCTTCATTAGATGCAATACATTTCATTGCTTGTGTATTGTTTAGTTATGATTATTACTACTCACCGGCGTATTTAAAATCACACACACAACTATATCTCCACTATACAAATCTTGGATTATGAAAAAATCTGGTGTAAACCCAACACTCTTGCCTGCTCCACCATGTGTGATCTGATAGATAGAAAGGATATTGGCTGACAATGAAGGCATACAAAGAACATCATTAAATCCTTTGTCATCCATGTCAATGGATCCCTCCCACAAACATGCATATATGTGTTATTCACCATCAAGATGTGTGGTGATGAACAAGTCTCAAATGAAGAGAACATACTCTCTAATGAAGCCATGTGATGTGAGGCTCTTGAATCAAGTATCCACCTCTTTGACTTAGAATCTGCAACTGCAACAAGTGATTGCCCCTTATGTTTTTTGGAATTTGACGACGAAGAAGAAGACAAACCCTTTGATGATGAAGACTCATTAATTTGATGCTTCTTAAGAAGATGATTCAACTCATCAATTTTTTTTGAATAACATTGATATTCATCATGCTCTAATTTCTTGCAATATGCACATACAGGCTTCTCCTTCTTAGAAGATGCCCCTTTTGAGGGAGCTGATTATTATTCTTTATGTGGCTTGTTTTTTTCTTCTTTTGCTTCTTATCAAGATTCCCTAGTTTTTATGTGTCTTTGACTCACTAGCCAACAATTCTTGTGACTTGTAAGACTTGATTAGACTCATGTTCATTAACTTAGCTCCCTCTTGAATTAGGAGATTTACAAAGTCATCAAACTTAGGATCAACATATGATGCTCCCATAGAAAGTTGATGGGTATGAAAACTAGAAACAAACATTGAATAATCATGACCAAGCTTGGATAAAACATTCAAAATCAATTGTAAATCTTCTTAATCAATGATGCAATCTTTCAACTGTGTTCTTAGTTGCTTAACTTCAGAGATGTAGTCTTGGATATGGTCAAAAATTTTAGGATCAAGATTCATCAAATCATTATCAATATGATATCCCCTAATCTTATTTTTTTTACCATACAATTTTTCAAAATCCTTCCAAGCCTCTTTAGGTGTTTTGTATGATTCAACATGAAATTTTAAATCAAATGAGACTAATGAACATATGAATCCAAGTGCTTTCTCATGATCAAGCTCCCATTTTCCTAATTCTTTAGCATCAGTAGGTTGAGGAATAGTTTCCTTTAGATAGCCTATTAGACCTTTCATCATGAGATGATTCCATATTGATTTTCTCCATGTAGCATAATTATGTGGAGTTAGGAGTTCAATTTGAGATCTCCCCATTGCAAGAACATAAACCAAGAAAAAAAAAGCAATCAATCACTACAAGAATACCCCCCAAATTACTCAATCATGAAACCCCTTAAGAAAATATGATTTATGGCACTTTATATTTAGTGCAATTATAGGTGCCACTTGCTAACAACAGTGAAGTGAACTTTATCTTAGTGCTTACAGATTGCCAAATTAGGCCACAAGCTCAAAGTAATTTTTTTTTAATAAATGAGATCAAACTGATTACACCACTATAAAGTACACAAAAATTTATGCACTTAAAAAAAAATCACTCAAAAATGTTACTGTAGGAGCAAGAATGGAGCTCCTGAAGCTCTAAAAATGAGAATGGCTCAACAACACCTATGAGAATCTAACATTTCTAGAAAAACCATGAACCAAAATTAAAAACGGATTGTACCACTACAAAGAGCATGAAATTCTACCCCAAATTAAAAAAAATGCTAAAAAAATGGAGCTCATATGCCCAAGTTACAACCATTTGAAAATCAACTACAAAACTGAAAACTCCATTGGTGAGGGGGGCAATAGTTTTTAAGAATGCTAATGTCACTATTGACATAGTGATGGCATCATCATTTCATGTGATTAAAATTGAAGCTCACATGCCTATCAAAAAAGAATATACTATTCTGCACTCGAATATTCCTCTACCGATGAAATCTACAAAAATGCCATGGAATATTCTTTTTCCTAGTGGCGATGGAATCTTTGGCCATGAATATTCCTCATAATCTCTTGTTTGCTAATGGTAAAAAAAGCAGTGGAAATCTTTGAAAAATCCTTCAAAATATTTTGAATTTGCTGGCGAGTGGTGGATTTGATGTGGTCATTTGGGCAAGGGCTATGCTACAACATGGAAACCTCTAGTAGGCTTGCAATGGGTATGTCGGATGTGGGATAGGGTATAGTTTGTGGACTATACCCTATACCCCGCAAAGTTTAAAAATATATATATATTTTTTAAATAAAATTTCTAAAAGATCAAATTGCTATATATATATTATTTTATTTTTCAAAAACATTTTAAAAAATAGCTCGTTTAATTTTTGCGACTGTACTGTAGTTAATGTCAACCTGGGGGTCATACAACTCCCTGGGCAATTTTTTTTGCCTTGGTGGCTCCCGAATTGGATTTTGATGAATTGACAGACGATCTTAGGGTTTTTGGGCCTCTTGGATGCGATGGTACGATCGGTTTTGACCAAAAATGCTCCAAAATTGTAGTTACCTTTTGGATTTGGCAATCACATTTCAGCTTCAAACCCTCATAGATCTAACCTCGTATGTCTGATTTGGACAAAAAAAGGAAAAACCAACTTTCTCGAACCCTTTGATCTCAATGGTGAGCTTAGATTTGCACCAAAAAGTTTCGATTTGAACCTGCAGTACAAATCCACAAAGAGGAAACCCCCAAATTTAGTATTTATTTCAAGCTTTTTTGATTCTCTAGATCATCATTCGATGCAAGAGAAGAAGATACTCAACTTTTCAAGATCCACCAAGATTTGCAACTTAGATTTCTCAATAAAGAGTAATAAGAAGCGATCCCACAAGCTTTGATACCATGTAAGAGTTGGTATAGAATAACTCTACACCATGCAATATTTGGTTGAATATTATAGCCTCCCAAGGTCTAGGCACTTCATGAAAGCATAAGAGAGATTAATATGCAATGCTCAAGATTGCAATGGAATTGATTATCCAAGAATATGTTATGATAATATGAATTACACATGATACCACCTAGTTATATAGCCAAGGTGAGACATATGATTAAACAAGATTATGAAAAGTGTCTTAATCCTATGTCACGTTACAACTTATCATAACTACCTATGACACATGTGTTAAAAGTCAAAAGATAAGATAATCTCTAATGATTACTAATACCTTCTAGAAAGATTATTTCCTAGGACCCAAGTAAACTTAACATGTAAATAAGTCCCCTAAGACCCCTAGTAATGAATTAACTAGGTACAAGAATTTATTTACACCAACAAAGACCACTAAGAGAAGTAGTATTTCAGGCGTTTTGTGGTCATTTCCATGGATAAATTTGAAGGTTAAGACTTTCACACATGGAAAATACAGATGTAGTTACACTTGATAGAAAAAAGATCTTTGAGACGTCAAACCAAATGAAGTCATACCAATTGATGCAAATGAACTTGCTAAGTGGAATATTAAAAATCCAAAAGCTTTGGGGACCACTGGCCTTGGCTTGTCAAAGGCATACTTACATCATGTGGATTTCATGAAGTCTAAAAAAGAGATTTGAGAGTCATTAAATACTCTTTGGATCTGAATCAAAAAATGGAAAGATGACATTAAAGAAGAGATTGTATGGATTGAAGATGGATAAAGGTGCAAAAATGGTAGATCATACAAGTTTCATTCTCTCCTAAATTTACTAGGTAACATTAATGAAAAAGTAAAGGGTGATGATGCCAAAGCAAAACTTTTCAATAGTTTTCTTAAGCATATGTCTGGTATGGTGTTTACATTAAGCAAGCTAAACATTAGTCTTGAAGGAGTAATGTCTACTCTACTTGAGCATAATGAAGAATCATAATCTAAAAAAGTATTATATGTACATAACAAAACAAGTTCACTTTCAAGAAAGGGAAAGTACAAATTCAAGAATTTCTCTTCAAAAGGGAAAATAAAATGCTTCTATTGTAATAAAGGATGTATAATATTGAATTGTAAGAAGAGGACACAAGGTCTATTAGATGACAAACTAGATCAACATGCTTCCTTGGCTGAAGGAACTGATTGGGAAAACTATGCCAATGATGAAGAGCTACCATTTCCTAGTGATGAAGAATATGTGATTTAGATAAATTCAAGCTTGGAGATAGGAGGCAAAGGAGGAAGGACACTCAATGTCCTCTCGTTAGTCACCGACAATGGGGTCGCTTATCAACTTTGGTGGCATTTTGTTTGTGATGCGTGCTTCTATTTTCTATGTTTCTAATAATGAAAAATTTCACATCAAAGGGGGGAATATAACATCAATATTCCATCTCTAGTGCTAGTGAAAATTTTGTACATTTTTGGAGATCGAGTGGAACGATCAATAATGATTTCTATTTTTAGTCACGTGTGTGTTATTTCCTTATGTAACATCCTAGTGTAAAATATTCTAATAAGAAAAAGCATTAGTGTAATGTAGTTCATGGATTTTGAAAAGGTTAGTGGTAATCCAAAAAACCATATGACGTGAATAGATGAATGTGGTCTTGTTTGTGTCCAAGTTTGTGGTAAGCCTATGTGAAAAACATGAAAGGTTTATGAGAGGTGCCTTTCATTTGAATCAAGATCAAGAGCCACAAGAGTTGGGCTTATGTTAGTGGAAAGTGTGAATTTTTACCATGATCACACTACGGGGGGGAATGTTGGGATTTCTATTAGTGCTCAGTTTGTTATGTATCAAGTATAAGTTGTCTTAACAAATCGCTAAATCTAGCATTCAGGTAACCGTATAAAGGAATTCTAGTCCTTTATTTGTGTGATGCTCTGAAAGTTAATACATACAAAAAAGTAATGTTGGCCTACTTGTTTTTATATTTACTTAAGAACAGGGTTGAATAGTTAATCATAATTGCTTAGTGGTCAAAGTAGGTTTGTCCCATGGGTTGACAAAGTTAATGATCTAATATCAATTGTATCCCCTTTTGGGATATTCTAAAAATTTTACCCTAAAACCAAAATTCCAATGAAAAAAATAAATTTAATATTATAATTTTACTAACCGAAATTCCCTTTATAAGATAGATCTTGTTTAGGTCCTGCACACAATATTAATCACTAGAGATTGGCGTTTCATCATAAGCCATGATAACATATATATTACTAATCATTAGTAAACACCATGATATCCATGTACATTAGTCACATAAAAATTCATTGAAATTCTTGCGAACTGCAATCTCAAGGTTGATTGCCCCTGTACTATGAGAGTATAGAAGATGGGTCACCCTTCCATCCCTCACTTCACCTTGGAGATTGGTAATCCTCCTTGATCAATCCCAAGGGAATGGAAGGGCGATCTTCCATCCCACCCCTTGGCCCACAAGCATGGAAGGCCAATCTTCCATTCCATCTTGGGTTGATAAGAGCATGTCAAAGGTCAGTCTTCCTTTACCTCTCATGAACTCGAAAGGTTGATTGACCTCCCTATGTATAATCAAATTCTTTAAATTTGAAATAGATTATTATACGAATCCCTTATCACATATAATATAGAGAAGCATGTAGATTATTCACAAAGATCATTAATTTTTGCAAGTATCACTATTGCATGATCACACATATATATAATTATATTTAAAACTTACTTCCCAAATATATTCTTGTTAATAATATTTAATTCGATAACCCCATTTATGGGGTCCAAAAGGATGATCTTCACACTAACCCAAGGATGGACATTAAACGTATCTATCAGATGTAGGATGGGTTAAAGTGAACTGACATAGCAACTTAAGGCAATTCGGGCCGATCAGGTATGGGATGCATAGTAAGGGACCACAATGGGAAGTGACTAGTAGAATGTGAAAAAAAATTGTTGGATCAAATAAAATATGAAACAAAAATCCATGCTGCTTGATCAATAATTAGCCTCTATAAAAAATGGGTATGAGAAATATTCACCTGGAAGGAGACTCCATGATCATCATCAATGCGGTAAGGAGAAGAGAAACCCACAATTAGAAGTTGAATAAATGGTAGTTGAATCTTAGATGGTATAAACGATTTGGATGATTTTAAAATCTCACATATATAGAGAGGGGAATATCAATGTTAATCATTTACCAAAATGTGTAATTAATATCACAGAAAAACATAGTGGGACACCATATACAGATGATCCCACATGAGTGGAGGATAAAGGTGGGGTGTGCGTTGTTGAGAGGCTTTAATGTTATGTATGAAGTAGCATTTACTCCATGGTGCAGATGGTGGCAACCAATGTCTTAAAGAAGAAGCGAAAATCATCACCAAATTTAGACGAAAATGGAGATGACCATTTGCTTAGGTGCCAAGGAGCAACATATGGACTTTTGTGGGGCTATCTCAGACGTTTGACAAGAATATTTTCAACACCATAAATAAGGAGCCTCTAGCAATGATGAAGCATATTTTGGGAGCCATGTTTTTGTTGTTGACCTACTGCTTCAGGGTTCATTCTGACATCACTTCCAAGTTTATGGCTTGGATTCTCCATGTGAGGGAAGATATTGTAGTGGTGTAATTATTGATGAGGCACTTGGTCAAAGAAAGGTGGCATGAAGCAATGAATTTTACTTGGATATATGGTTATGGTAGATTTGGGTTTGAGACCTATGAGTGGGGTGTGGCCCTTGCCGACTCTTCACATCAATGGCCTGTGGATACTATATCTACTTTGGAGTGTTAGGGAAAACCAGGAGGCACAAATGGTTGAGGTGACTAGGAATATTTTTCCTCCTCAAGGAGATAATAGGGGTGAACAATTTAGAGGTTGGGATGACGGTCTTGGCCCTCCCAGTAGCCTCAGGTGGAGAAAAGAGGATTGGGGAGTTGGGTGATGGCACTGCGGAAGTTGTTGAGAGAGATGAAAAATAGTGGTAGGGTGGTTAGGCATTTTTTTATCACGTTTACAATTTTTTAATTTTGTAATTTTGAAATGGATGTAATGTTATGTTAAACATTGCATTTGGGGTTAGGCCCCCTTTGAGCCTAATTTATATATAAAAAAAAATCCAATATCTCTTATAATTTTCAATTCTTATTTCTCTTGTTTCCAATTTACTTGATTGATTCCGTTTTTACAAATTATGTTACCTCCCTTATATATCCTCATATCTTCATGAAAGGATGCACCCTTTGGAATGGACATCTCCTTTCCAAAGGTTATGTATTTTTGTTCCAACTTAATGTTATTTAATTTTCTTCCCAATCACTGCCTCAAACACTATTAATTATTGAATTCCTTGTGGAATCATTATCTTATCTTCCTTAATTAATTACCATTCAATCCATTCCCTAATCCAAGCACCACCTTTAGTTTAATTAAAGAAAGCACTGACTTATAGAAATATATAATCATTTCATTACTTCCTTCTTAAGTCTCCTTGGTCAGCGATTATTTTTAATCTCTATGTAGGATGTGATCATGGGTTTTACTGTTTATAGTTGGGTCATGAAACCTACCCTATTAGCATTGGTATAGGAAGTGCTTGTCCAAGATTGGGGATATAATTGGACAGACAATTGAGATCGATCTAAGAGATAGTGAAACCATAATATATGCTAAAATTTAAGCAATCGCAATTCAGAAAATCCCAAAAGAAATATATCCTATGGCCAGGGAACACCAATAGAAATAGGCTATTGAAATAGATATTCCAAAACATTACTGCCTGAAATGTAAGGCCATAAATCACTTGGTAGAAAAGTGTCGTAAGTTTCCTAGATGATACATAAATGAATGTAGAGAAGAAATGACGAATCCAAAAGAAAAAATAAAAGAAAAATAAGTAATTGTGAAGAAAGGGAACTGCAACAACCATCAATCCTCCGGAAAGAGGCTGGTTCAAACTCAATTTTAATGGGGTTGCTAAGGGCAACCCAGGAAAGGCTAGTATCGGTGGTGTGATTAAAGACCTCGGGGGGGTTATGGTTGTGGGGTTTGTTGGAGGTATTGGTTTTCAGTCTTCTGTTGTGGCGAAAACTAGGGCATTACTCATGGGCCTCAAAATTGTTGTCTCTCTGGGGATCGCTAATCTCCACATTGAAGGAGACTCTAAGTCCATTATTGATGCTGTGAATATGGACAGACTAATAGGATGGAATACTAAGGATATCTTGTTGGACACTAGGTTCCTTTTTATCCAAACTTAGGGGTAAAAGAGTGACACATATTTTTAGGGAGGGAAACCAAGTGGCGGATGCCTTGGCCAATCTCGACACTTGCTGGCACTACTCTAAATGTTGGAGGAAAATGGAGAAGATACCGCCAAATATTCAAGATATCATCTTGAGAGAAAAAAGAAACCAATTATATGATGAATTCAAATCTTCGGGTGTTGGGTACTGGAGGGGGAGTCCGCTTGATTATCTTTTGGGTTTGGTGGATGAGCACTAACTCTATGATGGTCGAAAGGTGGAGTTATTCTAACTGTTCAACTCATTATGTTTTCAGAGATCTTCGGCTGTTGGGTGCTGGTTGGGGGACCCACTTGTTTATCCTTTGGGTCTAGTGGACAAGCTCTTTTACTGAGGTGGCTGACAGGTGGTGGGGTTTAAATTTTGAGGTTTGTAATATGAATAAAAAAGGCGGCTTTATGAAGGGATTAAGGAAGTACGTGACTTTGATGAATTTGAGAAGCCGTATCATGTGATATCTCCTCTTTGGGATTGTGCAATATCTTATTTTAACTCATCATAGCCTCCATATGACTGTGAGCTTTAATACTGATTTGATCCCTCATCATGAAGGAATGCTTCCTTCTAGTGCCTTCGTGCTTGCTAGTTTAGTGTGGGTCTCTTATTACACCCATAGGAATGCTTCTAATTTTAGCCATATGGCCAACTTGTCCTATTTTTCATGCACTTACTCCAAGGCTAAGGAACCCTGCATGCTCACCAATTCCTGCTTCGCTGATCGCAATCTTCTCATGATCCAATTTTACTCTATTGTCAAGTCACCCTATGGTGATTTTCCCTTCTGCACGTGTGAATTGCACACTGGTGTCATTACCCATCGCTGCATTCCTCGCCTTAATGACCTTGTGATGAATATCCATTACCTTGCTGGCTTTTGCAATTTGTGTCTTCTACAAACTCTTTGGTATTCTATGCAGGTGGATAGAATGGGTGGTGACCGCATTCGAACTGAGTCAGACAATTGTGATGAATTCAGAAAGAATCCGTTAGTTTGGCACATCTGTATTGAAGGTGGCTTTGCTCCTCTAATGGAGAGTTTGGCCAGCCATGATCCTAATTTGTCTAGCCAGTTTGCTAATTCGTGGAAGGATCGAAGGGTCATGATAGGCGGTATTTATTTTGAAGTTAGTGAATAAGTCATTGCGCATGCCACTGGAATGTTGTGTACTAGGAAAAAAAATCTAAGCACACTAAGAAGTAGGACAATGAAAGCTTGAAATCTTTCTTCATGGGGAACGAAGAACCAGTGCGGAATTAGTCGGGGTTTGAGTGTGAAGCTCTTCCAGAGCCTTGGGACTAGGTGTGCTTAGCTTTGATGAAATATGTCACCTTGGAAGGTAGGTTCAAAACCTATTTTTTCTATCATTTTCCCTTGTTAAATCATTTAAGACATAAGATGTTGCTTAGCCTTCCCTTGTATTTGCTTATGGACCTGGAAAATTCGATCGAGAAGTGCAAAGAACTAGCCAGCCATAACCCCAATGACCTCCTGCCTCTTCCGCTCCATCAAGGGCTTATCCTTAGACTTTACCACATCCACCTGGCCCTTTGTCCTCCTAAAGCCATCTCAGCTCTGCGCATTGATGAAATCGAACCCCTGACTGTGGTAAACATCTCCCTGGTTGAGTCAAAAATCCCTCCCCGTAAATCCAATTTGGGTACCGTGGGAAACCCCAAAGCCAAACCGGCTACCAAAAAACTAAAGGGTGGGTTGGGTAATGCACATGCTAGTGCGGTTGCTAGCCTCTGTGATTTGAAGTCCACCTCGACAAAGTTTGTCTACAGGGCCAACATGGCAAAAAAAGGAAAGGATGGTAATAAAATTTTGCCGAAGCTGTGTGTCAAAGAGGGGAACGAAAAAAACATCACAGTGAAAGACTCAAAAAGTGATACCGTTGTTGAAACCACAATTGTGACTGGTGGGGAGAACACCATAAGAAGATCCGAGAGGCTGGAAAAAAATAGTAAAAAGAGACAGGTAATTGAGAATTTAGAGGAGGAGTGGACTGATTGCAAAGAGTATAAGGATGAAGAAACTGAGGAAGAGGAGGACAAGAATGTGGAGGTGCCCAAGTTTACCCTGGAAAACAACAAGTTACCAAAATAAACCTCGGCCTCTCACTCTTTGCATCCCCAGGTTGATGAGCCTGAAGAGATCTTGGGGACTATGGACGTTGGGGAGGAGCCTTGTACCTTGGAGAAGAAAATGGACAAGCTCAACAATAGGCTTCATGGTTTGACCCGCTTCACAATGAAGTTGGGCCACTTCATCACTAGCACCTTGTCCATTGTTATCAAGGAGGAACTGGGGGGTGATAATGGCCAGGAGAATAAAGACTGGGTTGGGGATGATGTCGTGGACCTCCTATTTAAAAACTGGGATAATGCCAGATAGTTGCTGCCTCTGCTAGGTTTCTGTTTTTTGGCTGCCTTTCTGTGGTTTTTGTGTTGTCGAAGTGTTGTCTTTGTTAATTTTACTTCAATGTTAGTTTTTTAGTCTATTCTTTTTTGGACCTTGTGGCTCCTTGTGAAGGTTACGGCGCCCTATAAATGCTTCTTAAATTTTCAAAAACAACCATCAATCATTGAAAATAAACAAAATGAAGGAAGATGAAATGACTCAATAAAAAAATTAAGAAAGAGTGTCCAAGAAACCAAACAAAGAATAAATTAAACGTTGTAAGTTGTTGAACCAACCTAATAGGAATGTTGAGCACTACAAAGAATTGGATCCTTCATCCAATACAATGATGTCCCCAAATATGGTGAAGGAAACTTGAGAAAATGAAGAAATGGAGATCGATGTGAATTTGTTAGCCCCATTTTTAAACTCACTAAATTTAAAAAATTTTTGCCTCAAAATGATCATAGTTACAAACACTCCTATTACCCTCACATGTTAATTCATCCATTGGTCTGAAGTAGAATCCCTCATCATACAATTTTATGTTGAAGTCAAGTTTATTGCACCAGTATCAATAAAGTAGTTCATTTGTTCAAATTTGAAATTGGGTGCAATAGTGAAAATTGGTGAAATTCACAAAAAAAAAAATTAAAAAAATAAGTGTAAGATAGTATAAATTATTTCAATAGGGGTATTTCTGAGGGTATTTTGGTCAATGTAGCTAGTTTCAGAGTCTTGAAACCTCATAGCTTAAGATATTTTAATACTTCAATTTTCTACACGCATGATCATATAAACAATAAAATTTGTGATTTCAAATGAGATGGGAAATTTTTTCTCATTGGATTTCATTATATTGGTTTTCTAGATAATATGGAAAAAAATTAGTCAAAAATGTGAAAAAAATCAAAATTTATGATAATTTATTTGTTGGTGGGATCATGAGGTAAACTAGCTTTTAGTGGTTGTATTGTTGGTTTTCTAGAGCTTCTTGGATTCAATATTTTGAATCATCAAATAATGTTTTTTTGATGCTCAATCATGGAGGAGATGTTCAGGATATTAATTACTTATTTTAACTAAATAAGTAATTAAAATCATAAAGGGGGAAATTAAAATTTAAAGTTAGAGTTTATAAAATCAAAACTCACAACTCAAAATTTTAAGTTACAAAAATATGTTGTGAGTTCGTAAAATCCAAAGCAACCCAGAATTTTAAGTTGGAAAAATAGGCTATGAGTTAATAAAATCCAAACTCACAACCCAAAATTCTAAGTTAGAAAATAGGTTGTGGGTTTGTAAAATCCAAACTTACAACCCAAAATTCTAAGAAAATAGGCCGTGAGTTCATAAAATCCAAACTCACAACCCAAAATTCTAAGTTAGAAAAATAGGTTGTGAGTTCGTAAAATCCAAACTCACAACCCAAAATTCTAAGTTATAAAAATAGGTTGCGAGTTCATAAAATCTAAACTCACAATCCAAATTCTTAAGTTAGAAAAAGAGGTTGTGACTTTTCACAACTCACATTCACAACTTATCAAGTGTGAGACAAGTTATGGGTTGTTTTCAGTTTAACACCGTTGCATTAAAACTATGATATCTTGTTAATTTCTCAATAAAATTTTGAAATTTAAAATGTTTCAAAAAATAGAAGAACAAAATATAAAACCCAATTTTTTTTTGAAGAATTTCTAAGCAAATTATGAGTGCTCAACACATAAATATGGCACAAAGAAGAAGATGTGATTCATTTGCAGGAAAGTGAACTATTTGGAAAGTATCACCTTATGGAGTGAAATGATAGAAAGTTATTCACAAAATTATTTGGTGAATATGTTTTAGAAACTTTTGAATGAGTGCATTGAGAAAGTAGAATGTGAAATATGCATTGTTCATGCTCATGCCATGATGAGAGCTTCTAAAATCGTACGTAATCATTCATCATAATAAAATATATAGAATAATTTTTGTTGAGGGTTGTAGCTACAAATAATTTTCAAGTGTATGTGCTTTGGGAGCACAAATAGAGGACATGGGTTCTTACAAAAAGCATCAAAATAAGATTTAAGAGTTCTCAAGAAGCTACCATTGACATACTTGAAGTCAAATTGTGAATGAAATGGTTGCATAGTGTTCATGGAGGCAAAGGTTCTCTACAAAAGAATTAATCAAGTGACATCAACATATTTTTTAATTATGAAGTACAACTATAAGGGGTACGAGTTCAGGTCGAACTTGGAAAGCACTCTTCCTAAAATCACAAACACAAAGCTAGGCCATATTAGCTTGCAAGATTTCTATAAAGCAATGGAAGAGGGGAAGAGATCGTCAAAGAGATAAAAAGAATGAGAGAGGAAGATGCAATATGGAAGATAATTTTGAACGATCTCTAGGAGATGAATCATATGGATGTTAATGTTTTGATCACTGAAAAGGTTATCTCAAGTATTGAATAGGCTAGATTTGATATGTAGTTTTAGAGCGTAGAATGAAAGATTGTGACTTTCAGTCAAATTTTGATAGAGAGGGAGACTCTTTTGGTTACTTGTGAATAACTAAAGATAAGAGCTCAAAATGACCTCCTATTGCTCAACATTGATACAATGAAAGAATGTGGAATTCAAGATCTAGATATTCGGGTGATCAAGAATAAATCCAAAGATATGATCAATGTTGAATTATTCAACAAACAATCTTTCAGTGTGGTGGCGATGAATAAATTAAGTAGCATTTTTGTCACTCTCAATATATGTGATAGTCACCCACCTTATTATTACCAAAATTTGGAGGAAATTCAGAAAATTCATGAGAACTGGAAATTGAGAATGAGCGGTGTGATTGTTCCTAGGAACAAGTTCCTAGCTCAAGCTATTAATTTTTTTTATAATTTTCAAAGCAAAGTCTTCTCATCAAAAGCAACTTGTAGCCCACAAGACTTCTATAGAAAGGTATAGAACTAATACAGATGGAAGAGAAGGAATTTCTCAATAACTCCAATTACACATGTGCCTATTAGTTTTCTAAGTGTTAAGTCATTCATTTTGTTTTAATGTTATCTTTTTGTAAAAGTGACATTTATATCTCATAATCATGAAAGGTTAGAAAATAAGCCTGTTTCGTGTAAAAGTTGAGAGATTTCTAACTTAAATAAAGTTATTTTATTTCTCTCAAATATTGTAAAAAGGTAGTTATTTAGGTAGTTATAAGTTGGTTATGAGTTATTTTCCAGGTAAAGCCTATATATACAATTCTTATGCTATTGTAAAATGACTTCTTATGAAGGGGGAAACTTTTGAGAAAACTTTTGGAGAAATTTCATCGACTTTTGGCTTGACACTTTGTATAGATGTATTTTTGAAATTATACAATTCCACAAAATAATGAAGAATGCATTTTGGTTCGTATGTTCTAAATGTGTTCCTATGTTATTATTACCATTTTTTCATATGTTCAATCATTAATCCCTCTATGTGACTATGCAAACCATTGGTAATCTTTGCAATTAATATAATGAAAAATGCTCATATCTTGGTATCTTGGTTTGAATGTGTTGAAGTGGCCTATCTCTTCATATGTTGAGGATTATCATTTTTTTTCATCGTCATTGCATATCAAAAAATATTCATGGTAAAATCCCCTTTATAATTTATCATGTCTTGTGAAGTCCTAATTGGTATTCGTATGGATTCCACTAGGGTTGATGTTATTTAACTTTATTTAAATTTTCTCTTTTTTGTAATTTTGGGTTAAAAATACACAAAAACCACAAACAACCCTATCATATGAGGGAGCTACCCCTCTCAAACATAGAGGAATATTTTTGTTTCACAAGAAATATCTCCAACTATTGGAGCATTATTTCTACTTTCTATTGGGAGAGTCAAGTATCATTTCAAGTGCCAATTCACTTACCAAAAAAATTTGGAGGGAGAAAAAATAGAGGAGGATGTACTTGATATTGTGGAGTCCTAGAACATAAGCCAAAATACTCATAAGTCACTCAATATAGGAGGCAATAAATTTTTTGATAGAAAAAAAAATAAACAAAAAAGAGAGGAAGAAGCCAAAGAGCAATGAATATCAAATATAAAGTAATATTTGTTGAGATCTAAGGGAGGAGTCCCCTCCCTTAGAGAACAATGAATATCACTGAGGAATGTTAGGGGCTTAAACACCCCTAATAGATGATGCTTTTTAAGTGCCATATTGAAATAGTGAAAATTGATATACTATTGATGCAAGAAACAAAGTTGAGTGGGAAACATGCAAATAATTTCATATCACGCTGTAGAAATTGAAGGTATATGTGTTGATGCTATCAATAGTTCTAGAGGACTAATCATACTAGGGAACCCAATGAAGGTGGCAATAAGAAACAATGACTTTGAGTAGAATCATATTACTTGCAAGGTATAGGATTGCCACTCTAAATTATTATTATTTTTATTTAATATTTATGGGTCAAAAAAATAAAGGACAAGGCTAAATTATGGCAAGAAATTGTAGTAAAAATGAATCAATACTTGAATCAAAAAATAATTTTGGGAGGAGATTATAATGCTATATTAGACTCAAATGAAAAAAATGGAGGCTTTACAAATGAAACTACAAAAATGAGAGATTTTTAAGATTTTTTAATAAGCAACAATTTGATTGATGTGGTGGATAAGATTGGTTGGCACACATAGAATAATCGGATAATGGGATTCACAAACATTGATGAATGTCTAGATAGATTCTTATTTTTTGTGAACTAGCTCAACTTTGACATTCTATGGAAGGCCTCAATGCTACCACACTCAGGATCATACCATTATCTTGTGGCTTTAAATCTATTAACAGATAACCCCCTAATTGAAGTTGGTTTAAATTTGAAAAGATGTGGTTAAGAAATGAGGATTTGGTTCCCATAATTTTTGAATGGTGGCGACCTACCAACCCTGGGCATGGCACTAAAAGCTTCCAATTTATAAAAAAAAAAAATATAATAAAAGAAAAGTTAAAATTATGG
Organism: Sequoiadendron giganteum; assembly: GCA_007115665.2. Classification (NCBI taxonomy): domain Eukaryota; kingdom Viridiplantae; phylum Streptophyta; class Pinopsida; order Cupressales; family Cupressaceae; genus Sequoiadendron; species Sequoiadendron giganteum. The sequence goes on from CM021106.1 coordinate 367,825,560, forward strand.
AACATAATTATATTTAAGAACATATTTGAAGAAAAATTAAGTATGGAGAGTAAAATGGAAGCCTTAAACTAGAAATTTATTGCACAAGGAATGACAACTGTAGAATTTTTGGAAGAAAAAATATTGATAGCTAAACATAAAGAAATCCTTACCAAAGAAGAGATACATTGGAAAATAAAATTAAGAGAATTATGGTTGAATGAAGGAGATGTGAATACAATTTTATTTCATAATACAACAAAGGGAAAATGTATTAGGAATCAAATTAAAGGAATCCAAAATAGCAATGGAATACGATTGGAGCATAAGATGGATATTTAGGAAGAAGGAATAAAATATTTTAAGCATCTACTAGCACTTGAAGATGAAGGTGTACAAATAAAAATTGAAGAAACATTAAGGGAAATACCAAAAGTAACCATATAGGACTTGAGAACAAAAAATTGATGACACAATTCACAAAAGAAGAAGTCAAGAAGGAAACTTTTGAATTACATATAGATAAATAACCCAGACTGGATTTTTTTGCTACACTATTTTTCCTTTGATGTTGGGAATTTATCAAAGATGAAGTATGGAGGATTGTTGAAGATTATAGGCTGAAGTGTGAGTTCGTGAAAAAATTAAATGACACATTGATAGCTTTGATATGGAAGAAAGAGGATACCACATCGTTTGTGGACTTTTGGGAGATATATTTATGCAACATAATATATAAGATTATATCCAAAGCAATAGAAAACAAATTAAAGGAGGTTATGAATGGTATCATCTCCCAAGAACAAAGGGGTTTCACTCCAAGAAGAGAAATATTGGAAGGAATAATCATTGAAAATGAGGTACTTCACTCAATGCAATCTAAAAGACAAAAATATATGATTCTCAAATTAGATATAAGAAAAACATATGATGGGGCCAATTTGTGCTTCTTAATGAAAATTTTGGAAGCCTTTGGATTCGAGGGTAGCTTGGTTAGAATGGATCTATGAATACCTCTCTATAGTAATATATTCAATGTTGATCAACAGTTCACCATGTGAATTTTTTGATAGTGCTAGGGGACTGAGAGAAGGGGACCCTTTGTCTCCTTTTCTATTCATAATACTAACAAAAGAATTGATCAGATTGATAAAAAAATGAAAAAGAGAATGGTTTATGTTGAGGAGTGAATGTAGAAAATAATATTAAAAAACTAACACATCAATAGTTTGTTGATGATACAATTCTATTTGGTGAAATCAATATAAATGAAGCAAGAACAATAAAAAATATCTTGGATATCTATACATCAATCTTCAAGCAAAGGATCAAAAAGGAAAAACCAACGATCCTATTTTCAACATAAATAGACAAACACAAAGGATAATTACAAATCAATTTAAATTTGGAATTGGTGTGATCTCATACAAATACCTTGGGGTCACAATTTTCCAAGGATCCACATAAAAAATTACATTGGAAGCATACAATGGAGGTATGTCAAAATAATACACTAAACTAGAAAGAGAAGTGGCTCACACTACTATGAAGAATAGTGGTGATCAAATCTGTGCTTGCTACAATCCCTATCTATATGATGTCATGCATGTAATTAACAAAAAATTTGAGAAAATTCTAAACAAAACAAAACAATTTTTTTTGAGAAGATTCAAATGATAATCGTCGTCTACCTCTTATCAATTGGGATACCATGTGTGAAGAAAAAGAGATAGGTGTAGTGGAAATACAAGACATAAACATTCAGAATTGAGCTCTTGGTGCCAAACTATTTTGGCATATGTACTCAAATCCAAAATCACAATTGTGTCATGTGATAAGGCACAAATATATTGACAGTGATGATCCTAAAAGAATTCTAACCATAGCAAATACAACCAAAGAATTGTATATTTGGTAATTTATTTGGGGCTAAAAATCCGTGATCACAAATCATATTTCATGGTAACTAAATGATGGTAAATGTACATTATTTTAGCGGGAACCTTAGAAAAAATTCAATCCCCTTATTGAGATTTGAAACCTAAACGTGGAATATATTAATGGAGGAATAGAAGGACAAGTGCATAGTGGATTATATTGAAGTAGATTTCAATGATGGCTTAGTCTTGTGGAAGTGGAACAAAATAAGTGATCGTAGATTAAATGAACAAACAAGAAGTGTGATACTTCTTCAACACTGAACAATAGATTAAGGACAAAGTGGTGAACTGGGATGTCAAGAAGCTGCCTTACTTGATGCCTATCTTGGCTTACCTTTGATTTCCAAGAAATTGGAAAATAACTACTAGAACCAGCTGATTGAGAGAGTGCAAAAGAATCTAGTTGGATGGAAGGGGAAATTGCTTAGCTTGGTTGGCAAGGCCCAATTGCTAAAGGCCTCTCTTTAGAATATTATGATTTATTACCTATCTCTCTTCAGAATTCCTGCTTTTATAGGGGAAAATATAGAATAGATTCAGAGAAGATTTAGTTGGTCTGGCACAAAAGAAAAAAACATACTATCCTTGATCAATTGGGAAACAAGGTGTACTCCCAAAAGGAGAGGGGGTTTGGGAATAAGAAGAATATCCTTGCTTAACAAATCCCTCACTGCTAAAATTGGATGGAATCTTCTTGAAGGATCTAAAGACTAGGTTAAAATATTCCAAGCCAAGAACTTGAGGAACATGAACCCTGGCTATTTCCTCTCTATGTCCGACCTGCCTAGTGGATTTGCCTTATAGAATCATCTTGTGAAGTTAAAAATGTATTGAAGCAAGGGGATAGAAAGAGAATTGGGAATGGTATAAATACAAAATTTTGGAAGGACCCTTGGATTGAGACTTCTACCTTATCTTCAATTGATGAACTGAACCATCTCAAATAAAGCTTAAACAAGATTTGTGGCAAAAAGGTTTTTGACTATATTAATTGGGAAATGGAGGACCCTAATTGGAAGGAGTTCAAGTTGGTATTAAGGAGGGATAATATGAGAGGTCAGAGATAGGTCAAAAAGGACTTAACCCTTTTAAGGTTGCACAACCTTATTGGGGAGGCTAAGTGGTTTGATAGAGAAAGGGAAGATGAATGGCTTTGGAAAGGTAGCTCTTCAAGTTGTTTCTCAATTAAAAAGGCTTATGAGGAATTGGAGAAGCCAAGGGATGTCACCATTGATCATTTTTGGGATAAGGTGTGGTTAAAGAACTTGGTTCCTAAAATTAATTGTTTTTGGTGGTTTGTCGCTCATGGGAAAATTATTACTATTGAAAACCTTGTTAGGAGGGGATTCCAATTGGTTAACAAATGCTCCCTTTGTAAGCAGGAAGAGGACTCAATTATGCATCTTTTCTTTCACTCCCAATTTTCTAGGGAAGTGTGGTCCTTCTATCTGCCATTGTTGTCCTCTGACTGGGTGTTCCCTCATTCAATGAAGATGTTTCTTGAAAGCTAGTCGAATTGCCCTTTTTCCCATAATGTTATTATTGACCTCTAGAACTAGGTCCCCCCTTTTCTTACTTGAGGAATATGAAAAGAAATAAATAATAGGATACTCAGGGAAGTGGAGAGAAGCAGTTGGGAGGTTAGCATGATTATAAAAATGTAGATTAAGGAGAACATTGAGGTAGGAAGATACAACTTCTCCAAATCTTGGCCTAACTACAAAGAGATGAGGATAAAGTAGAACTGGGGTATAAGGAATGATTGAGCACTAAGCTCAATTGGTCAATGATGTTAACCAAAATGGCTACAGTGTGGTGTCCTCCTTAGATGGATTGGATAAAATGTAATTTCGATGGGTGCTCAAAAGGAAACTCGAGATTAGCTGGGGCTGGGGGTCTTTAAAGAAACTATAGAGGATATTGCATTACAAGTTTTGGTGTGAGTATGGGTGTCTGTTCTAATAATAAAGTTGAAGCTATGGTAGCTTTAGGAGGTTTCATAACTCTAAAGGAGCTCGGATTTAAAAATGTCATATTAGAAGGAGACTCAAAACTCATTGTGGATATTTTGAATGGTGTTGCCATGCCACCGTGGGAGCTAACAATATAATGGATAAATGTCTTACCTTGAAGAGTTACTTCACCAACTATAGGGTGCAACATGTCTATAGAGAGGGCAACAAAGTTGTTGATTGTGCTACCAGTGTGGCTCTAAGTTGTATAGGGAGGACCCGTTGGACTAATAATAATATGCCAAAGGCTTTAAAATACATGATATTAAATGAAAATTTTGAAAATGATTACAACTTGCAGAAATGAAATGTTGAAGTTATGCAGGTAGTAGGAGAAAATTGAGATATTTAAAGGTTTACAGAGAAATGATGATTTCGGGGGTACGGTGAGGTACCAAATGATCTCATTAGGTACTATATTAAATCTTTATTCCCTTCCCGAGATGCTCGATGATCACATGGAGATTTTCAAACTAATAAAGGTTGTCATTTCAGATCGTGTTGATTTGCCTAATGCCAACCTCCCCCAAATTTGTAAAGTGTTGCAAACTGTGGAATTAAATGAGAAATTTAATACTTGTAATAATAATGATGAGCTATTGGTCCTAGGAATTGTGCCATTGGCTCTTCCTAGAAGAAACTTCTTGATCTCGTATTTTTTAAGGGCTCATTTAGTTATTTGGAGAATTTGTATCTTTCGCAACAAGAAAATAAAGCCGAAGAAGTGGGAGATTATGAAGCATAGTCTGAAGAATCCAAAGAAATTTCAGAGAGTGAAAATGGGATGCCCAAGGAAACGCACCGAGCCACCGAACTATCAGACCCTCAAGCAAAATGTGGACCTCTAGAGGCTCTTTGAAAATTCTGGTATGGTTTCATTTTTTGAATCTTTGAAAGGCTATAATGAGAAACTGCCAAGTTTACAAAATCTTGGAGGAAAGGTAATGTGGATATTGGAGTGGTGAAGTTTGAGGTTACGACGTGGCTCATTATGGAAGCTACTGGTCTACAAAACCAAGGGATTAAGGTTGCCAAGAAGAGGTGCGAATTATCAAAAATTTGTGGACAAATTTATGCATGAAGGGGAGAACCTCAAACGATTTCAAAATGGGTATGCTAGACTGGAACTTCCTCCTCCTTTTTCTTTGGTTAGCCTATTTTTAATGTGGTATTTTACCTTAGAGGTCAGATATATGTCGATGCATGCTTACCATTTCCCTCTGTTTAACCATATAAGACATGGTGAGATTATCAATTTACCCTTTTATCTCTTGTCGTCCCGACAACTCAATATTGAAAAGGGTGCAAGTCCTTCCCTTCACCAAGGTCTAATGTTAACTCTGTATACATATACTCTAGAAAATAATCCTCATGGAAACCCTTTGGCTATTAGAATTGGCAATCTTAACCCATATAGGATTATAGAGGAAACTCTTGTTGAAGATATCCCTGTTGCGGCTCCTAACCCCCAACCACCTCCTTCTGCTCCTTCCAGGAGGGTGCTAACTCCTGATATGAGCCCTTCCCCTATGAATAATGTCTCCAACCCCTCTACTCCTATGGTGAAAAAAGTAGAGGAAAAAGGTGTGTATGAGATACAAATTTTTAAGGCTACGCCTGAGAAGAGAAAATATTTGCCTTTATTGGTTGACCTTCCCAAGGTGAAGAAAATAAAAAAAGATATCAGCCCAAATGAGATAATTAATATTTTTGAAGAAGGTGGGCATAATGAGGATTTGAAGGTGACTTTGTAGGGGTAGGGGAGTGGTGGAAGTGGTAGTAGAAGGTCTGCTTGCTTGACAAACGTTGCCTCTATGGATAATAAAGGCAAACAAAAAAAATTTGGTTGTGAAGAGGAAGACCTAGAATTTGAAGAGTTTGAAGCCCAAGAGGAAGATGATTCTAAGGATATGGACTTTGAGGACCCTGCTTATGACATGGGTGAAGAGGAAACAAATATTGAAAAGGATAAGGAAGAGGAGGACCAAATTGAGAAAGGTGAGGATCTTAATAATGATAGTGAGAATGTGCAGGATGTTGGGAATATGGGAATGGAGTCTAATGTTGATGACTCTAGCACTGACTTTCTAAAGAGTAGATTGACCTTTTTGTAGGTTCAATTTTATGACATGGAGAAAGCTCTTGTTACTCTTATAAAAGTGACTAATAGACTGATGAGGAGGGCAATGCTAGGACCTGTTTCTGGAGAAACCAGAATCGCTAGGAATCTAAAAAAACAAGGGAAGCTAGACGTGTTAAAGATGCTAGATGAGACCGAGGAACCTAAATGGAGGGAATACATCTCCCTCATTGGTGAATAAGGAGATCTGTTGAAGAAAGCCAAGTAATGGCTTCTTGTTGTTGCTTTAAATGATTGCTTTCCATTTTTTGTCTTTCTTTTTGGTTATATATCTCAGAATGTTATTTTATTATAGCTTTGTTGTGGTTTAATATAGCCTGGGACATTGTTGATCTGATTAATGGTTTACGTAGTTTTAAGATTGCTAGTAGAAACTAGTTGTTTTTGATTAATAGTGGATGGACTATGGTTACTATGTTAAATGATGGCCTACGTTCCACTTTGCATGTTGTTTCTTGTTTAGTTTTGGTGGTGCTATCTCCCACCTTCATCTGGTTCCTTTTTGTCTTTTGGATGTAACCATGGGATTAGGGCCCTTCCTTGCTAAACTAATAAAAAACAAGAAGTGTGATCATGACATAATTAAAGAAAAGGAAGATCTTGATTTCATCCAAACCAAACCAAATCATATGGTGTGAGGCAAAAATAGGTAAATATTTTGTAAAGTTAGGATATCATATACAAAGAATTAACCAACAAAGTAAGACATGGCTTCCAAATTTATGTTGAAATAATTTTTTATTACTTAAAATGGGGTCCTTAAATGGACTAAATTACACAAATGAATAGTAACTAGTGATCAAATCCATTTAGTTAGTGTGGTTGGACCCAATTGGTGCCCAGTGTGTGAAAAAAGTGGTGAAAATGTGAACCATTTGTTGCTAAATTGTGAAGTGGCTTCAAAATGTTGGGATTGGTGTTTTGAAAAATTAGAATGGATAGGAGCAAGAAAAAATGATTTATATACCTTCCTCCAAAGTTTTCCACTCCTTTGTCCCAATACATTTTGGCATTACATATGAATTATTTTCCCATAAACCCTATCCCTAAAGCCTCAACCCTCAACCCTTAAACCTTAAAACCTAAACCCTCAACCCTCAACACTATACCTTAAATCCTAATCCCTCACCCTCAAACCTTAAACCCTAATCCCTAATCCCTCAACCCTTAAACCCTCAACCCTTAAACCCTCAACCCTCAACTCTCAACCCTCAACCCTCAACCCTCAACCCTTAAACCCTACACCCTACACCCTACACCCTACACCCTACACCCTACACCCTAGAACCTCAACCCTCAACCCTATACCTAAGCCCTAATCCATCAACCCAATATCTTAAACCCTAATGGACCTATACCCTATACACTTAACGTTGGACACTCAACCTTGAACATTATCCCTCAACTCTCAAACCTCTACCTTATACCCTATAATTATTCTCTAAACTTTCAACCCTCATCCCTATGCCTTATACCCTCAACCTTAAACCTTGAACCTTATACCTTACACACTCAACCTTAAACATTATCCCTCAACTGTAAACCCTCAACCACATCCTTAAGCCTTTATCCCTCAATCCTCAACCTTATACCTTAAACCCTAAACCCTACACCCTCAACCCTCGTCCCTATACCCTACACCCTCAACCCTCGTCCCTATACCCTATAACCTCACCCTTATACCCTAAAACCTAAATATTATCCCTTAACCCTATACTTAAACCCTAAACCATACACTCTCAACCCTTCACCCTATGCCTTATACCCTCAATCCATGTCGTAAACCCTAAACCCAATATCCTAAACCTTAACCCTATACCTTACACACTTAATCTTATACACTTAATGAGTTGAATTTTATCCCTCAACGCTCTACCCTGCACCATCAACCTATTACTTAAGCCCTAATCCCTCAACCCTCAACCTTATACCTTAAACCCTAAACCTTGAAACCTCAACCCTCATCCTTATAACCTATACCCTCACCCTTATATACCTTAAACCCAAAACCCTTACCTACATAAATACAAGCATGCATACATACATACATACATACATACATACATACATGTATAAGTATGCATACATACATACATACATACATACATACATACATACATACATACATGCATGCATGCATGCATACATACATACAAGTATGCATACATACATTCATACATACATACATACATACATACATACATACATACAAACAAGCATACGACATACATACGTCAAACATACATTTAAAAAACTTGCACATAAAAAATTTCAAGTGAGACATAAAGCAAGTACATTATAATGTGCCTGCGTTATGCCATGCTTTGGGAAACATAAAACAAAAACAAGCAAAATGAAGGCAAGGCATAACACGAACATGTTATAACATGCTCACATTATGTCAAAACTATGACATAATGCGAGCGTGTTATAATGTGCTCATGTTATTTCTTTCTTTGCGAATCCCCAAGCCTTAGGCTTGGATTTGCTTTGGAGTTCCAACCCAAAGGCTTGGAGTGCCTTCCCAATGTCCAAAGACATGTTTTTGCATATTCTATAGGATTTCACATAATCTCGTTCGTGCTAACCATTAGGTTTGCCTGTGTTTTAAGGTCAAGTAAATCGAACACCTGGGTAATGTTACGCTCTCTCTTAGCTATTTAATGATGTATTTTTTTCATATTTTGACAATGTTAAGGCTTTCATCTTTATTTTCTTTTGTTTATGTGTTTTTTTTTTGTCAAAAACCAATGTTTGGTATTTTTTACTTTATTTTTAACCATTCATTAAAAATTCAAATTAATTACATTTTTATTAACTAGAATCCATTCTACACATTCAAAAAGGAAAAAATGATTTTTTGATTAGTTTTCAAAAATTATAGGGGTAGCACAGCCAAAATTCTAATTTTTAGGATGTGTCCACTTTGAAAATTAGTGAAAAATCATATATTCATTAAAAAACTATCGAAAAATAGGGCATAAACTACATGTTGTTAGCTAATTTATCACTGAAGCAATTTTTAAAATACCAGAAAAAAGTTAACCTTTTGAGGGAGCCACAACAAACGCCATGTTATGTTTTTTTGACAAAAACAACACCAATTTTTGTGGCTCCCTTTTTTGAACCCCTTAATATCTACCATTTAAAAAAAAATAGTATTTTAGAAAGTAGACTCAGAGCACTACAACCCTTGTTTTTGCTACATCTTAAAATTTTGAGTGTAACTATCTTTAATTTCTCATCCAAGGTCAGTATTTCCTGATTTAAAAAAAAAGTAGCCTCTTAAGACCCCTTTTTGGCCCCTCATCTTTATGCACTTACCCTAGGAAGGGATAAAAACCATTCCAACATGGTGTCTTTAAGGGACCATGATAATAGTTTAGCCAACTACTCATCCTAATAGAGGAAATCACTACCTATGATAGTGAATGATGAGATGTGAGTCTGTAAATCACCTCTGCCATTGTATTTGTCAAAATTTGGAGCTTACAACCCTTGGGGAATAGGGAAATTTAGAATATTCAGGGCTAAGGGATTGCAATAGTAGTGAGTTTGCAAGGTGGAATAATAAGTGCTATTAGCTAAGCTGGCTAATTGCAACTAAATTTGACCCATATTTTGTAATACAGTATTTAAAATAGGATTTGATGGCGAGGGGGTGGATTAGCCATGATGGAAAAGGTTTGAGGTGTGGATTCATGTAGAGGAGGAATTTTGTACCCCAAAGGAGTGAGATATACATTTATTCCAATATTAACAAGGGGACAAACACAACATTTGTGTCATCAACGAAATCATAGGAGGTATAAAAGGATTATTGTCTACCAATATGCACATATACCTCCGACATCAGAAGATTCAACTAGTTACTAGTGATCTTTGACTAGGTATCTTGGGAGTGGCTCAAGACTGACATGTATGAAGGTACATGGGTATCAACTAAATTAGATAGCATGTCGAACAACTCAAGGCCCCTACTATCTAAGATGAGTGAGTTCCTCAGATTACTTATAATAGCAACCACTTGAGTGTATGTGTTACTATGACTTAGAAAATCTTCAAATTCTTTAAGCCTTTCCTCCAAAGATTGAACTTGCTCAAAGGGGACCATAAGATAAGCTTCATAAACCTCAAAGGATGGAGAGATTGAAAGAGAATTCTCTTTCATAAACCAACAAATTCTTTAAAAATGCAAGGAAATAATAGAGAATAACAAAAACTAATGTAATATAAACTAAAAAGAATGTGAATGATAAAATGAGGGAAGAGGAAGAAAGTACTCACAACAGGCCAAGAAATGAAGCCTCAAACAAAAATAAATGTCTCCAATACTTGCACACATAAGACCGAAGAAAAATGTTAGGGTTGTTTAGGGGCTTGCCTCAATCAAAGCCACGTTTTAGTGTTTCCACCTTCATGGACAACTAGGTAGAATTAAGATAGATAAAACATGTCAAATGAATATGTGTGATAGAAACAAACCTCGCAAAGGAGGAGAAGGTGGGAAATGTAACGTCTCAATGGCTACTACAATTAGGAATCAATTCGAGATGTTCGTGCACAATGCATAGATGTTTATGTGGTACATATTTTTTTGCAACATAAATTCACCTTAACAATGGGAAACAAATGGGTTTAAGGAATTACAAATTAATTGAAAGTTAGATAAAATAAGTATTACATTATTATCTTGAATTTGTCTAAAGGGGAGGCTTATTGAGTGTGAGTCACATTCCATAGGATACAATTTATGAGATTACCATAGGTTGTTCATTTTAAGGCAGATCATTTTAATAGAAAAATATAACAACAACATAATTGCAAAGAATGAAACTACAAATAAAATCATATATTATTCATCAACAATAATAATGGAAAACAAAAAAATGTTGGCTACATGTGATGAAAAATCTATTATTCATTTTCACTTTCTTCCCTTTAAAAGATTTAACATTTTGAGACCTATTTCTTCCCAGTTGGATCCCTAGGGACACTTGAAGGGCACACAATCTATTGAGAGGGGGGGGGGGTGAATCAATAGATCGAATCTATTTAAAACTCTTTACTTCAATAGTGTATATTCATAGTTGTAGACACTCAACAAACTTCTTATAATCATGCTAATTATGATGACAACTAACTAGAGTTGTTTAACAATAAACTAAAGATCTAATGACAAAAAACTAAACTTAATTGAAAATAATGGACACCTAAACATTACTTGATGACACATACACAACATATGTGCACTTTTGTTATGAATTATTTTAACAATTAATAGTTATGTTGGAGTGTACATTCTAACACCCCCTCTTAACGCTACAACATTAAATTGATAACAACAAAACAATAGGAAATACATTAAGTAGAAGTTATTTTTTGAAAATAGTTCTTAGAATAGTAGGAATTCTTCAAGCTGCTCCTCAACTGCAACTATAGTTATCTAGCTATCATCCAATTTCCCAACATCATTCGACAACATTTGCACATGAAGTGTCTCATCACCCTCATAAAGGTATGATATTGAACTTCCATATTTTGGATCTCCCTTGAAATGCTGGACACAAATCCTCACATGTATGTCTCATAACCCTAATGAGGTATAGTTTCTTCAATCCACTATCAATTCAAACTATTGATCATCTATCTATCCTCTATTGCATCCCTCCCCATCTTCAAAGTGTTGGCCCCTTCAAAATAGAATAAAAAATTCATCTTCAATAAAGTCATCATCAATATCATTTGGTGACGCTTCAACAATGGCTAATATTCTCTTAGGTCTTATGGTTGCAACAAGCTACACAACAACAAAATTATTTTCAATAGGGTTCAAAAAAATCTATGTGGTCTTTTCCATGCTTCTTTTACTCTTTGAGTTCTTACAAAATTTGATGCACACTTTTGAGTAGCAAGTCACTACCTCCTTTTAGAGTCCTCCACAACACACAACATCAAACTTGACACAGACTCATAGCAACAAAACCTCCAATTAGCTTTGATACCATAATAGAAAAATATAACAACAACAAAAATACATGGAATGGAACTACAAATAAATTCATTTATTATCCATCAATGTACTTGATACATATTTTATAGTTGTATACACTCAATTTTTTTTTATAATCATGCTAATTATGATGACAACTAACTAGAGTTTTTCAACTGTAAACTGGACATCTAATGACAAAAAACTAAACTTAATTGAACATAATGGACACCTAGACATTATTTGATTACACATACGCAACATATGTGCAATTATGTTATGACTTATTCAAAAATTAATAGTTATTTTGGAGTGTATATTCCAACACATTTAAGTTGTATTTCTTTGTTGATGCCATTCTTATATGTAAAATTGTCTTCTTGTTTAGAAGTATATATTTTCAGTGACTATTTGTACTAGACTTGTTTACACAAATTGCTTGAGCATTAATGGTTTGCAGTATAATATTTTTGTTTGATCACTTTAAGATTGATTTTAAATTTTGGTTTGTGCTAGTTAGCACATTGTGGTTGATCAACCATCTTGTCCATCCATTCACAATGCAATGAAATAAAACTATTCATGTACATTAACATGAACATTCTATTTGAGCGCCAAATAAAGATTCCACAAAGATCAGTATAAAATTTTATATGTTAACTCACATGTTCATACCTTTTTGTGGCATCAGACAACCATCCCTCGTCTAGTGGCTCAAGCTATTAGAACATATATCATAACCAAATCATACAGATATCAATAAGAGTTAGAATAGGAGTCTATAAGGAATAGTTGGATCTGTCCTCTATTCTGGTTTGTTGTCAAAGGGTTTACAATTATCTGTCAATCTTATCAGTTTGTTGTCGATTTATTTAGCTGAAATATAGCTTGTTTGTTAGAATTATTGTATCTAGATATATATGTATCATTTATGAATAAAGTATTTTGTGTGTTCTGCTCTATTCTTTGTTTTCCTTTGATGTGTTAAATTTTAATATGGTATTAGAGCTAGTAGTTGAGTGGGGAGTTTCATCCATTCTTTAATCTATAGCATCTAAAACATGCATCGTATCTACATAGGAAATTCCATTGTGCACTCTATTGGTTAATGAGATGGGATTGAATTTGTCATGTTACAATAATTCAAGAGGATGATCTGGAAGAGATCACCAATGTTCATGTGTTGTGGAGGATTCTAAAAAGAAGCTTGTTGTTGTGCATTTTCTTGCAATCATAAGAGCTGAGAGAATGTCAACCATTGTTGAAGAACCACCAGATGATGGTGATAGCATGATTTCATTGAAGATGAAATAGTTGTTCTATTTTAAAGAGGCAAACACTTTGAAGACAATGAGAGATGTAGTAGAGGATAGATAGATACTCAATAGTTTGAGATGCTTGTAGATCAGAGAAACTATACCTCATTGGGGTTATGAGACATACATGTGAGGATTGGTGTCCAATAGTTTAGGGGAGATCCAAGATCTGGAAGTTTGACATCATACCTTTACGAGGGTGATGAAACACTTCATGTGCAAATGGTGTCCAATGATTTTGGGAACTTGGATGATAACTAGACGACTATACCTATAGTTGGGGAGTAGCCTGAAGAATTCTTAGTGGTCCAAAAATTGTTTTTCAAAAGATAACTTCTACATAATATATTGTTTTTAGTTTTTATGTTGTTAGATATATTAAGAGTCCATCAAAATTTAGTTATTCCTTAAGGGGGAGTGTTAGGATATATCATAACTTAATCATACACATGTCAATAAGAGTTAGAATAGGATTCTATAAGGAACAGTTAGATCTATCCTCTATTCCAGTTTGTTGTCAAGTAGTTTACAATTAGTTGTCAATCCTATCAGTTTGCTGTCAATTTGTTTAACTAAAATATAACTTGTTTGTTGAATGTATTGTATCTATACATGTATCCTTGATGAATAAAGTATTTGGTGTCTTCTACTCTATTCTCTATATTTTTCTACCGTGTTATATTTTAATACAAACTTATCCTGAAAGACGAAAAAAGAACCCACATTTACCATACCATTACGAACCAAAAAAAACAAATAATTACATTAAATAACCAGTGATATTTCATTATAGAGGTAGTTTTTACCAATAAGCAAACCACATCTCATATCAAATGTGAAAACCCCCTTCTCAGAGGAAGTAAAATTCCTTCCTTAAAGAACCTAATATAATGTGACCTAGAGACAAAATATCTCCCATTAAAACTTGAGAGAAAGTGATCAACATGAGATTAATTTCAAAGGGGTCTCCAAATGCATCAGTAAGAATAACCCAATAAATCAAGAAGAAAGGTATCCGCAATTGGATCAATTACAAACGATAGCCCAAATAATAAACCAATGAATCAATGAACCAAGTAAAGACACCAAATCCAAATCTATGCAGATACTATGGGAAATTAATAAGGAAATTCAGTTTCAGATTTCATTTGAAACAATCGTAAGCCCCAGTTTCCATATACAAAGATAATGCACATTCCATTAAATAGCAGGTTGAATATCAAATCAAACTCCCTTTCTGCTTGAACAAGCCTTCTAACATCAAAAATCAAACAATTGAATTCTCCGATCATTCTTAGAAGGGAGAGCATTCAGTAGTTAAGCAATTCTCCGATCATTCTTAGAAGGGAGAGCATTCAGTAATTAAGCATCTTAATTTTGTGTTCCGTTTTTCAAAATTCTACGTGACAATTTTAAATCATTTTCAAATTTTTACAACAATTTACTTGATAAGTCTCCAATTTATAACTAAAAATTATGAATCAACAGATGCAGCAAAAGTCTAATAGACCATAACTCACAGGTCCCAGGATTGAAACCTTGCTCTGATACATGGTTGGTATCAGCTGAGGCTTCCTTAGTTTCATTTTGCTGAATCTCAGACTGAGAACCCGTATGTTCCATTGTCTTACTGAGGCTTCCAGCAACTAAGTGGTTTTGGAAGGAGAAGAAGAGGCGTGTAGATTCAATTGTCATTGTTTCCACTTTATAACCTCAATGGTTGAAGAAAGAATATAACTATAAGCTAAACTAAGCAAAGCATTATGATGAACCGTGTAATTTCAATCTCATTTCTCGCATTTAGTTGAAAGTGAATATTACCATTGTTAATCTCGGGTAAGAAGGGGTGGGAATAGTTGGGTAGCGCGTGGACCTCAATTCTGAGGTGTTTTGCTTCAATTGTCTTCGTTTGATGAATTCTCCGTGTTTCCACTTTAGATCCTCGATGGATGGAGAAGGAACATAACACAGACTAGGTATTAGACGAGCTGCCATCGCAAACTTATCTCTGACTTAACTTGACTAAAATATTTTCATTGGCCAATGTCACCATCAGGGGTGGTGGCGCAGTTGGCTAGCGCGTAGGTCTCATAGCTTAATTGAGTAATCCTGAGGTCGAGAGTTCGAGCCTCTCTCACCCCAATTCGTGCTTTTAATCTTTCATAACATAAAATTATTGAGGGAAAAAATATATTTTGATGAGCAGATAATAGACCTTCACGACCTTCACAATTATTATTTCTTAGTGGTTATGTCTAGAAAATACTTTTAAACATTTAATTGTTCTTAAATATAATAAAATAATTTATATATATTTTGATGAGCAAATAATCGACCTTCACAATTATTATTTTTTAGTGGTTATGTCTAAAAAATACTTTTAAACATTTAATTGTTCTTAAATATAATAAAATAATTTATCTAATAGAAATTGCAATACTAAAAATTGAAAAAATAAATGAAATGTACAATTTAAAATTGTCTTTAATTTTAATATCTATAATTAAATCAATAGCCTATTCAAATTGAAGCTTTCTATTTAAAAAAATATTTAATATTTAAAAAAAAATGTATAATACTAGTTCATTTCACAAAAAAATGTTTCTTGTATGTTATAATAGCTAAGAACTAGATATCCTAAAACTCTATTAGGAAAAGCCAAAAAAAATGTGTTGTTCAACTTGAATTTGAACTAGATGCTGAAAAAATTGTATTAAAACAAACAAAACAATGTGTTGTTCAAATTCAATTTGACTTTAAGTGTAGGTCAAGGAATCCACTTTTGAGAGCATCTCAAAAATAAATTAGAGATGTGTTTCATTCCTTCCTAAATATTTTGAGATACTACATCTAAGGTACATTTACAAGATAAGTGTCTAATGGTAAATTCTATTTTTGAAGTGTCTATTTTTAAAATGGTTTTATTTTGTGAAATGCAAAATGATTTTATGTATTTACTTGGTATTGGTTTCATTTTATTCTCAATATATGTTTATAAGTTGAAATAATTTTTATTATTTTTTCCTTGCAATAAACACATTGTCAATGATTCAAATGATCTTTTTGGAGAATTAGATGATCTTTAATTCTTTAAATTTCCATTCACCAAAAAAGTCCTTCCAAATACTTAACATTTAACTCAAATACAAATCAAAACTATAAACATTGCATTAGATGATGATAATCATTATCAACATTTTTTTTAATGAATATGTACTACTTAACTTTGCATTAATTTAAAGATTATCAATCATTTTTCTTTTGTGAATTCTTAATTCAATTGTCATACTACTTACAAATAATAATAATTGAATTTGTATTTTATTTTAAAATCTTACCTTAAGTTTATTGAATTACATAAATGACTAATTATTTTAACTTCAAAACTGCCTAATATAACCATTGCATCCTCAAACGGCCCAATTTTATGGACAACCTTTTTTCTTTGTATTGAATCAATGCAAAAGAAGGAATATAATGAAATGACATTCAAAAGGCTGTCAAGAATACAACCAAAAATGTAACTGTCAAATAACTATACAAGACATCAATGAGGGTCATTACATGTCAACAACAACAAAAATAATTAGTTCAATAAAAGGACCTAGTTGTCCAATCAACAACAAATAATAGAACTTTAACGTGGCAACAACAAAAAAATAGTCAGTCCAAGGATCACAAGAATGACCATCTACATCTAGAGATTAAAATTTGAATGTGAACAACCTTTGAAATTGCCTAGAACAAACATCTCTTCTTTGTGGTTTTGGAGGATATGAAGTTTAACTAGGCTGTCCAAATAGTTTATGATCTTGACTTGTTTCTTGTAGACCCCCTATAGCTAAAAACAAAGAGAGAATTTTAAACAAAACATCAAAGTAAAACTTAAAATTTATGTCTTCTGATGAATGAATTGATTTGAAAACATTGTCAAGCATCTTTCTTTTCATATATTAAGCAAAAAAAACTATCTAATAGATTTAGCCACAATATTATTATGAGACCAACACCTAAAATAGCCTCTTTCTGGAACTTCAGGCATGATCAAATATGACTAGCAAATGCTTAAAAATTATATTTAATTTCTTGCCATAGAACAATCCCAAAAAGTATATTTTAAAATTTCAAACTGTTGAAAAATAGGGCACTGAATGGGTTGGGTCACAAGATATTTTAATCTTTCCTGAACTGGAAATTTATAATGTAAGACTTTCCAAGCTAAAATTTGAGCCTTAACCTCAACTTTCAACCTCCATATTTTCCACTCAATCTTCTTCGTGTTCTTTCATGGAGCTTTAATCTCCAATTCTGATTCAATCTTAGATTAAGTGACAAACCAATAAGGAGGTTAAGATCTAGATATTTTTCAAAGGAAAGCTATAAAAATGATACTTAAACAACCATAGCTAGTCCCTTATGAAATTACACTGTAGAGGGGTCTAAATTTTCATAACCAACTCCATTGGCACTACTAATTTTACAAAGGTAAAAAATCCTTTGAATTTTTTATTTAAACTAAACGCACATTGAACAATATCCCAAGAATTCCACTTAAAGGAATTAAAATCCCAAACATCACCAAATTGATAAAATCCTTTAAAAAAATAGTAAGCATGCCTAGGAAAAGAAACAACAAGAGGCTAACTGTGATACTACACCATCTTGTTCCACCAAATAGAAGAATTCCCAAAGCTAAATCCTTGTTGAAGGGAAGCATCTTTCCAACTTAAGAATTTACTAGCCTATTGCCAAGCCGTCTAGATGGATTGGAGAGGAAATGAATCTTTTAAATGAAATAATCGAGTGAGAAGGATTTTATCAACCCATCTAATAGCTTGCAATTTCCCCTTGATAATAGCAAGAATAATGCAATTGTAAGCCAACTTTTTCCATGGTTCATCTCCAGATACAATTATAACAATCCATTTAGCAACTAAAAAAATCCCTTATACCTTGGGATCTAAGAGACCAATACCACCTTTTTCTTTGGGTTGAATATAATGTAGCTAAGAAGTGGGTTTATAACTAGATTTTCCTTCCCAATTTAACCACAAAAATTGGCAAATAATTTTGTTTAGATCTTCATAACATGAGAAATAAGAAAAAAATTATTCACCACTTGAATGTTGCCAATAAGAGACAAAAATTTATTCCCCCAAGTCCAAAGAATTTTTTAACTTGTTTAAGAATTGATTCCATATATTTAAAAGAGTGACTCCAAACCCAAAAGGAAGACCTCGATACTGAGTGATCTGCCCATGTTTAATATGTTCCTCTTCCTTAGGAATCCAATGTGGCACCAGATCAGGTTGAACCATAA
Organism: Sequoiadendron giganteum; assembly: GCA_007115665.2. Classification (NCBI taxonomy): domain Eukaryota; kingdom Viridiplantae; phylum Streptophyta; class Pinopsida; order Cupressales; family Cupressaceae; genus Sequoiadendron; species Sequoiadendron giganteum. The sequence continues at coordinate 367,844,259 of CM021106.1, forward strand.
GAAATTTAGTCTTATGGTGTGCTAAAATAGAACCAAAAGCAACAAAATATAAGTTTAAAACCCCCAAAATATTATTAATTTATTTTTTTGGGTTTCGAAGGAAAAGCAAACTATCATCAACAAAATTTGAATTAATCACAACCATATTGTAGGGAATGGATATTTCAATTATCAAGTTCATTTAATTATATTTTGGCAATAGGTATCCGAGAGAATCAATAGTGGGGTAAGTGCACCAAGATGGTTCCCAAAAAGGGGACTTAAGTGGACAACTTTTTTCTGAAATCAGGAAATACTGACCTTGGACGTGAAATTGAGGATACTTAGACTCAAAATTTTGAGATGGAACAAAAAGAAGGATTCAAGTGCTCCGAGTCTACTTTCTAAACTACTAATTTATTTTGAAAATGGTTGAGATTAAGGAGTTCAAACAAGGGACGTACACAAATTGGTGTTGTTTTTGTTAGAAAAAATAACATAGCAACTCTTGTACGACCCTCGTACGGTGATTTTCTTTTAGTATTTATAAAATCGCAATGGTAAGAAGTTAGCTAACAGTATGTAGTTGATGCATGATTTTTCTGATAATTTTTTAATGAATATTTGATTTTTTACTAATTTGCAAAGTGGACATATCCTGAAAAATAGAATTTTGGCCGTGCTACCCCTACAAATTTTGGAAACTAATTGATTTGTTTTTTTTTTTAATTTTTAAATTTTGTAGAATGGAGTCTAGTTTCTAAAAATGTAATTTATTTGAAAAAGTGATGAACGGTTAATTTATAACGAAAAAAATATCAAACACTTCTTTTTGGCAAAAAAAAGACATACAGATAAAATAAGTTATGGATGAAAGACTTAACATTTTCAGAAAGTGAAAAAATTTACATCGTTGGATAGCTAAGAGATAACCCAACATTACCCATGTGTTCAATTTTTTTGATATTGAACCACGTGCAATTCTGACGGTGAGCAAGAACTCGATTATGAGAAATATGGTGGATTTTTAAAAAACACATCTCTGGTCATTGGGAATGCCCTCCAACCCTTTGAGTTGGTATTCGAAGGCAAATACCAAGCCTAAGGCTCAGGAATTCCCAAAGCAAGATATAACGTGAGTGTGTTATAACGCGCTCACGTTATATCTCATTTTTGACATGGTTTTTGCTTCTGCGGGGAACATGTCAACTAACACATAACACGAGCGCATTATAATGTGCTTGTGTTATGTCTTACTTTATGTTAAATTCCAATATATTAATGTATACTGATATATTTTTATGTACATGTATGTCATGTATGTATGTATGCTTGTATGGATGTAATATTATATGTACATATGTATTATGCTTGTATGTATGCATTTATGTATGTCTTTAGATGAAGGGAGAATTTAGAGAGAGTCTAGAGAGATGGAGAGGGGGTGGAAGTGAGAGTTTAAGAGAGAGGGAGTGGGATAGAAGGGGTTGGAGTGAGGGCGACTTAGCTAGGTAGGGTGGGAGGGATAGAGGGAGGCACAGAGAGAGTGGGGGGAGAGAGAGAATTGAGGGAGAGGGAGAGACAGAGACAGAGATAAAGAGAGAGTTATGTAGGTAGGGTGTGAAAGGGAGAGACTTGAGAGTGTGAGGGGGGTGAGAGGGAGAGACTTGAGAGATAGGTAGTGAGAGGGAGTGTGAGAGAGATGGAGTGTGAGAGGGAGGGAGGGAGAGAGAGGGAGTGAGTGAGAGACCTGAGAGAGGGAGAGGGTGTGAGAGGGAGTGACCTGATAGAGGTAGAGAAAGAGGGGGTGGAGTGAGAGGGACTTATCTAGGTAGGGTTGGAGGGATAGATAGAGAGAGGGGAGAGAGACAAAGAGAAAGTTACCTAGGTAGGTTGCCAGAGGGAGAGACCTTAGAGAGAGAGGGGGTGGGAGGAAGAGAGAAGTAGTGGGAGAGAGTGGGATGGAGTGGGAGGGACATAAAGAGAGATGGATAAAGGGAGTGAGAGAGGGTGGTAGGGATTGATTAAATGAGAGGTACGCAGAAAGAGGGAGATGATAGATAAAGACAATTAGAGAGGGTGGGAGGGAGGGAAGGAGGGAGAGGTGAGACGTATAGATAGAGGGAAAGTGATAGGGGTTGAGGGTATAGGGTTGAGGGATTAGGGTGGGGGACCTATAGGGTTGATGGTTTCTAGGGTATTAGGTTTTAAGGTTTGAGGGAATAGGTTTGATGGTAGAGGGTATAGGGTATAAGGTTTAAGGTTTAAGCATTTAGGGTTGAAGGGTTTGGGGTTAAGGGTTTAGGGTTAAGGGTTTACTTGGTTGAGGGTAGAGGGTTTAGGGTATAGGTTTGAGGGTATATGTTTGAAGGATTAGGTTTAGGGTCCAATGTAAGGGGTAGAGGCTTTAGGGTTCAAGGATTGAGGGTTCAGGGTTGAGAATTGAGGGTTGAGTGTTTAATGTATAGGGTAAAGGGTAGAGGGTTTAAGGGTTGAGGGTTGAAGATTGAGGGTTTAAGGTATAGGTTCGATGGATTAGGGTTGAGGGTCCAATATATAGGGTAGAGGTTATAGGGGTTGAGAGATTAAGGGTTGAGGGATTAGGGTTTAGGGTAGAGAGTATTGGGTTGAGGTTAGACGTTAGAGGGTAGAGGGTTTAACATTTTAGGGTTTAAGGGGTCAGGGTTGAGGGTCGAGGGTTTAGTGTTGAGTGTTTAAGGGTTTAAGGGTCAAGAGGGTTGAGGGATTAGGGTAGAGAGTTTACTAAGTGGGTTTAAGGGTTGGGGGATTAGGGTGAGGGTAGAGGGTAGAGGATTGGCAGTAGAGGGTAGAGGGTTTACGGGTTAGGGTTTAAGGGTTTAGGGTTTAGGGATGAGGGATTAATAGGTTATAGGGGTTGAGGGATTATGGTTTAAGGGTTGAGGGTTGAGGGATTAAGAGGGTATAGGGGTAGAGGGATTGGGATTTAATGGTTGAGGGTTGAGGGTTCAAGGATTAAGAGGGTATAGGGGTTGAGGGATTAGGGTTTAAGGATTGAGGGTTGAGGGTTGAGGGTTGAGGGTTGAGGAATTAAGAAGATATAGAGGTTGAGGGATTAGGGGTTTAAGGCTGAGGGAATAAGAGGTATAGGGTTGAGGGATTAAGAGGGTATAGGGGTTGAGGGATTAAGAGGGCATAGGGGTTGAGGATTAGGTTTAAGGGTCAGGTAGATGATTAAGGATTAAGAGGTATAGGGGTAGAGGATTAGGGTCAAGGCTGAGGGCTGAGGGTTGAGGGATTAAGAGGGTATAGGGATTGAGGGATTAGGGTTTAAGGGTTGAGGGATTAAGAGGGTATAGGGGTTGAGGGATTAGGGTTTAAGGGTTGAGGATTGAGGGATTAAGAGGGTATAGGGATTTAGGTATTAGGGTTTAAGGGTTGAGGGTTGACGAATTAAGAGGGTATAGGGGTTGAGGGATTAGGGTTTAAGGGTTGAGGGTTCAAGGATTAAGAGGGTATATGGGTAGAGAGATTAAGGTTGAAGGGTTGAGGGTTGAGGGTTGAGGGATTAAGAGGGTATAGGGCTTGAGGGATTAGGGTTTAAGGGTTGAGGGTTGAGGGATTATGTATTAAGAGGGTATAAGGGTAGAGGGATTAGGATTGAAGGGTTGAAGGGTTGAGGGTTGAGGGATTAAAAGGGTATAGGGGTTGAGGGATTAGGGTTTAAGGAGTCAAGGTTCAGGGATTAAGAGGGTATAGGGGTTAAGGGATTAGGGTTTAAGGGTTGAGCATTAAGGATTAAGGGATTAAGAGGGTATAGGGGTTGAGGGATTAGGGTTTAAGGGTTGAGGGTTTAGGGTTTCTCTCACTATCCCCATCTCTCCCTCCCTCTCTATCTCCCTCTCTCCCCCTCTCTCCCTCCCACTCTCTCTTTATCCCACTCTCCCCCACTCTCTCCCACTTTATCTTTCTCCCACTCTCACCCTCTCTCCCTCCCTCTCTATCTCCCACTCTCTCCCACTCTCTCGGTCTCCCACTCTCCACTTCTCCCCTTCTCCCACTCTCCCCCTCTCTCCCTCCCACTCTCTCTTTCTCCCACTCTGCCCCACTCTCTCCCACTCTATCTTTCTCCCTTTCCCTCCCTCTCTATCTCCCACTCTCTCAGTCTCCCACTCTCCGCTTCTCCCCTTCTCCCACTCTCTCCCTCTCTATTTTTCCCACTCTCCCCCTCTCTCTCTCCCTCTCTATCTCCCACTCTCCCCCTCTCTCCCTCCCACTCTCTCTTTCTCCCACTCTCCCCTTCTCCCTCCCTCTCTATCTGCCACTCTCCCCCTCTCTCCCTCCCACTCTCTCTTTCTCCCACTCTTAGAAATATACTAAGAAAACCAAATTTCACATAACGCGCTCACGTTATAATGTGAGTGTGTTATAACACGAGCACATTTTTTAATCCACTAAAATGATAAAAAACTCTATATACCTATGATTTCAAGGCCCACAGTCTGCATATTCCCCTGGTTCTATACGTGCTCCAAAAAAATGCAGCTTTTTGATGATGTGAAGTGTGCAAGCATGTTTTTCAAATTCCATCACCTTTTCCATGATCTTTTTACCACCTTTGCATGAAATAGCAGAGTTTCCATGTTAAAAGACATATAATATCAATTAAAGTTTGAATTCCATTGAAAACTGATATACAATTGAAGTGTGGAAGGGAACAAGCTTTTGAACAAGCCAAATTGTTGTGGAGTTTGAAGAAATAAGGAGCTAAGGCTACATAATTGGGTTGAACTCCTCCATTTGAAAGTCTGGTTTTTAAGGTATGTGAAGTCTTTACACATTTTCTTTCATTCTATTATGGCTTGCTTTCATTTTTGTTTATCATTATAACCTTAGGTTGTCAATGCACATTTTAAATTACCATTATATACACAATTATATACACTTGCCAATTACCATTTTAATCTTGATGTAGAGCATCTACCAGGATCCACAAATCATCAAGGGTACTTTTGACCCTAACTTAAATTTAAGAAGATCAACAGACAAACTCAATCATCTTTTCATCAAAACATTAGAACTTGGTTTCAACTCTTTTTCAAACTCAAAAAAATAGATTAACCATCATAAAATTGATTGTAACATAGCATAAAGCTGATGAGAAACTCAGAACCATTCACGAAAATTCATCCTTTAAGACAACTCCAAGCCTCTCCCATTCCTCTGAAGGGTCCAAACACCTTCCAATACCTCTACACAAACTGATGCAGTACAAAGGAATAAATCAACACCTTTATTGACACACTTATTCAACTATATTTCCCTTCACAAAACATTTGATTTGTATACTCAAATTAGCATTAAGACTTCCCAATTCCTTGAGGACCTTCAAAACACCTTGAAAAAATAACTGATTACAATCAACTAGGTTCCTCAAAACATCAACCAATGATTATGTCATTCACAATTTGTCTTAAATCTTCCATAATGGCACCATTGTTTACAAACACAAACTATAATTCTTAAGGCACAACCAAACCATTATTTTCTTAATAAATATTTGTTTGAGTTAGTACAACAAAAATGAAACCTTTCAAAAGTCTTCCCTTACATACAAACTTAGTTTCTTTGTTAATTGTCCACATTACTAGTAGCAAAGAATCTACAAACTGTCACATGTATCTCCCAAACCATGCACACACTTCAAAATGTGATACTCATTTTTGATGCAGAGTTAGAGGACCCAAAACCATTGAAGATGTCAAATTTCCTTCAAGAGGCATCTAAGAATATTAAAAAGGCGTAATGGACCAATCCCAACACTCCTCCAAGCTGGACAACAAAAAAAACATTATTTCCCACATTTCACCCTTGGAATCTAGTCAATGTGCAAAACCAATTTTGGGCCCTTAACTCCAAAAATTTCCAAAACAACAGGAAAATACAAGAATGATTGTAGCACCCATTTCATATTTTCAAGACATACCTTAACCCATCACATGACTCCTTTGGGACAACTTTAAGAAAATTGACCTTTTTACTATTTTAGGCCTCCAAGTAGGCCAATTTAACAAAGGAACTAACCTTAGATCCTCACACCAGACATCCAAACCCAAAAAAAGTCTTTAATTAGGTCTCAAAACAAGATAATTTCTAGGTCTTAGGACCTTACCCGCTCAACTAGGCTTCCAATACAAAAACCCCCATTTTTCAATGCAAAGAGGGAAGGTTTATAGAAACTCATATACCCGGGCCTTCCCAAACCATTCCAAAACATCAAAAATCTTCAAAATATCCTGCACAAGGTTAAAAGTTCACTACATAGACCACTCCTTCAACACTTTTTCAAAATCACTCCTTGGTTCCTCAAATTCTCATGGAAAAGTGCTTGTTTGAGCTAAGAACCCCATCCTATTGTCATTAGTTTCATTCCAAGGAATGTTCAACAATAAAATACCCTACTCTAACAATTTAAATGCAATCCCACCAAGAAACAAGTCATAACAGTAGGTGGGATGGTCATTTCATAATTAAATCCTACTCAAACCCTTGATTGGCTTGAAATGAGTAGTTTCAGAAAATTGTCAATTGCTCGTTTCAAACGTAATGTTAAGTCCTCATAACTGATGCATTAGAGATTTAAGACATGTTCCTACAATATTATATTATTTTTCTATCAAGGGGAGGCTGTATAGATGCGTACAAGTGCATGGAAGTGCAAAAAAACCAGTGAATTTTTGCAAAAGAGCATTTTTTTTATCAAAAAAATGGATTTCAAAATGAACAAAAATCCTCCCTTTGAGCCAATGGTGGTTGTTTAAACCTTTTTCAATGACAACCAACTCCCCCCAATTCCTATAACTAACAAACAACCACCTTTGAAAGCTCATATAACCGGTACATGGAAAATGTCTTTAATGACCCTCTTACAACATTAAGGTACCCAAAATTGAATCAAATTTTAAAATGGAAGCATAGATTGTCAAGGTGATCCTACACCACAAACTTATCAAACACTCACAATTCCATTACACTCATTAATTTTCAGAATCACCATCATGGTTATTCACTTTTAGTTAGGAATGTGCTCTGGCCAGCCCAGTGCTTCCATAATTTGTACACATTTGTCTACATGCTAGGTTAACTTTTGTACATGATGATTGTAAGTATTATTTAAATGAAGCCTTCAATAAAATATATTTTTCAATTAAATTCAATGGATACATTTCTCAAGAACTAATATTCGTCTCATTACCATGGTACATATAAAACTATCCGCCATGCCGAAGAAAAAGACGAAGAGGAAACTAACAGACGAAGAGAAGGAAACCTTGAAAGAAAAGGAGAGAGTTCAGGTGGTAGCATATCATGAAAATAATAAATTGGAAACGATTGATGAAAACAACCCTATTGCAGAGGAACCTCATCCATCAAAAAGAGAACGGGAATTGGCAACACAACAGGCACGAATGCAAAATCATCATCGTAAGACAGATTCAGATACCGTAGTTGGAGACACACCCTCTACGACAAGTGAATAAGAAGGGACACCATTAAGCACAAGCGAATATGGAGGGACACCATCTAGCACAAGTGAATATGGACAAACACTATCTATTGCAAGTGAATATGGAGGGACACCATGTATCACAAGTGAATATTGTTGGACACCATCCAACACATCTCAAGTTGAGAGTACATCATCACTCAGAATTGATGAAGAAGGTATTCCATCATCCCCATGCGAACCTCAAGGTATTTCTTCTTCTCCACCCTTGATCGAAGGTACGCAATCTAGCCCACCTCAATTAAATATTGATGAAATTCCTAATGTTGAGATGTATGTACCTAGGAGGACACCACCTAGAATTTTGTGTAGAAAGCCAAAGTATTTGATTAATATTGATGATGAGATTTTGTAGCACATGGAAGGTAAGATTTCAAGACGCACTTGTAGAAGATATGCTGATAAGATTTGGGAACGATTCTTTGAAAGGCTAAATGAGACTGCAAGATGTCAACTATTTGTTGAAATGATGCGGGGTGTAAAGTATAGGAACATCATGAAGACTGTTGGGTTGAGAACATCGAATGCATCGAGTGAAGACACTATTGTGAAGAATCTAATGCATGCTTATGAGAGTGTTGGGTAAGACCTCACACTCAAAGGATAGTAATGTCACTCGACATGTCATTACATCGACTTTGGTAAGCTGTCAAACAAAGAGAGATCGTCTAATTAAAAAGACTAGTGAACAAATGGGAATTAGTAAAAAAATTTTATCAAGAGCCATTCAAAGGTGACAAAGAATTGATGGCAATGATACAAATGAATTATGGGCATTCTTGGGGAGACTATCACGAAAAGATAAAGAAGTTGTCCAAGCCTTGATAACACTAATTGAAGAGTATTGAAGAATAACACAAGGCCATCTCCGAATCAAAGGGATGTGGTAAGAAGGAGAATCGGTAGTCGGAATCGTGAGCCACATCCAAAGCATTTTTTGGATATGACTCAAACCCAATTTTTTCGGAAATTTGAAAATGATTATCCTCAAATTAGTATTTCTCAAATATTTTTTTAAATGCTTAAACCTTTTTATGTCAAGATAAATCACACATGCACTACTTATTGTTGTAGACTACATATTGATTTTTCTAACCATTATGATGTTTATCGTTCTATATGTTTAGATTTGCATACTAATGATGTTTTGCAGGATTGTGGCATAGAAGCCCCACCAAAATATTCAAGAGAGTTCTTATCAAAAAAATTATGTGAAATAGAGGATGGACATATATTCTATAGGACAACATGCTTGGATGGTTCATGTGAGTGTTGCGGTGGCTTCCAGCGTATGCCAGTATGTCAACATATGGAAAGCACATATGAGGTGGGGAAAAAACTAGTAGAGTTAGGGAAGTATAAAATAGTGGCATATGCTACAAAAGATGGGTATCAAGCAAAAAGGTTTGATTTGGTTATTGAGAATATTCCACTGTACCAATTTATGACCACATTTTGTGATAGTATACTGTCTGAGTATGCAATACATACCCATAGATCCCAATGGTTGGACACACAGTTCAAGATATGCAAGGACACATTTCCAATTGGAAGTATAGTATTCATGGTTGACTTTGCAGAGAACTACACTCTACAGCCACAACACGAGGTGTAGTCACAATATTACAACTCCACACAAGTTTTAATATTTGTGCACATAACATTCATTCATGCATTTGATAGTACAAATGAGTAAAGGAAGGTATTGAGGGAGTACCAATTTTACATTAGTGATGATCGCACACATTCTTCAGAGTTCGTGCAAGGTTGCTTCCAGATGTTCTACAGTGGTTTGGCTCAGAGGGGCATAGAATACGATCAACATATAATATGGTCTGATAACTATGCAAGATAGTTCAAGAACTCGTGCATGTTCTACTGGTTGTGCAAGATGCATGTCATTACAGGTGTTCAACATATGTGGAACTTTTGTGAGGTTGGACATGGAAAGGGGGAGCATGATGGTGTAGGAGCATGTGTGAAAAGAGCATTAGCACAAGAAGAGTTAAAGTATAAAGACAGTGCATAGTTGACAGATGCAAAATAAATCATCGAGTGGTGTAAAGATTTGATGGGTCCAGGTAATGAAGGTACGTCTTTAGTTCATAGATTTTTGTGTTTGATGGATGATACTAACATTGCACCATATGAAGACTATTGTACACTAATAGGATCGAGTGAGGTACATTCTTTCCTTAGCTCAAATGCAGGTTCATGGAGTATTGGTACACGAAATATGGCATGTTTTTGTTCTTCATGTACAATGCAAGCTTGGAATGATTGTGAGTCAGGGGAGTGGGTTGACAAATGGTTTACAAGTTATCTTAGCCCACTTCACACGTATCGCCCTCTGACAACATTGGAACTGACACAGATAGAATTATTGATCGACTTTGACCACATATCAGATCTAGTTCAACGAGGTGATATATCTACTTTCTTAGTTGTTGAAATTTCATATCGTTAGATCTGTACTATATTCTTAATGTTGACAAATTTCAAGAGATTTTTTGCACATATCAATGCAGGGCATGTTTATGCAGTTATTGTAGATGAAGACAATGAAGAGGGAACAAAATATTACTTGTGTCATTGTGTTGAGACAAAAAATAAATTGGAGGCCCCAGTTATAGATGGAGAAAATATCGAATACCCTACAGGCTTAGTTGTGGTTACTGGAACATGGCTTAGAAGGTACCCACATTCAAGTGTTAAACATTGGCTATTTCAGGACTTTGACATGCATTGTAATATTCTTCATTACTTGAACCTTGTCATGGCATCCAATGTTTATTTGACCAAATATGGGGGTAGACCTTTGAAAAACATGTTATGGAAGCTCCGTGAGTCTGACCATGAGGCAATACTTGACACAATAAAGAGTAGAGCAGACTCGAATGGTTCGTTGGATTAATTTGTAAGTATATGCACATTGGTTCTTATTAATTTATACTTGTATGCACATTAATTTGTTTTATGCCAATGCTATCATCTTCTTTTACAGTGATTGGTTTCCCCTTGCAAAAAATACAAATATATGAGCCATCCAAGAGAATGTCAGCCAAAAAAGCAATGCAACATCCTTATTTTGATGTCTGCATGCAACATCTGTAAGTTCCTTCCATCTATTTTTATTTCATTTCCATTTTGGATGCTCTTTCTTTTTCTCTTTTAATTTTCTTATTTGTAAGTAAACTAATAAAAATTGATTGATCTTTCGTTGCAGAAAATGCTGATTTAAGAGCCATCAAAGAGAATCTCAGTCAAAAAAGAAATGCAACATACTTATTTTGATGATTTTGACAAATCTCAATTTTGATTTCAAGCCATTATAAGAGAGCATGTGAAGCTTAGCGAGGGAATCTCAAGTTAATCATTTGCAGTTAACGTCATAATGAGCACCTATGATGTACACATTTAAAGAGAATCTTGAATGTATGAGTGACATTGTAAAAAATCTGAGAAAACGAAGTGCCAAAGGCATTGTAATAATATTTAATTACATAATAAGATATAATCAAATATTGTAAGGTTGGGTTTCATGTTTGGTGTACTAGCACCTTGTTATATAAATGCCTTGAGTAGGAAAATTTACAAACTTTGAATTTTGAAATGTAAACAATGTGAAAAAGGTCATGTAAACAATTTGTACACATTTTTTTGCAACTTGTGTGACCAAGCAGACTGTTCCAACACATCCGAATAGGTATTTTTATGCTAGGCATGGTCCTCTTTCGCACTGAAACACGTAGAATCGCTTTGAGCTATGTTCCACTAGATCGATCCCTTAAGGGTCCAAAGTGTAAAATGGCTGCAAACTTCAGCATGCTATTACTCGGATATCATGACACTTAGAAACTTCTCATATGATCTTACATAAAGGCGTTGGAACCTTCTAGAAAACCTCTCTCGGTTTTGGCTATCTTGGAATGGTTTTCTCGTGGCAGTGGATTTTCACTTGATGGAAAAAGCATCAAATGCAAGCAGTGCAAAGTTGCAAAGTGGTGCAACTTCTGTTCTGCAACTTGTGTGACCAAGCGGACTATTCCAATAGGTTGGAATAGGTATTTTTATGCTATGCATGGTCCTCTTTTGCACTGAAACACGTGGAATTTCTCTGAGCTATGTTACACCAGATCGATCCCTTAAGGGTCCAAAGTGCAAAATGGCTGCAAACTTCAACATGCTATTAATTGGATACCATGACACTTAGAAAATTCTTGTCTGATCCTACAAAAAGGATTTGGACCCCTTTAGAAAACCTCTCTCGGTTTTGGCTATCTTGGAGTGGTTTTCTCGTGGCAGTGGATTTTCACTTGATGGAAAAAGTGTCAAATTCAAGCTATGCAAAGTTGCAAAGTGGTGCAACTTTTGCTCTGCAACTCGTGTGACCAAGTGGACTGTTCCAACACGTCCGTATAGGTATTTTTATGTTAGGCATGGTCCTCTTTCACACCAAAACAGATGGAATCTCTTCGAACTATGTTCCACCGGATCGATCCCTTAAGGGTCCAAAGTGCAAAATGGCTCCAAACTCTAGCATGCTATTACTTGGATACCGTGACACTTAGAAACTTCTCATCTGATCCTACAAAAAGGCATTGGGCCCCTCTAGAAAAACCTCTCTCAGTTTTGGCTATCTTCGAGTGGTTTTCTTGTGGCGGTGGATTTTCACTTGATGGAAAAAGTGTCAAATTCAAGCAGTGCAAAGTTGCAAAGTGGTGCAACTTTCGCTCTGCAACTCGTGTGACCAAAATAACTGATCCAACACATTTGAATAGGTATTTTTATGCTAGGCATGGTCTTTTTTTGCACTGAAACATGTGGAATCGCTTTGAGCTACGTTCCACCGAATCGATCCCTTAAGGGTCCAAAGTGCAAAATGGCTGCAAACTTCAGCATGCTATTACTCGAATACCGTGACACTTAGAAACTTCTCATATGATCCTATAGGATCATGTTGAGTCCCTCTACAAACGTGTCTCTCGGTTTTGGCTATCTCAGAGTGGTTTTCCCATGGTGGCGGATTTTCACTTAATGGAAAAAGCATCAAATGCAAGCAGTGCAAAGTTGCAAAGTGGTGCAACTTCCGTTCTGCAACTTGTGTGAACAAGCAGACTATTCCAACACATTTAAATAGGTATTTTTACGCTAGGAATGGTCCTTTTTTGCACCGAAACACGTGGAATCGCTCTGAGCTATGTTCCACCGGATCGATTCGTTAAGGGTCCAAAGTGCAAAATGGCTGCAAACTCCAGCATGCTATTACTTGGATACCATGGCACTTATAAACTTCTCATCTGATCCTCTAGAAAGGCGTTGGGCCCCTCTAGAAAAACCTCTCTCGGTTTTGGCTATATTGGAGTGGTTTTCTTGTGGCGATGAATTTTTACTTGATGGAAAAAGTGTCAAATTCAAGTTGTGCAAAGTTGCAAAGTGGTGCAAATTTTGCTCTACAACTTGTGTGACCAAGCAAACTGTTCCAACATGTCTGAATAGGTATTTTTACGCTAGGCATGGTCCTCTTTTGTACTGAAACACGTGGAATCACTCTGAACTATGTTCCACCGGATCGATCTTTTAAGAGTCCAAAGTGCAAAATCGGTGCAAACCTCAGCATGCTATTACTCATATACTATGACACTTAGAAAATTCTCATCTAATCCTATAGGATTGTGTTGAGCCTTTCTACAAAAACCTCTCTCGGTTTTGGCTATCTCGGAGTGGTTTTTCAGTGGTGGTGGATTTTCACTTGATGGAAAAAACATCAAATGCAAGCAGTGCAAAGTTGCAAAGTGGTGCAACTTTCATTCTACAACTTGTGTGACCAAGCGGACTATTCCAACACATCCAAATAGGTATTTTTACGCTAGGCATGGTCCTTTTTTGCACCGAAACACGTGGAATCACTCTGAGCTATGTTCCACTGAATCGATCTCTTAGATTGGAGGAGTCTAAAGTTGTAAATTTGTAAGTTGCTTAAAGAAACAAATTTGAAATGATATTGAATGGCCCACTTAGCACTCATTGCATCTAGGTGATGCTCATAGAGGTGAGGCACTAGGCCTTCCCGGGAGGTCACCCATTCCAGTATACTCCAGCTCAAGCGCTTAACCACAAAGTTTTTTCCCCAAGGTTAAGCCCACTTGGCTTGCAACCCCATTTGCAAAACCTTCAGTAAGTGTTGTGCCTTATGAAACATTCATTATAGAGCCCCTTTAGCTCATCAATTGATAAGTAGGAGGTATTTTCTACAATGTGTCGAATTATGATATTGCTATCAGGATTCCATTGAGCAGTCATTTGTAGTATTAGATATAGCTCTAGCTTCTATAGTATTGCACATGATTGCAGATAGTTTCAAAGATCTAGATGACATCAATAGTTCACATTACTCAAGAAGGATGAACATCTTAAAGACATTTGCGGAAATCAGGACAAGTAACCTTCTTGTGGACCTAGGGTTGCAATATTTGATCTACAATATGTTCCACCATTTCTTCAGTAGGATCAAGAACACACATAATGAAGGTGTCTTTGTAGCCATGAAATATTATGGTTCGAACTATCCTGAAGAGTGATTTTTTATCTCGACCAACCATATCTATACCATGGTTTGTTTGGAAACAAGGATGGGTTCTCTCTTCCTCAACATATACATTATTCCTCGATGTTTTCACACTAGTGTTACAAGACTAGGACTCGCCTTGGACTTGAAAAGCCATTTTTTGACTTGGACTCGGGCTCAGAGCCTAGACTCGACAAACAGAAAAACCTAAGAAATTCAAATATTTTTAAGGATTTAAAACTTGTTTCATGCACCCTTTAATAAATAAACCTTAAAGACACAATAGTATCATCAAATAGAAATTACTATGATCCCATACACAAACATACATCAATCACATAAGTATAAGCACAAATTTTAGCTGAAGGAAATAACACATTTAGATATATAAATATTATGATATTGCTATCAAGATTCAATCGTGTAGTTTTTAAAGTCAAACTCATTGACCCATGATTCATCAGTAGTGGTTCACAAGAACCCATCTCTCATGATAATGAATGGTTCATAAGGAGGAAGATAAATCTTCATACATTTCTTCTATCACAAATGAGATAAGTGCTTGGTTTCATGAAGGTCATGAGACAACCATTAATGGGGAGTGGATACATGAAGAACTGATGGAGAATGATAATGGCTTCAGACCTGCTATAAAGAAAACAAAAATTTGTTTCAATGATGCAAGAGGTTTTTGGTTTCACTACCAAAATGAGCCTATGAAGAATGTATGTGAAACTCCTTTTGACCTTGAGGGTGTTCTTACTCCATCTCAAGGAACATGCATTGAGGATGACATAGATCAATGCTAGGGCTAACCAATTAATAATTATACACGTGAATAAGTCAAACATGTACATGTCAATAAGGGAAGTACAAGTACTCAAAAACACGTAAGCCTCAAAAAGTATACACACGAATACATAGTATACACAAATTAAAACAAAGTATATGCACAACTACAAGGTATATGCATGAAAACATGTAAGCCACAAAGTATACACGTAAGTTGTAAAGTATACACTTGAATACACGTAACTCATATGTATTGAACCATCAATTTAAAATGCAAATATGGACAGCCATCGATAAAAGATATTTATATTAACCAAATATCCATGTAGGCATACATCAATATATGTCGATATAAGTATGAAATATATGTACAAAATAGCCATATAGGCTTACGAGAGTTCCATCTAGGCATACAATGTCAAATATGTCCAATCAAAAATATGTACAAAAATGCCATGCAGGCATACAAAAAAGGACTCTAGAATCAAAAGTCATTGCTCTCCATGCCCTAGAAATAAAATATTTCCCTTTCCTTTTCACTCAGATGGTGATAGGTTTGTCACTCATTTTTTTTGCGCTCGTGGAGTGCTGCTACTACTCCTCCTAGGGTTTAGTTCATGGTGAAGTTTTAACTGTTACAATAAGAAGTAAAGACATGAATATATAGAAATTACATTATAAAAAATGATATATTTCACAAAATAATCACTTACAGCCATCTCACAATCTCTCTCCATGAGGTAAATATTCTCACATCCATGCTTAGGTGTGCTCAAGCCCTGTATAAACCATACAAATATAAATTAAACTACGTGAATCAATAATGGTTTGATTTTTCACTAACTAACATCTATAACAACAAATGTAAATGTAAATTTACTAATTTGCCTCATACCTCTTCTATCAGAGCCATCAAGGATTGTATAGCAGATGTCACACCAATATCCATTTCCCTCGTCATATTCGGAGGTGTATCGTCTTGCAACAACTGAAAATAAAACAATAAATTATTCAACTTAATCAACAATGTGCATGTATAAACTACAAAAATCTATTAAGTACTTGATTCATTAGTTAAAATATTTATTCTATTACTTGCGTGAAGGTTTGAGTAAATCCACCACCACTAGGAAGTGTTCCATCAAAACCTCCAATATTAGTCTATTTAACATCCAAAATTGTATATTAAATTACCATTCGTAAAACAATGCCATTAACATGCAATACATTTATACTTATTTACTAGTTACATATCCTAGCGATAGGTGTATTATAGAAATAGGTTGGTGGGGAGCTGGTGTATTCAGTCTCAACACTATGACCCTACAATTTTATTAAAATCATAAAACATTTCTGAGTTAATCTTGCATTTCAAAATTGAAATTTAATAAATTAAATTCAATGAACACATGCACTAACTTTTACCTGACTATCAATGCCATATACCTCATGCAAAATGTTAGCTGCCCTCTCCATCTCCATAGCTATAGACGGATCCTACGTACCAGTCTCTTGAGAGTCGGTGGGGTCATGTGAACAAGTAGCCCCGCAAGATTGACACACATGTGTTCGAAGGCCACCACTCGAAGACTCCCCTGGATGGCACTGTAGAATAGGGCTAGTATGATGGATAACACTCTGGGTCAAAGTGTTGATTTCCTGCAATGTCTCTACGTCATTACTTTCCTTCACGATGGAAGGCATAACAATGTACTCACGAGGTGGCCTAGTGAGAGCTCGTCTACCTTGTCGTGTAGGATCCGGCTGTGCACTAGGTCTATCCTGAGCTGACCCCCACCTCTCCCCTGGAAATCCCTCATATCAAAATAATTTAGGATTTTGTTCAATATGAACTCAGTGTAGAGTTTCCTAAGGAAATATTATGGGACCTCGCAATTGTTGCACGGTGGGTAATCAAAGACCATGTACCACCTATCATAAAACCGGTCCCTAATCCATTGGTGGTGGCACCAATGGATAGGAAACCTCTTCACATCGAGGGAAAGATTTTGATTTGTGTGTGGGTCAGTGAATAATGAGCACAAATCACCTTTTGTAATTTTTAAATATTTCACATCCTTGTATGATAGTTTATTTGCATAATAGTCCCTAGCCACCTGCCTCCTATCTTGCCATCCAGTTATTTGTTTGCTAATTGAATCTACGTTTTTTAACATATCTTTCAATGAATTTGCTAGGGTCATTCTTTCTGTGGTTGAACCATTTGGATCACTCAACCTATTGATCAAATCCTCAATTTTTTTTTTGTTGTTCTCAATTTCACTCACTAAATTTTGTTGAGTGCCAAGAGGGGGTTGAGTGATTGGTGGAGGAGGTTGATGTTGTGGTTGATTTTGATCTTGAGGATTTGGTTGGTCTTCCTGTTGAGGATTTTGAGGGTTTGTAGGTTGATTTGCATCTCCTAAAAATTCAAACAAATAGATATCAAATTCAACCTAAAACTAACAAATTCAAAACAAAAACCATAGAATCCTTACCTCTCACAGCTCCTCCTCATCGTGGTGCCATTGTTGTGAAGAAATAGGGATTGTTGGTGAAGAAATTCTCCTCCTAGAATGCGAGCGTGATATTGTGGGGTTTTTGGTTGCGGGTGCAACAAAAAAACCAGTCGAAATGCAAATGAGAGATTTGCATTTGTTTTTTTGCTTTTAACAGTCAATAATGCGAGCGCATTATAACAAACTCATGTTATTTGCTTGTAGTTGCCGAGACCTAGCCTAGGCTTAATAGAGACATAACGCAAGCGCGTTATAACGCGCTCGCGTTATGGTTTTCAAAATTATTTTTTGAGGGTGTCCACGGAATTGCTACCCATTTCCATGCACCTTCCCAGTGAGAACATATAGGACTAGAGAAAGCATGCACCTTTATTGAATAGAATGTTGCAAAGAAAAAATTATCATTCAAGGAGTTATTAATAACCAAATTTGAATTGGCATCTTTGAATAGCATTTGAACATGCTTAAAAATCTTGGGTCCAAAACTGAACCACTGAAGCATCTTTAAAATAAAGCTCCAAAGCATTCTATCATAAGTTGTATTGAAGTCGAGCTTGACTAACAATGTATTTTTTCCTAACTGTTGGGCCATTCACTAGTTTGCCAAGCCAAAACTAAGTTATCAAGAATAAATCTACCCCCAAGAAATCCAATTTGTTCAAGTTTGACAATCTCTTTAACCACTGGTTTTATCCTTATAGCTAAGGCTTTGGAAATGATTTCATAAGAGAG
Source organism: Sequoiadendron giganteum (assembly GCA_007115665.2). Classification (NCBI taxonomy): domain Eukaryota; kingdom Viridiplantae; phylum Streptophyta; class Pinopsida; order Cupressales; family Cupressaceae; genus Sequoiadendron; species Sequoiadendron giganteum. The sequence goes on from CM021106.1 coordinate 367,862,395, forward strand.
ATTAAGTAGAGTAATAAGACGTCATCTTGAAATAGAATCTTCATTTTTTCCTTTTGGAAGAAGCTTAATCAGTCCTTTATTAATAGTAGGCCTTGAAGAACCATGTTCTAGAGCTTCCAAATATAGAAGGTAGAAATCCTCCTTAATGTGCGGCCACATTATTTGGTAAAGCTCAACTAAGAGCCCGTCAAACCCATGAATTTTGTTAGGAGCCATTGAAAACAAAGCTTTCTCAAGATCTTCAATAGACAACTCTCGATCTAGAGGAATAAACTATACTTAGAATTCCCCTTAATAGGAATGTGTTCTTTAATAATATCTTCCAAAATACTTTGATGGTCAACCTTTCCTAATATATACATATCTATCTATCTATATATAATTATCATTTCATGGAATTCTTATATTATTACCTTTTTATGTTTTAATGATGTCTTTTTAAAATTTTGATTATGTTCTACAATAAATATTATATAGTTATACGAGCATTTTATTTATCCACATTTTTACTATTCTATTGTTTTTAGAAACATTAAGATTAATATAAAGATTGTATAATGATGAATTTTTTATATTTATGTTATTTTCTATTTAATGTAGTAGTTATTTTTGGAGAATCTTTTATATATGTACATATTGGAAAATGCCACAATCTTGCATTTGAGTTCATTTCCTTGGCCATATTAGATAAATCTATGACCATGAAATAGACCTAGACCTATAGAATTGATTTGAGATAGAGAAAAGGTTTAGCATAAGATCTAACACACTTCACTAATATAGAAGTAGCTTTTTACCAAGCCATTAACTATCAAGTTTTAAATATTCATTAAAATTGAAAATTCATTCTCCAAAATAGAGCTATCTACCTATATCTATTATTGTTACTTCCATAACTTAACATTTAATTTTATAATACATTAACCAATAAAAATTACCATAATTATTAAAGAGAAGAGGAGTGTCCACAACCATTGATCAAGAGCCTTGCATCACAATCAATTGCAATGCCACCATTTTCAAGTAACAAATCTTGAATAAATAAGGGTTTTAGATAAATTTGTATCTTCAAATCATAAAATGTATTAAGCGTCATTATTTGTGATATTTTTATTACTTGTAATTCAAAATAGAATCATGAAAGGTCCATAGTTTTTTTAATTGAGGATGATGGCATGTTCCTTGATTACACCATCCATCAGGGTTCAAATACTTTGAATATGCAATTAGGCCCAGTTCAACTACAGATGAATTTGAAAAATTGGATCCCCCTATGTAGAGATGCCATAATATTCACGCAATCCAACTATCTCCATTAAAAATAGAAAATATTAAGAATATATTATATCGACAATAAAATTTTGAACTTTAAATGTGTCTTGGTTTGTAAGGAGTGTGAAAATGGTATGTTAGGAATTGCTAATGTCTAGTGACTAGAGTGTCCATAATTTGAAGCAATAAAAGCTCTAAGAAATAGGGGCTTGATTATTAATTCATTTCACATGTCCTTCCTCGACCCCTCTCTTGCCCATGAATGAGGATGCATATAGATTCAATAAAAATAAGACAATATAAATTATGATATTTTTCTAATGTAAAAGTTATGTAAACAATTCAAGAGATCCAATGTATGCTACATGATAGCTTTGTAACATGTTTTTATCTATCTAAAAATATATAGATTTGTAGACATGTAAAAATGACCTAACACATATCACATATCCTAAACTGCATTTATCCATTATTGGCATCACTTTCGTTATCATTATTGCATTTCATCTCATTAACATCAGTAATCCCCTTTTTAACATCATTTACATCACTAAGCCTATTTTTCCTCTATTGATTGAATAAACTTTAATTGTTTAATTAACTCACTATGTCATCATCTAATTTAACTTTATTCCTCTTGATTAATTAAATAAAAATCAATTATTTAATTATGTCACTAATATACCTTATTCATCTAAATCAATTAAATTGTTATCATTAATAATTTAATTAAACCACTTTTTTCTCTAAATTTGAATAATCAAATCAAATATTCAAAATCACTCAACATGGTCAAAAAACAAATATATATTTATTAGTTAATTTCAAAAGAAAACTTGCACATTCATCTCCAATATTAATTAATTATCCTTACCCCTTTTTGATTGAGTGAATCATGACCTTTGATTTCTCACTCTAATTGGTTAACTAACCCATCTATTTCCTAACTCAACTTGACCTTCTCGATCCCACTAAACACCCAACCTGAATTTCTCAATTCCACCAATCATTCTAATCTAATCCCACTAATTATCCAATTAAAATTCTTAACTTGATCAATCAGAGTAGTTAACTGACCAATCTATTTCCTCTCAATGGTTCTCAGCTGTTGATCATGATCTTTCACTATGGAATCTCAATTGTTCAGATCTGTAACCTATAAATCTATAAAATAACCTTCTTCCTTCTAAAAAATGATCAGAGAATTTAGAGAATTTGTGTGGAGAGGTCATCTTGAATTGACTATCAAACTCTTAAGAGAAAATACTTACATCTTTGATCACCATTAACATACCTTTTGAAGCTTTGGCACGATTGGAGGCTTCGTATTGATCCAAGCGATCCGAAATCAATACAAATTACACTTTGACATGGGATGGTAATATTGTAAATCATGAATTTAGTTTATGTTCTCTTTTATGATTTCATTGCTTTATAATTTCATTTCATGAGTAGGTTGGAATTTGTCTTTGCTTTCATATATTTCATTTGATTTCATTATTTTTTCCTTATGCTTATTTTCCCCCTTATGCCAATTGGCATGCTCGGTGGAACCTAGGTCCTTAACACTAATGTTTTCATAAGGTTTTGTGAGCAGTTATAGGTTTTGAAAAGTTTACGTCTTTTGCTGGAAATATTATTTCTATCTAGTATGCAGAAGTCCCAAAATCTAAATATAGTTGTTATTTTATTTTTACTGCGGTCGTACTAAATCCAACTGCTATTGTACTAAACCTAACTGCATTGTCAGAAAGGTCACTATTGTTTGTTTTGTGTTTCTAGTTTCTAAGGGAGCTAACATAAACAAAAATGCTATTGTACTTTCTTTGTATTACTATCATTTGAAGGAGCCGCAATCGTTCCAATGAAAGGGTCGCTATTATACTAAAAAGGTTTGCTACTGTTCTGAGTTTTATTTCTACTTCAATTTGCAAAGTTTTTTTGGATTTTCGGTACACCTAAACCTTGACCACTGATTATTTGTTGTGCTTGTGATATTTTCTAACAATTTTGGTGCAACCCTTGCAAGATTATGATGTGTTTTCATGTGAACAACTAACCGTTTCTTGCAGAGTTGATGAACGGTCCAATGACTTTTTAATTTTTAAAGCATTTTTAGTTAAAAAAATTAATTTTGGTGTACCTAAAAAGAACCTACAAATCTCACACTTTGTTTTAGTGCATTTAAAATAGAACAATCAACTTTTACACTTCATTTTTGTGTACTTAAAATTGATTTCACATTTCATTTTGGTGTACCTAAAAAAGAACCTACAAATCTCACACTTTTTTTTGGTGCATTTAAAATCGAACAATCAAATTTTTGTTTTTGTTTTGGTGTACTAAAAATTGATTTCACATTTCATTTTGGTGTACCTAAAAAGAACCTACAAATCTCACATTTCATTTTGGTGTACTAAAAATTGATTTCACATTTCATTTTGGTGTACCTAAAAAAGAACCTACAAATCCCATATTTTGTTTTGGTGCAATATAAATGAACAACACAACTTCAAATGTTTACTTTGGTGCATTAAAAACTTGGTGACAATCTTCATGGTTCGATTTGGTGCATGAAATTGGACAAATCATCTTTTCTGATTGCAAAATGGCATTTCTTGCTTGAAGTATCAAATGTTTTGAACTTGATGCATCTAAAAAAGCAAATTGTTATCTTTACACACTTCACTTTTGGGGCTTAAAATCAAATTTCTATGAATTTTATACCGTGTCCACCATGATTGGAAAGTCGAGTGTGTATTGTCTCCCCCTGTGTCTTTTGACGATCTTGGGTGACAAGAAAGACTTTGGGTTTTTTGCACTTTATTGTGGTCAACTAATTTTTAGGATAAGGGCCTACTAATGAGATACATCCCACACTGCAGAACTCAAATAAGTGACCCTAAAAAAATGTTTATCGATGGGCCATATAAAGTTTGTGAAATCAAAAGAAAGTAGCTTATATCTAGATGGGAATAGCATACTATGCCTCATCCTCATCTGAATGTAATGAGACGGGTAGGAACGGCTAAATCCATAAGTGGCTTACGTTTGATCTATAAGTTGTAGTGTTCATAGTTGTCACTAAATACCTTGTTTTAAAAGCCTATCCAATTTCCCAAAACATCCTTCAAAGTAGTGCATGGGAGGACCATCACTCCCAGAAGTTACTTACCATGTTAGATCTCTAGTTGAGGCAATAAAGCATTAAGGGAATGGAATCTTTTGCTTTGAGTATCAAGATGGTACATTTCCTTGATATATCCTATTTGTTTCTTCTATATATTTGATTTAAAATCACTCCTTCGGGGGTTAGGTAAGCCTACAAATAAGAGCGTACCTTGATTCCTTAGGATGTATTAACTGATAATCTACAAGCTATATCATTGGAACTTAAAATTATTTGTTGTGTGCATCACTTGCCATCAAAATATTATATCAAACAAGCATCTCAAACTTGCAAACTTATTCGAAAAACTACTATCAAGAAACTAGAAATTCTGGAAACAAATCCTCTATTGCCATTTGTGTCACTTTTGTTCTAGAACATTACCGCTATTGTCCAAAGATTTCACTACTTCTATTCAAAGGGTCAATTTTTTCCTCTCTATTTCACTAGTCACTGATTTAAATAGAGGCCACTCTTGCTAAAATTACCATAGTCATTCTAAAAAGCAACCACTACTGTGCAAAAAATTACCGCTACTGTCTTGAATAAAAACCGCCATTATGGCACATATCAGAATTGACTCAAAAATGGTTAATCCATCATCCTTTGAAACAAAATCAATCAAACTTGCAACAAATCATATCAACATCTTCTCATGTCCATCAACAAATCAAAACATCAACCTAGTGTTAAGAAACATCAAATACAACTTGGATTATCCTCTTGATATCATTTTCTAGGATATTAAACATCAACCTTTGCTTGTAACTAATGAGCCCAGTTTTTGGCATATTTTAGACTATGTTTTTAAACATTTCTATATATTTTATTATGTTGAGAAGACATTTAGTAGTAATTATGGGAGTAATACATAGACTTTATGCTTAATACAAAAAGTTTATTATGATAATTCTTTCCATGGTTATTGCTTAAATGTTTTATTAATTTAACAAAAGATGTGTGCCTTGCGACTTTTTGTGATGACATGCCTTTCCTGCAGTCACTACTGTTAACCTTCCTGCATCCATATCCAAAATATTATCTGTTCCAAACTAATACCTAATGAATGAATGGAATGATGGATCTTCTTAATGAGTTAAATGTGTTGAGCTGATCCTTTTCCGTAGGAGTAGTTGTTAGTTATTTGCAGGTACCAAGTCTCAAGGAGAAGATTTAACCTCCACTAGATTGTTGAAAGACTGATTCAAAGAGGACCGATTCAGTAGCAAAGAATAAGGAAACAAATTCAAGTCATCCACCATGCAAGGGAAGTGTTCTAGGAATCCAAAAGAGGTGTCTTGATGGCACATAAATCTAGGATAGTGGTGCTTTAAATCTTCAAACTAATTTGACTCAGTCCTTCCTTTTTGTATCCACTTCTTCATTTGGTTGGTCATGATGTAATAAAGACTTCCAATTTTATGAGGGAAAGGTTAGTTAGTCATTAGGTTTAGTTTTGAATAAATATCCCATTCTCCTTCAAAGAAAGGGCTGGAAGGTTGTTGTTGTAATAAGCTTTAGTTTTTCAGAAATACAATTGCAAGATTGTGAGCCATGTACTCATTAGTTTCAACTCAATAAAATCGTTCATGGAATTTACAGTCTAATTTGTTGTGTATCTTTGACACTACCTAAGGGGGCCCACTTAGGGAGTTGTCTATCTTTTCATTTATGTAATTAGAATAGCTGCACTCCCTTTCATAGAACTTCAGTGTGACTGTTCCTGCAACTGACAAAATTATAGAGTTGTCAACTTTTCCTGCAGCCACTAGGGACAGAGCAGTTCCTGTCTTTAAAACTGGATTTAGTTTTCATTCTAAGCAGAATAAGTCAGTTAGAATTTGTTTCCAGCAATTCCAATTCCAACATAGTATTTTCAATAGATAATACATGTCTGAAATAGGTGGTTAGTGCGTATACTTTGTAGACCCATTTCAAGTCTAACGTCCCTGGGTTGAAAATCAAATGATGTCCTTTAGTAGATTATGACTACCAGTTGTGATGCCTAATCACTGAGTAGAGGAATTTATGTTCCCAACTATCAACCTAATTAAAGGATACCATAGTAACCTCAAATCTAGTTCAAGTAGAGTATCAACATATCCTCTAAAAATAGAGCAAAATATTAGTCCAAGTCTTGTACACCTAGTGTCCTAAGATTAGCAGCATATCAAAACATTCAACAAAATCACTCACACTCTTATCCTAAGGCCTTGAGAATCAAATATACAATCCATAGAAAACCATCAACAACCTTTGACCAAAAGGTTTTCACACATCATTTTAGAAAAAAAAATCTCAAAAACAAAACACCATCCCATTTCATAATTAGTTGTCACAAAACTTACCAAGGTCTTGAACTTGTTTATGATTACAAAAAAAATCTCAATACAAAGAAAGAATGGAATCCAAAAAGAGTAGGTCTAGTGCACCAATGACCAGCACCACTAATGAGGAACCTCAATCATGGGGTTAAAATCCAATGAACTTTCAACTCCTCAAGGATAACCCATGTTTAAAGCTAAACAAAATCAACCACCTAGTGAGGAGGAAACATTGCTTGAACATCAAAATATGATTTCTAGACAAAAACAATCTTCTAGTTCTCAAAATATCATCATAGAAGAATATGATAGTGATGAGGAACTTACTAAAAAAAACTCTTAGAGAACTCCCAAGATCCTAAGATGCAGAAACTTATGGTTAAAATGCTTGGGAAGAATGTAAAATTATTTTTCCTTACACTAGCACAAAGTGGTGCCAAACTAACCATATAATTTAATGTGCAAATTATAAAGGATCCTAACCTCATTCCATTAGGAGACCAAACAGTGGTTAGATAGATACCAAAACCAACAATGGATCCCAAGATACCACCTTTATTCACACAAAATAATGATCAACCGAAACCATAACCTATGGATAACCTGTTGTATACGAAAACATAAAAAATTGAGTAAACAATGGTAGCTCAACAATATCAAGGAAATTCAACTCAAAACATGGGAATCCTTTCAACATGACCATCATAGGATGTAGTGGACCAACAAGGTAACATCCCATCACAAATACAATACATGTTGCAACAAACATCATATTATGACCCTTCAAATAATACATAATATCAATAAGGGAAATCACAACAAAATCCACAACAACAAGGTGTACCCCAAATGCACTACCAAGGTACTCCTCAAATTCCACAACAACAAGGTGTACCCCAAACGCACTACCAAGGTACTCCTCAAAATTCACAACAACAAGGTGTACCCCAAATGTACTACCAAGGTACTCAAAATCCACAACATCAAAGGGTACCCAAACGCACTACCAAGGTACTTCTCAAAATCAACAACATCAAGGTATAGCCCTAACACATCATCAAGGTATTCCTCAAGGTCAAAAACAAGGTGTACCCCAAACACACTACCAAGGTACTCCTCAAGTTCCACAACATCAAGGTGTACCCCAAACACACTACCAAGGTTCTCCTTAAAATTCACAATAGCAAGTTGTATCCCAAACACACTACCAAGGTACTTCTCAAAATTCACAACAACAAGGTGTACCCCAAACGCACTGTAGTGTTCTTTAATCAGCTTAATAACTAGGAGCATGAATTCCTCTACTTAGGGATTGAACATCACAACCAACAGTCATAACTTGCTAAAGAACCTCATTTAATCATCAACCCAAGGACGTGAACTTGAAATGGGTTAGCACAATATATGCACTAATCACCTTTCTAGACATGCATGATTTCCTAAGATGCTTTATACTAGAATTTGAATTACTGGAAACAACTTTACTGGATAACTTGCTTGGAAATGAAAACTGAAAGATAAAACTATTTTGCATCTAGTGGTTGTAGGAACAGTAGACAACTCTGTGTTTCTGCTAGCTGTAGGAACAACCACATTAACTTCTATGAAAGGAAGTACAACTATTCTAACTTGTAGAATGAAAGTATGAACAGTTCCCTAAGTGGGCCCCCTTAGGTAATGCCAAAAGTAGACAACAGATTAGGCAGAAAACTTCATAAACTTTATTGATTCAAGATATACAAGTACATAGCACACAATCTCTTGATTGTATTTCTGAAATTGAAAATGTGTTACAACAATAATCTTCCAGCCCATTCTCTAAAGGAGAATGGGCTATTTATTGAAAACTGAATCCAACTACTAACTAACCTGCCCTTATAAAACGGGAGGTCTTTATTACATTTAACTAACTTAGTAAAGTGGTGGATGGAAATGAAAGAACTAAGTCAAATCAGTTCATCAGTCTTAAAGTGCCATCATCCTAGATTTATGTGCCATTAAGATGCCTGAGCTATATTTTTGAAACACCCCTCTTGCATGGCGAATGAGTTGAAACTGCCTCCCTATTCTTTTGTTGTTGAACCAGTCTTCTTTGATTTGGTCTTCTATCCTTCAAGTGGGAATTGAATTCCTTCCTCCAATCATGGTACCTGCAAAATATCTTGTCAGCTATTCCTGAGGCAGAAAGTTAGCTCAACACGTTCAACCTTTAAGATAATCCATCACTTCATTTATACATTCATTAAGCATTAAAATAAGGCAAACATTATTTCAGACACGGCTGCAGGAAGTTCAACAATAGAGGCTGCAAGAAGGGTTTGTCATCACACAAAGTCATAAGGCATTCATCAAACTAATAAAACATTTTAAGGTGATAATTATGGAAAGATTTAGCATAATATAATTTTTATATTAATCATAAAAAGTTCACATCTTGTCCCATAATCATCACTAAATGTTTGTTTTAGCATAACAAAAAGCATAAAAGTTTTTGTAAAAGTATGATCTAAATGTGCCAAAAACTTGGCTCATCATGCACCACCAAGGTACTCAAAATCCACAACATCAAGGTGTACCCCAAACACGCTACCAAGGTACTCCTCAAAATCAACAACACAAAGGTATACCCCAAATGCAACATCATGGTATTCCACAAACCCAAATTCAAACTCCTATTCTACAACAACAAGGTGTACCTCAAACATAATACCACAATACCACTCAAAATCAATATCAAGAAGTTCCACACAATAAATACAAAGTAGTACCTAAAAATCATTATTAGGGTGTACCAAAAACACAACATACCTACAACACATAAAGACTCAATCTTCCTTACACACAACATGGTCATCAAGGTCCCATACCTACACAATATCCCATTTATGACCAAAAAAATGTCATACGACAACAAAGCTACAACGCACAAAATCCACAATCAAGCACACCAACTAACAACATAAGCATGCAAATACAAATCCTCAACCAAAGAATATCAAACATCTAAATTGGAAAGCCAAAGAAGAGCTATGCTCTAAAAGATATATATCCATATCCCTTCAGTCAAAACTTATCTATGATACCTTTCCCCAAAAGCTTTGAAATACAAAAAGTTGAAAAATATAGGGGAAGAGGGGGTCCAATAGAGCACGTGTGAGACTTCTCAATAGCTCACATGGATCTACAGTACAATGATACCTATTTAATGAGGCTTTTCCCACAAATTCTTAGCAGGGTCTCTATCAAGTGGTTCTCTTGTCTACTGCTTGGTATCAAAACATTTGATGGGTTGATAGATAAATTTGTCAATCATTTCTCTACAATATAGAGAAAGATATAATGATCCTCAATCTCTACAAAATTAAAAAAATTCAAGGGGAATCATTTGCTTCGTATCTACAAAGATGGAGACACAAAGCCAAAAAATGTAAATGGCCATTCCCAAGAAATAGCTTGTATAAATATTTGTTTCTAACATACACATGGAAATTAACTACCAACTCATCGTGTTGTGCCATAGTAACTTTTAGGAGAATATTGAAAAATGTTTTCTCATCACAAGGGGAGTAATTAAACTTTACAACCCTAAGGACCAAGCTTCTAGTTCAAATGACAAACCAAATATATGGGTAAAGAACAAAAATGTAACCAACGATGGAGTGTTCGATGCCAAGTTTATATGAAACATACAACCTCCCAATTCCCACAAAATAATGTTCAAACAAAACAACAAAGCTATACTCCAAACAATGTGCCAAAAAAGCAACTCAATTATCCTCAAAACAACCAACCAAATAACCAACAACCAAATCAAGGACAGGATAATCAAAGGAGGCCGCCAAGGCAATATGACCAACCTAGAAGAATTTTCACACCATGGGATAACCCCTTGAGTTAATTATGCATAAACTAGTCCAAACAAACCTTATCAAGCTTAATGACAAAATAAGCTATGTTGAGCCAAACTTCAAACCCCCTTGGTATAATGAGAATGATAAATATGAATTTCACAATATCAAGGGTCATACCACCAACAATCGTATGAGGCTCAAAAATATCATGCAAGACAATAGAAAAAGGAGAGGTTGATATAGAACATCATCCTGGAAATATAGACTTAAAAATATACAAGGATCCAATCCCTGACCATTCTAGGGGAAATGACAAGGGTAAAGGTAAATATTGCTATAAAGCCAACTTCACCTACGGTGAAATCATATGAACCATCTCTCAAGATGATCATACCATCAATGTTATAACCATACTAGGAAAAGATCCTGAGTGCAACGTAACTACATGAAGAGGGAGAGTTAAAATTCAAGGAGCCCCACCCCAAAAAAAGCCACAATTAAGCCATAAAATTACTATAGCATTGTGGAAAAATTGAAGAAAACTCCCTCATTAATCATCCTTGAGCTTTTTAAATTGTCACCCGCACATAAAGAAATATTGGAGAAATATCTAGTTGAAACATCAGTCCCTAACAACCTTGACACTGATCAGTTTCAAGCCATGGTTGGTAACATCACCTCCACCCATCATTTGGTCTTTTTTAAGAAAGACCTTCCACAAAGATCTTTCCATAATCAAGCTCTCTATCTATAAGTTTGTGTCCATAAACAAAAATTCAAGAGAGTAATGATAGATAACGGTGTAGGCTTAAGCATTTGTACCCTAAAATTAGTAAAACATTTAGGATATTCTAATGACATAATAGAAAAAAGAAAATGTATCACCATACGGGCTTATGATGATATGGAAAGAAAATTAGAAGGAACAATCAAACTTACTATTCAAATAGGACCAACAATAGAAGAGACATGTCAAGTACTGTAGCTTGAGCTACCCTACAATCTTCTCTTGGGATGACCATGGATCCATGCCTTAAAATTAGTCCCTTCAACATTCCATCAGTGCTTAAAATTTACTCATGATGATAAGGAAGTTACAATATATGTCGACCCTGAACCTTTTCATTACTACACAAACTTGGAAGAGAAGTAGGAAAAATTCTTCAAATACCTAGCAATGACATATGTTTCCACTCTTTTTAATATGTTAACCCATCATCACTACCTTCATCCTCCACAACACCTCCATCAACTAAACCACCATAATCCAATCTTAAGATCCAAGTGCTTGACAAGGGTTTATAGAGAATACCATTTCAACCAATCATTTTACATTTGAATGCTCCCCCCAACACCAAAGACTTATGGAGGACTAAGAGAGTTCAATCATGTTCAAGATGTTACAATAAAATTCAAAACCACCATTTTCACCAAGTGGGGAAACATTCAGGATGAAGAAGTGTTCAAAGAAGACCTATCTTCATGGATTTACAAAGAAGGATGGGAGAAACAACTACCTCAACTTCCTATTGATCAAAACAATAAAGGATATCAGATAGCAAAGATCATGGGGCTTACTAGAAAAGGTGGCCTTGGTCTACATGAACAAGGTATAAGAGAACCGGTTATCATAGAAAAGCGCCAAAATCACCTCTTATGAGGAAATGGATCCTTCTAGCATTGTTGAGACATCAGATGATTATGACCTTTTAGATGAAGAATTGTAAATCCAAAACCTTTTTAGAAACCTTAACATAACTACCGTCACTATTGAACCTACATTTGAAGATTACCACACTAAAACATATTCCAATGAATATGAATGGGATTCATGTGCCTCTAATGATTATAACCTAGATACCCTATGGAACCTTGATAACCATGCTACCTCTACCTTATCTATGACATCCATAAGATTTGTCGATACCAATGATAAAATACCCTTCTTTACCCACAGTTAATAAACTGGGATCAACAACATCAAACACCTATTTTGGACTCATTCATAATGCTGGTTTTGTAATGGAGCTTCAATAAGGGGGATACTTTGGAGGGGAGATTACATCCTTCAATCACAAAAATAAACTAAACATTTTAAAAAATAAAAAGGATATCCCTTAGGGAAAACCATAAAGTATCTCTATTGGATCAAAAATAGAAAAATAAAGGATGTATCTGAGGGTGAAAAACTCTATGAGGTGCTCAAAGATGGAGGATTCAATCTCCCCATTATAGAATATAAAAAAAAAATAGTACTCTTGGTTGAAGGTTCCAAACCTATTAAATTCGACACAATGGAGACACCAAAAATAGCATATTAGGCATCTTCCTTAGGTCTAGAGAAAAAGGTCAGCTTCTCAACATTTGTTAGTTAATGATCACAAAATCAACTTTTCCTAGACATATGCAAATATGTTGGGGCTGGATACAACTTTAGTAGTACACCACCTAGCAATGTTCCCTAAAGCTAAACCTGTCAAGAAAAAAAGCTATGCAAGATGCACCCACAAATAGCACTCTTGGTCAAAGTGAGTTTCAGAAACTGCTACACATGGGCTTCATCAGACCCATCGACTATCCTAACTGGGTATCTAACCTTTTACCAGTTTTAAAATCCACTGGGGCATACAAGTCTGCACAAACTTTAGGGATCTCAACAAGGCATTCCCTAAGGATGACTTCCCCCTACCCAGCATTGACATGATTGTGGAATTAACTATGGGGCATGAAATGATTTCATTGATGGATAGTTTTTCTAGGTACAATCAAATAAAGATAGCTCCAAAAGATCAACACAAAAAAAATTTCAAATGCGGATGGGGAACGTTTTGCTAGAACATCATGCCATTTAGGTTGAAGAACGTAGTAGCCACCTACCAAAGAGAAATGACCACTATCTTCCATGATATGTTTCACATCACCATGGAGGACTATGTGGATGGCATATTAGCAAAATCAATCAAAACAAATAGCATCTGGCTAACCTAGCCAAGGTATTTGATAGATTGGAGGAATATAACCTGCGTTTCAATCTAAAGAAGTGTGTATTTGGTGTGACATATAGGAAGATGTTGGGTTACATTGTATCAAGAAGAGGTATCAAGGTGGATCCCACAAAGGTTAAAGCTATCCTAGAAATTCCTCCTCTAAAAACATTGAAACAACTATGATGTCTACAAGGTAAGCTTCAATCCATCAGAAGGCTCATCACACATTTAGTAGAAAAATGCCATCCATTCACCCATTTGCTACATAAGGACATAAAATTCAAATGGGATGGTAGGTTTGATCAAGCTTTCCAATAGGTCAAGGATTATTTTCTCACTCCTCCAATGTTGGTGCCTCAAATTCAGGATAATGAAATGATTTTGTATGTATCTATGACAACAAAAGCTTGAGGAGCTATATTAGTGCAACTAGATGACCAAAACAAGGAAAGAGTAGTATACCATTGTAGACACCTAAAAATGTCCTAGCTTACAAACTAGCATTTTGGCACTCATATTCGTCTATTAATTAAGTGATTTAACATCGTTTAATTAATTCATCATCAAACAACATTATACAACATCAAACAAAATTGAACAACATCGAGAAACATCTTGAAATCATCCCACAACATATCAGAATCATCTCGCAACATCTCAGAACATCTTAGAATCATCTCGTAATGTCTCAGAACATCTCAAAATCATCCCGTAATGTCCTGGAACATCTTAGAATCATTCTGCAACATCCTGCAACGTCCCAAAGCACCTCAAAAACATTGCATATCAAATAGAATCCAAAACCATAATTTCCTCTATTAATTAAATAATACAATATTATTTAATTAATTCACTTTTTCATCATTTTTGATAAATTAAATAAATTTCGTTTATTTAATGAAGTCTCAAAAACCCGAATTCTGATATTAATTAAATAAAACAAAATTATTTAATTAATTAATGTTTCATCATTTTGACCAATTAAATAAATTACATTTATTTAATGAAGTCCTAATCTCACTTTATTTCGTCCTGATTGATTAAATAACACCACTTATTTAATTACTTCACTAAAACACCTTATTCCCCTAAGTTAATTGAATTATTAAATCATAATAATTTAATTACGACACTTCCCCTCCAAAATTAAATAATTAAATCAAACTATTCAAATCATTTATCAAAAATCAAATCAAACTAATGCAACTTTGTTTGTAAAAGTCAAACTTGATTTGCACATTCAACTCCAAAAATGAATTAATTAATTAAATCAATTAATTCATATTGCACACCCACTTTTTGATTGAGCAAATTACAATTGTTGACTAAGCAATCTAATTTTCTAACTAATCAATCTAATTTCCTAACTAATCAATCTAATTTGGTAACTAAGCCATCAATATCCTAACTAGGCCATCTAAATCCTATCTGATCAATTTAAAATCTCAATTGATCAACCTAATCCTTGACTAGCCAATCTATTCCTCAATCACACAAATTGTGCAATCAACCTTGCACAATCTTCTCATGTCTAAATTCTCTCAACATATTTTGATCATTGAATTGGTTATTCTCCAACACGATCTTGATCATCCATTTCGAATCTCATTTTCTATATAACAAACCTCTTTCCTCACAAAAAAGGATCAAAGAATCAACATCATTTGCACAATGAAGTACTACTAACATTCACAACCACTACTGTTAGAGCTTAACACCATTTCTTTGATCAACCCACCAAGGCATCGTTCTTCAATCTTTTGCACACAAACTATGGAGGCTTCACGGTGATAAGAACAACCCAACATTAGAAGAATACACTCCACTATGGGATGGTAACATTGTGCTTATTGTTTGCATTAAATTTAGTAATCATTAGATTTCTTAATGTGTTTTCAAAAGCATAGTTTCATTTCGTTTGTGCAAGATTAGATCAAGATTTAAGTGTTTTGAATTAGCTCAGATTCTCATTTCAAGCATATTTGATCTTGTTTGCATCTAATGGTTTTCCCCCTCACACATTTTGGCACGCCTAGTGGGACCATGGTCCTCACTACTAATATTTTTATGAGTTAAATTGAAGTTTCAGGGTTCCAAAGTGCTTTTGAAAAATGTTTCACGCATTGCCTAGAAAAATCTCGTAATTCCCTATCAAGAAAACCATGCATCTGACATGAAAACTATGCTTTTTCAAAAGTTTCTGAGCATATGCTCTAAAAACCTTGCTTTTGATTATGACAGGAGTAGCATTTTCTCTGAGAATTGAGCATTTGATTCTGACAGGGGCGCTTTTGCAAAAATTTCTAAGCACTTGCTTTGACTGACTAGTGCACAAAATATGTTTTTTTGCAATTTATTTTTAGCTAATGTTTGCTTGTTTTTGAATGTGTAATAGGTACTAATGGGTTTGTATGCAGGATTTAAAATAATTTAACTCTTTTTTTGCAAGGAAGATGATTGGTCAAAGGATTCCAGATCTACAAACATCGTTTAATTAACTTAGGAATATTTAAATTTGGTGCTTTAAAAAAGAACAACATAAACACACATTTTGTATTGGTGTTGTTAAAATTGAACGAATTTTAAGCTTTCTTAACTTAGGAACATTTAATTTTGGTGCTTTAAAAGGAACAACACAAACACACATTTGGTTTTGGTGTTGTTAAAATTGAACCAATTTTAAAGCTTTCTTAAGTTAGGAACTCTCATTTGGTGCTTAAAAAGAACAAAAACACTTCAATTAAAGTGCTCTAAAAAATGAATTCCTTTCAAGTTTTCATAGTTAGGAACTTTGATTTTGGTACATTAAAAAGAAAAAAAACACAAAAAAAAATGATTTCCTTTTGTTGATGCAAACTCGCTTTTCTTTTGTTGACCAAGTTAAGACCAAAAAATTGTTTTCTTAGAAACACTCAAGTTTGGGCTTAAACATGAACAATTTATTTCTTTTGTCTTGCACCATTGCTATCTTAGTTTGATTGGTATCCAGAATATTTCACATTGGTGCAATTAAAAAGAACAAGTTGTTTTATGTTATTCACATATTTTTGGGGATAACACCACTTGAGGTGTTTAAAAAGAATCAATTTCCTATGAAGTGCTTGTTGTGCATTTAGTGTTTGGAAAGCTAAAGTTTTTTATCTTCTCCCCTCACACCTTTTTGCGATCTTGGGTGAGCGAAAAAACATTTTTGAGCTTCACATTTTATTTTCAAATTTTACCTTAAAGAGGGGGCTTGATTTGAGACACATTTGACACTCGAGAACTCATTGCAAGTTCTCGAAGCGTGTTTATTGGTGGGATATATCAAATGTTGTGAAATCATAAGAATGTAGCTTCAAGCCATGCTGACAACATACTACACCTAATCCCATGCCTTAAGTGGAACAAGAGTAGTTAAAGAGCCTTAAGTGGCCAGTGGGTGAGTGTCAGATTTCCATGTTCATAGTTATGACTAAGAGCCAAATTCTTTTAGAAGGCACCCTATTATCCAAAAAAATTCTTTGAAATTGATGCATTAGAATTTACTTCCAAGAAGTTACTTACCAAGTTCGACTATAGGTCCGCGCATCATAAGTTGCATGTAAAATTATCCCTTTGGGGCATGAGGTAGGACTACCTAAAAGAATGGTTTCTATCCACTAGGGTTGTAAATGCTTGTTTATGTTAAAACTGGCCAATTACATTCAAAACAATCTTGACATCAAATTATGTGCTTGATTTAAAGAAAAAGACCACATTCAAACAAATATTGAACGAGATGGTTAAATCACAAACCCTTTGACTTAGTGTATTCTTGTGAAAGAAGCCTTATGTTTTCACTCCTTGAAAGGATTTTTCCTTAAAGGTTTCTGAATATTTGAGCTTTTATTTCAGGTTGCATTGATCAAAGTAAACATTTGGTAACTATGGCTTGGGTGTTGTGATTTCACAACTTAAACTATAGACATGAAGGTCACATAATTCCATGCTTGTTGAGTCAGTCCAAGTGTTGTTTTATCACTTGCCATACTCAAAACACAAAGAAGTTGAGAGAAGAACCAAATTTAAAATTGCAAAAATCCAAGAAAAAATGGTTCAAAACTAGAAACAAAACACACAAAAACCACATTGGCACAAAATTCCAGTGCAAGTCATCATATTTTTTGAGAAGTTGCCAAAATTTCATTGCATTTGCACAAAATTTTAGTGTAGTTGCCACAGTTTCTGAGCAGTAGCCAAAATTTCATTGCATTTTCTCTCTGTCCTAGAAAATTTATTAATGAAAATCAGTTGCATTTGACAGAAACACACAAACAGTTGCACTTTTCATTCCATCTCACGCTTGCTTTTTTGAAACCCAAGCACTTGACACATTGTTGGCCACACTTGATAAATTTAGTCACTTTTTCTCACAATCTTAGTATTTTTCTTGGAAACTAGCACTATTGCTTCATCCTACTAAAACTTGGGGAAAACAAACCAAAGTTGTTTATAGAACCATTGTTCAAACAAAACAATTGGAAAACCAAATAAGTCACATAGTCCCTCATCCATTATTTCCATCCTACTTATTAGAAATCAAACAAACAATTGGGATCATTCCTTCATGCAGATGTCTATGATATCAACAGTTACTTGGAACTCATAGATAGTTAAAGTAAGCTTTCCCACAACATATCCTCTAGACAAGGAAGTGAAATATTGACCCTAGTTCTTCAAAATTTTGATTTCCAAAAAGTATCACCATTCTAAAACAACACTCAAACCCTAGGGTCTTGAGCTTCATAATAACCATCACACTTTATGACCATCTGGCGACCAAATGATCTAGTTCAACAACCAAACCTTATAGCACCGATCCTTCAACCTAGTCTCACATACATTGAAGGTGAATAAAAATAACATCATAAGCAATTTGAGAACCTTTCTATTTGAGAAGAACGAAACACCTCGCTAGTTTATCACTGCATCAATCATCTTGGATGAAGAGGAAGAGAAAGCGGACATAGCAGCCGAAAGACCCATGTTACCACCACCCGAGTGGAAATATACATTCCTCCCTCATGCTTTTTGGCAAGCAAAAGATCCTTAGGACTGGAAAGAGTAAAATCCTTAAGCAGAAATCTATACTTTGGCTCTCAAAGAATCACCCTACAAAAAGGTTCACCAAAGGGTTCTTTTCAAGAAGATATTGCAACTGTCAAAATCAGTTAGACTTTTTCTATTATCGCTTTGCACCAATAGGAAAAATATTTTTCAAAGATTAGGAGTTACAAAAAAATAGTCACAAGATCTTGCCAAGTTGTTTATGAAAACTACAAGATCACAACACAAGCAAGAACAACACCAACATCCCACCAACAAACACCATGAATGATGGAAGTGGCCCATGAGGATATAAACCAAGTGAAATTTTTGATAGGGTATTGAGCATCAAAAAATTCCCAAAACATGTCAATCTATTACCCAAATCACTCTTATCAAGGGTCACAACATCAAGTAGGGAAACAACATCAAGGGTTTCAAAATTACCATCAAGGAATAAGTCGAGAACATCAAAATGCCCTAAATAAAATTAAGAGAGATCTTGAGGAAATTAAACTAGATTGAAATTTGATGTATCACCAATGTCATGTGCAAAGTCAAAACATTACATATCCACAACAAATGGGCATCATTCCACAATTACATCAATAACACTTCCAATATTTGTAGTATCAAAATTTTTTGCAACACCAAGGTGTACCTCAAGTGCAATATCAAAATGTACCTCAATCGTAGTATCAAGAAGTTTTGCAACACCAAGGTGTACCTCAAGTGCAATATCAAAATACACCTCAAAAGTAGTATCAAGGAGTTCTACAAAATCAAGATCAAAACAATCAAGAAAATCCAAAGAGGAAAGGTTACCAATTGGGAAGAAAATTAACCCCTTTGGGAGAGACTTTAGAGGTAATCATGCACAAACTAGTACAACTAGAACTTATCAAAATCAATGACAATACAACTTATGGTGAACCAAATTTTAAACTACCTTGGTATAACCAGTATGAACGATGTGAGTTCCATAAAATCAAGGGTCATAGAACATAAAAATGCACAACACTCCAACATATCATCCAAGACCTTATTGATCAAGGAGAAACAACTATTAAAAACAATATTCAAGGTCCATCTAGCAATGAAAAAAATGACAATGTCTCAACCTCAAAAGTTGAAAACAACGATCAAGAGCTATCTATCACTGATCACATTGACAATGTATCTACATCATCTAGTGAGCAAGAGGACATACATCAAGAAATTAATCCCAAGCATGATCAAAATCAATCACCCAAGTCTAGCTATGATCCAGTCCAAGATATATTGATATTGTCCAACCTCAAGGTAGTACATGTTGATGATCAAGAGACTCTTAATCCCACACTTATACTCAATTCAAAAATTCTAAGCCAAGAGATATCACCCATATGCCCACATTTGAAGGAGATCCAAGGATCCTTTACAAGAAATCATGTCTTTGAAATTGATCCATGCCAATAATGTGATCCAAAGCATATCAAATATGATACCACACAAGGTCAAGATCAAGAATCCCTATCATCAAAATACCATAATGACTTGACATATATCTTCCAAGACATCCCATATTTTCCAAAAGAAGAACAAATCCATATACCGAGCACACATACATATACCCATGAGATGCTTACTTCTAATGGAAATGTATATTATCTTCATCTAAGACAAGAGTCCCATACCCTTGATATTATTACCAAAGAACAAGAGCCTCCTACTCTTAACATCTCTACAAAGGGTCAAGACATAGTAGAATTCAGAGACATATCAAAAAGGGATCAAGAAGAGGACTTATACATAAGCTGTAAATCAGAAACATCTTGTATAGATATATCAGAAGGGGGTCAGGAAGAGGAATTATACATAAGTTGTGAATCAAAAACATCCTATGAAGGCATATAAAAAATGAATCATGAGGGAGACTTTTTGTGGACAGTAAATCAAAAATGCCTCTTGAATAAGCATTAAAATCTGATATTTCACAGGATCAAGTTGAAGATATCAATCAGGAAGTTATCCCACATTTGGAGGATCTTGTCACTTATAAACTTAGATCACTTACCTTTTTCAGAGAAATCTATAGTACCAATGAAAAAGATATCACGTTTGAAGATCCACAGAGGATTAGAGAAGGATTAGCACCTTGTTTCCAAGATAAAAAATATCATATTGCAAATAAGATCTTTCAACAAATGCATTATCAAGGTAGAGGATTAGGCCTACATGAACAGGGTATCCTAGAACTAGTGCAGATTATTGGCAATCCTAAGCATCAAGGTATTGGTTATTCAAAGGAATTTAAACATATCAATGATACCTCCATAATATTGGGGGCAACTTTATCTAATGAAAACACCAAAATGGGGAGAACAAAGGGTCCTTATGATAAAATTGCTACCAATGATACAACTATCCATATCAGGAATCATCATCCACACATATTTCCACCCTCTAATTGGGACCAAAAACAAGAGAAAAATCTATACCCAAGAACAAAAAATTCATTGAAGTAAAAGAATCAGCAAAGCAAAATTGACAAAAAATAAAAATGGATACAAAAGAAAAAGAAAGAAAATCATTCCTATCAAACTCCATTAGTCAAAGAAACTATGGGGAAAAATAAACAAGGGGAGTTCATCCATCAAAGATGTCCAACAATGAAAAGAAAGCTTCAAAAGTAACCTACAAAGTATATCAAGATGTTGGTCCTAATCGAATCTTCATATCCACCCATCATTGTTCATCATCCCAAGTTTGGAGAGTCAACGATTCCAAACTATCAATGAATCCATCTAAATCACATATCCCTCAACACATTTCACCATCCAGGATATCCAAATCTCACATTGACTACGTGTTGGCAACAACTAGTTCTCATAAGGACTCTAAGGGCTCTCTATCACAATGTGTGCATCAAGGTAAGGTTAACTCCAGTATCAACAAGGAAGATGATAATTTCCAGGGGTTAAATTCAAGCAATCGTATCCTAGCAAAAAAAATCCTCTAAGAAGGATACTATTGGTACGCAATGACAACAACAACAACCATATCAGCACCAGTAGCATCTACATCAACACCACTAGGTGGTTCAACGTGAACAAAAAGGGTCACCATAATGAAAAACCTGGTAAACATGTGTCTTGTATGACATAAAAAATCAAGACAAAAAATCGTCCTCTAGTGAAAACCACTATGGTGGCGCTTTGGAAAAGTACCATGATGAAAACCTAGAAAAAATGCATCATGTGTAGAATCAAGCATCTACATGCACCATTTCAGGTGAAATCATCTCAACTTATCCATGATAAATACAATCCATTGTTTTCAAAATCCAACTTATCTTGATCTTGACAAATGTTTGGTGAACACTTTACACTTGTTTATGAAAAGCATCTTGACATGGGTCATCATCATTGATCCTATCCTATCCAACACTATCTAAGCCATGAGGCATTGTCTAATAGGGAATAATATATCCAAACATGTTATCCTATCACAAGATAATCCATCATCTACATTGCTAAACACTGGAGGAAAATGCTTATATGCTGCTTCAGAATAAATCTTGATATATACCTTCTAGCTCACGTTGTGACCTAGGCATTTATCCCAACAAAAAGGTATACCACCAATGCAATATCGTGGTAACTTTGAAATAATTCCTCCCATCAACAATATATACTACCTACGCACTATCAGGGTAACCTTCGAAACAATTTATCCCAGCAACAAGGTGTACCACCAATGCACTACCAAGGTAACCTTCAAAGATGATGACAACATGGATTATTCCTTCTCTCAAAAATTCTAAGATATCAATAGTTTCTTGAATCCCACAACTAGTTCAAGTAATTTTTTTCTACAACATATCCTCTAGAAAAACAAGGTGAAGTATCAATCCAAGTTTTCAACATCTTACACCCTAGCCAAAAGGGTGAAAATTCAAAAAAATCAAAATTATCAAAAAATAAAACAACATTGTTGGATTATTCCTTCACTCAAACAGTCTAAGATATCAACATTTTCTTGAACCCCATAGCTAGTTCAAGTATATTTCCTGCAACATATCCTCTAGGCACAAAAGTGTAATATAATTCCAAGATATCAATGTTGTTTATCCCAAAAATAAGTTTATGCTTTGATTCAAATGGTCGAACTACGTGGTCTCTACATGTACAACGCACGAAAGGATTATCTCTAATCATCCCCCGAGGCCTTAGGTTAGTCCCATTAGGTTTTTATCAGGCTTTCTTCCAACTTAGTCAGCCTTGCACATTCATCTCCAATATTAATTAATTATCCTTACCCCTTTTTGATTGAGTGAATCATGACCTTTGATTTCTCACTCTAATTGGTTAACTAACCCATCTATTTCCTAACTCAACTTGACCTTCTCGATCCCACTAAACACCCAACCTGAATTTCTCAATTCCACCAATCATTCTAATCTAATCCCACTAATTATCCAATTAAAATTCTTAACTTGATCAATCAGAGTAGTTAACTGACCAATCTATTTCCTCTCAATGGTTCTCAGCTGTTGATCATGATCTTTCACTATGGAATCTCAATTGTTCAGATCTGTAACCTATAAATCTATAAAATAACCTTCTTCCTTCTAAAAAATGATCAGAGAATTTAGAGAATTTGTGTGGAGAGGTCATCTTGAATTGACTATCAAACTCTTAAGAGAAAATACTTACATCTTTGATCACCATTAACATACCTTTTGAAGCTTTGGCACGATTGGAGGCTTCGTATTGATCCAAGCGATCCGAAATCAATACAAATTACACTTTGACATGGGATGGTAATATTGTAAATCATGAATTTAGTTTATGTTCTCTTTTATGATTTCATTGCTTTATAATTTCATTTCATGAGTAGGTTGGAATTTGTCTTTGCTTTCATATATTTCATTTGATTTCATTATTTTTTCCTTATGCTTATTTTCCCCCTTATGCCAATTGGCATGCTCGGTGGAACCTAGGTCCTTAACACTAATGTTTTCATAAGGTTTTGTGAGCAGTTATAGGTTTTGAAAAGTTTACGTCTTTTGCTGGAAATATTATTTCTATCTAGTATGCAGAAGTCCCAAAATCTAAATATAGTTGTTATTTTATTTTTACTGCGGTCGTACTAAATCCAACTGCTATTGTACTAAACCTAACTGCATTGTCAGAAAGGTCACTATTGTTTGTTTTGTGTTTCTAGTTTCTAAGGGAGCTAACATAAACAAAAATGCTATTGTACTTTCTTTGTATTACTATCATTTGAAGGAGCCGCAATCGTTCCAATGAAAGGGTCGCTATTATACTAAAAAGGTTTGCTACTGTTCTGAGTTTTATTTCTACTTCAATTTGCAAAGTTTTTTTGGATTTTCGGTACACCTAAACCTTGACCACTGATTATTTGTTGTGCTTGTGATATTTTCTAACAATTTTGGTGCAACCCTTGCAAGATTATGATGTGTTTTCATGTGAACAACTAACCGTTTCTTGCAGAGTTGATGAACGGTCCAATGACTTTTTAATTTTTAAAGCATTTTTAGTTAAAAAAATTAATTTTGGTGTACCTAAAAAGAACCTACAAATCTCACACTTTGTTTTAGTGCATTTAAAATAGAACAATCAACTTTTACACTTCATTTTTGTGTACTTAAAATTGATTTCACATTTCATTTTGGTGTACCTAAAAAAGAACCTACAAATCTCACACTTTTTTTTGGTGCATTTAAAATCGAACAATCAAATTTTTGTTTTTGTTTTGGTGTACTAAAAATTGATTTCACATTTCATTTTGGTGTACCTAAAAAGAACCTACAAATCTCACATTTCATTTTGGTGTACTAAAAATTGATTTCACATTTCATTTTGGTGTACCTAAAAAAGAACCTACAAATCCCATATTTTGTTTTGGTGCAATATAAATGAACAACACAACTTCAAATGTTTACTTTGGTGCATTAAAAACTTGGTGACAATCTTCATGGTTCGATTTGGTGCATGAAATTGGACAAATCATCTTTTCTGATTGCAAAATGGCATTTCTTGCTTGAAGTATCAAATGTTTTGAACTTGATGCATCTAAAAAAGCAAATTGTTATCTTTACACACTTCACTTTTGGGGCTTAAAATCAAATTTCTATGAATTTTATACCGTGTCCACCATGATTGGAAAGTCGAGTGTGTATTGTCTCCCCCTGTGTCTTTTGACGATCTTGGGTGACAAGAAAGACTTTGGGTTTTTTGCACTTTATTGTGGTCAACTAATTTTTAGGATAAGGGCCTACTAATGAGATACATCCCACACTGCAGAACTCAAATAAGTGACCCTAAAAAAATGTTTATCGATGGGCCATATAAAGTTTGTGAAATCAAAAGAAAGTAGCTTATATCTAGATGGGAATAGCATACTATGCCTCATCCTCATCTGAATGTAATGAGACGGGTAGGAACGGCTAAATCCATAAGTGGCTTACGTTTGATCTATAAGTTGTAGTGTTCATAGTTGTCACTAAATACCTTGTTTTAAAAGCCTATCCAATTTCCCAAAACATCCTTCAAAGTAGTGCATGGGAGGACCATCACTCCCAGAAGTTACTTACCATGTTAGATCTCTAGTTGAGGCAATAAAGCATTAAGGGAATGGAATCTTTTGCTTTGAGTATCAAGATGGTACATTTCCTTGATATATCCTATTTGTTTCTTCTATATATTTGATTTAAAATCACTCCTTCGGGGGTTAGGTAAGCCTACAAATAAGAGCGTACCTTGATTCCTTAGGATGTATTAACTGATAATCTACAAGCTATATCATTGGAACTTAAAATTATTTGTTGTGTGCATCACTTGCCATCAAAATATTATATCAAACAAGCATCTCAAACTTGCAAACTTATTCGAAAAACTACTATCAAGAAACTAGAAATTCTGGAAACAAATCCTCTATTGCCATTTGTGTCACTTTTGTTCTAGAACATTACCGCTATTGTCCAAAGATTTCACTACTTCTATTCAAAGGGTCAATTTTTTCCTCTCTATTTCACTAGTCACTGATTTAAATAGAGGCCACTCTTGCTAAAATTACCATAGTCATTCTAAAAAGCAACCACTACTGTGCAAAAAATTACCGCTACTGTCTTGAATAAAAACCGCCATTATGGCACATATCAGAATTGACTCAAAAATGGTTAATCCATCATCCTTTGAAACAAAATCAATCAAACTTGCAACAAATCATATCAACATCTTCTCATGTCCATCAACAAATCAAAACATCAACCTAGTGTTAAGAAACATCAAATACAACTTGGATTATCCTCTTGATATCATTTTCTAGGATATTAAACATCAACCTTTGCTTGTAACCTC
>CM021106.1:367888531-367933013 GCA_007115665.2 Sequoiadendron giganteum
AAAAAAAACACAAAAAAAAATGATTTCCTTTTGTTGATGCAAACTCGCTTTTCTTTTGTTGACCAAGTTAAGACCAAAAAATTGTTTTCTTAGAAACACTCAAGTTTGGGCTTAAACATGAACAATTTATTTCTTTTGTCTTGCACCATTGCTATCTTAGTTTGATTGGTATCCAGAATATTTCACATTGGTGCAATTAAAAAGAACAAGTTGTTTTATGTTATTCACATATTTTTGGGGATAACACCACTTGAGGTGTTTAAAAAGAATCAATTTCCTATGAAGTGCTTGTTGTGCATTTAGTGTTTGGAAAGCTAAAGTTTTTTATCTTCTCCCCTCACACCTTTTTGCGATCTTGGGTGAGCGAAAAAACATTTTTGAGCTTCACATTTTATTTTCAAATTTTACCTTAAAGAGGGGGCTTGATTTGAGACACATTTGACACTCGAGAACTCATTGCAAGTTCTCGAAGCGTGTTTATTGGTGGGATATATCAAATGTTGTGAAATCATAAGAATGTAGCTTCAAGCCATGCTGACAACATACTACACCTAATCCCATGCCTTAAGTGGAACAAGAGTAGTTAAAGAGCCTTAAGTGGCCAGTGGGTGAGTGTCAGATTTCCATGTTCATAGTTATGACTAAGAGCCAAATTCTTTTAGAAGGCACCCTATTATCCAAAAAAATTCTTTGAAATTGATGCATTAGAATTTACTTCCAAGAAGTTACTTACCAAGTTCGACTATAGGTCCGCGCATCATAAGTTGCATGTAAAATTATCCCTTTGGGGCATGAGGTAGGACTACCTAAAAGAATGGTTTCTATCCACTAGGGTTGTAAATGCTTGTTTATGTTAAAACTGGCCAATTACATTCAAAACAATCTTGACATCAAATTATGTGCTTGATTTAAAGAAAAAGACCACATTCAAACAAATATTGAACGAGATGGTTAAATCACAAACCCTTTGACTTAGTGTATTCTTGTGAAAGAAGCCTTATGTTTTCACTCCTTGAAAGGATTTTTCCTTAAAGGTTTCTGAATATTTGAGCTTTTATTTCAGGTTGCATTGATCAAAGTAAACATTTGGTAACTATGGCTTGGGTGTTGTGATTTCACAACTTAAACTATAGACATGAAGGTCACATAATTCCATGCTTGTTGAGTCAGTCCAAGTGTTGTTTTATCACTTGCCATACTCAAAACACAAAGAAGTTGAGAGAAGAACCAAATTTAAAATTGCAAAAATCCAAGAAAAAATGGTTCAAAACTAGAAACAAAACACACAAAAACCACATTGGCACAAAATTCCAGTGCAAGTCATCATATTTTTTGAGAAGTTGCCAAAATTTCATTGCATTTGCACAAAATTTTAGTGTAGTTGCCACAGTTTCTGAGCAGTAGCCAAAATTTCATTGCATTTTCTCTCTGTCCTAGAAAATTTATTAATGAAAATCAGTTGCATTTGACAGAAACACACAAACAGTTGCACTTTTCATTCCATCTCACGCTTGCTTTTTTGAAACCCAAGCACTTGACACATTGTTGGCCACACTTGATAAATTTAGTCACTTTTTCTCACAATCTTAGTATTTTTCTTGGAAACTAGCACTATTGCTTCATCCTACTAAAACTTGGGGAAAACAAACCAAAGTTGTTTATAGAACCATTGTTCAAACAAAACAATTGGAAAACCAAATAAGTCACATAGTCCCTCATCCATTATTTCCATCCTACTTATTAGAAATCAAACAAACAATTGGGATCATTCCTTCATGCAGATGTCTATGATATCAACAGTTACTTGGAACTCATAGATAGTTAAAGTAAGCTTTCCCACAACATATCCTCTAGACAAGGAAGTGAAATATTGACCCTAGTTCTTCAAAATTTTGATTTCCAAAAAGTATCACCATTCTAAAACAACACTCAAACCCTAGGGTCTTGAGCTTCATAATAACCATCACACTTTATGACCATCTGGCGACCAAATGATCTAGTTCAACAACCAAACCTTATAGCACCGATCCTTCAACCTAGTCTCACATACATTGAAGGTGAATAAAAATAACATCATAAGCAATTTGAGAACCTTTCTATTTGAGAAGAACGAAACACCTCGCTAGTTTATCACTGCATCAATCATCTTGGATGAAGAGGAAGAGAAAGCGGACATAGCAGCCGAAAGACCCATGTTACCACCACCCGAGTGGAAATATACATTCCTCCCTCATGCTTTTTGGCAAGCAAAAGATCCTTAGGACTGGAAAGAGTAAAATCCTTAAGCAGAAATCTATACTTTGGCTCTCAAAGAATCACCCTACAAAAAGGTTCACCAAAGGGTTCTTTTCAAGAAGATATTGCAACTGTCAAAATCAGTTAGACTTTTTCTATTATCGCTTTGCACCAATAGGAAAAATATTTTTCAAAGATTAGGAGTTACAAAAAAATAGTCACAAGATCTTGCCAAGTTGTTTATGAAAACTACAAGATCACAACACAAGCAAGAACAACACCAACATCCCACCAACAAACACCATGAATGATGGAAGTGGCCCATGAGGATATAAACCAAGTGAAATTTTTGATAGGGTATTGAGCATCAAAAAATTCCCAAAACATGTCAATCTATTACCCAAATCACTCTTATCAAGGGTCACAACATCAAGTAGGGAAACAACATCAAGGGTTTCAAAATTACCATCAAGGAATAAGTCGAGAACATCAAAATGCCCTAAATAAAATTAAGAGAGATCTTGAGGAAATTAAACTAGATTGAAATTTGATGTATCACCAATGTCATGTGCAAAGTCAAAACATTACATATCCACAACAAATGGGCATCATTCCACAATTACATCAATAACACTTCCAATATTTGTAGTATCAAAATTTTTTGCAACACCAAGGTGTACCTCAAGTGCAATATCAAAATGTACCTCAATCGTAGTATCAAGAAGTTTTGCAACACCAAGGTGTACCTCAAGTGCAATATCAAAATACACCTCAAAAGTAGTATCAAGGAGTTCTACAAAATCAAGATCAAAACAATCAAGAAAATCCAAAGAGGAAAGGTTACCAATTGGGAAGAAAATTAACCCCTTTGGGAGAGACTTTAGAGGTAATCATGCACAAACTAGTACAACTAGAACTTATCAAAATCAATGACAATACAACTTATGGTGAACCAAATTTTAAACTACCTTGGTATAACCAGTATGAACGATGTGAGTTCCATAAAATCAAGGGTCATAGAACATAAAAATGCACAACACTCCAACATATCATCCAAGACCTTATTGATCAAGGAGAAACAACTATTAAAAACAATATTCAAGGTCCATCTAGCAATGAAAAAAATGACAATGTCTCAACCTCAAAAGTTGAAAACAACGATCAAGAGCTATCTATCACTGATCACATTGACAATGTATCTACATCATCTAGTGAGCAAGAGGACATACATCAAGAAATTAATCCCAAGCATGATCAAAATCAATCACCCAAGTCTAGCTATGATCCAGTCCAAGATATATTGATATTGTCCAACCTCAAGGTAGTACATGTTGATGATCAAGAGACTCTTAATCCCACACTTATACTCAATTCAAAAATTCTAAGCCAAGAGATATCACCCATATGCCCACATTTGAAGGAGATCCAAGGATCCTTTACAAGAAATCATGTCTTTGAAATTGATCCATGCCAATAATGTGATCCAAAGCATATCAAATATGATACCACACAAGGTCAAGATCAAGAATCCCTATCATCAAAATACCATAATGACTTGACATATATCTTCCAAGACATCCCATATTTTCCAAAAGAAGAACAAATCCATATACCGAGCACACATACATATACCCATGAGATGCTTACTTCTAATGGAAATGTATATTATCTTCATCTAAGACAAGAGTCCCATACCCTTGATATTATTACCAAAGAACAAGAGCCTCCTACTCTTAACATCTCTACAAAGGGTCAAGACATAGTAGAATTCAGAGACATATCAAAAAGGGATCAAGAAGAGGACTTATACATAAGCTGTAAATCAGAAACATCTTGTATAGATATATCAGAAGGGGGTCAGGAAGAGGAATTATACATAAGTTGTGAATCAAAAACATCCTATGAAGGCATATAAAAAATGAATCATGAGGGAGACTTTTTGTGGACAGTAAATCAAAAATGCCTCTTGAATAAGCATTAAAATCTGATATTTCACAGGATCAAGTTGAAGATATCAATCAGGAAGTTATCCCACATTTGGAGGATCTTGTCACTTATAAACTTAGATCACTTACCTTTTTCAGAGAAATCTATAGTACCAATGAAAAAGATATCACGTTTGAAGATCCACAGAGGATTAGAGAAGGATTAGCACCTTGTTTCCAAGATAAAAAATATCATATTGCAAATAAGATCTTTCAACAAATGCATTATCAAGGTAGAGGATTAGGCCTACATGAACAGGGTATCCTAGAACTAGTGCAGATTATTGGCAATCCTAAGCATCAAGGTATTGGTTATTCAAAGGAATTTAAACATATCAATGATACCTCCATAATATTGGGGGCAACTTTATCTAATGAAAACACCAAAATGGGGAGAACAAAGGGTCCTTATGATAAAATTGCTACCAATGATACAACTATCCATATCAGGAATCATCATCCACACATATTTCCACCCTCTAATTGGGACCAAAAACAAGAGAAAAATCTATACCCAAGAACAAAAAATTCATTGAAGTAAAAGAATCAGCAAAGCAAAATTGACAAAAAATAAAAATGGATACAAAAGAAAAAGAAAGAAAATCATTCCTATCAAACTCCATTAGTCAAAGAAACTATGGGGAAAAATAAACAAGGGGAGTTCATCCATCAAAGATGTCCAACAATGAAAAGAAAGCTTCAAAAGTAACCTACAAAGTATATCAAGATGTTGGTCCTAATCGAATCTTCATATCCACCCATCATTGTTCATCATCCCAAGTTTGGAGAGTCAACGATTCCAAACTATCAATGAATCCATCTAAATCACATATCCCTCAACACATTTCACCATCCAGGATATCCAAATCTCACATTGACTACGTGTTGGCAACAACTAGTTCTCATAAGGACTCTAAGGGCTCTCTATCACAATGTGTGCATCAAGGTAAGGTTAACTCCAGTATCAACAAGGAAGATGATAATTTCCAGGGGTTAAATTCAAGCAATCGTATCCTAGCAAAAAAAATCCTCTAAGAAGGATACTATTGGTACGCAATGACAACAACAACAACCATATCAGCACCAGTAGCATCTACATCAACACCACTAGGTGGTTCAACGTGAACAAAAAGGGTCACCATAATGAAAAACCTGGTAAACATGTGTCTTGTATGACATAAAAAATCAAGACAAAAAATCGTCCTCTAGTGAAAACCACTATGGTGGCGCTTTGGAAAAGTACCATGATGAAAACCTAGAAAAAATGCATCATGTGTAGAATCAAGCATCTACATGCACCATTTCAGGTGAAATCATCTCAACTTATCCATGATAAATACAATCCATTGTTTTCAAAATCCAACTTATCTTGATCTTGACAAATGTTTGGTGAACACTTTACACTTGTTTATGAAAAGCATCTTGACATGGGTCATCATCATTGATCCTATCCTATCCAACACTATCTAAGCCATGAGGCATTGTCTAATAGGGAATAATATATCCAAACATGTTATCCTATCACAAGATAATCCATCATCTACATTGCTAAACACTGGAGGAAAATGCTTATATGCTGCTTCAGAATAAATCTTGATATATACCTTCTAGCTCACGTTGTGACCTAGGCATTTATCCCAACAAAAAGGTATACCACCAATGCAATATCGTGGTAACTTTGAAATAATTCCTCCCATCAACAATATATACTACCTACGCACTATCAGGGTAACCTTCGAAACAATTTATCCCAGCAACAAGGTGTACCACCAATGCACTACCAAGGTAACCTTCAAAGATGATGACAACATGGATTATTCCTTCTCTCAAAAATTCTAAGATATCAATAGTTTCTTGAATCCCACAACTAGTTCAAGTAATTTTTTTCTACAACATATCCTCTAGAAAAACAAGGTGAAGTATCAATCCAAGTTTTCAACATCTTACACCCTAGCCAAAAGGGTGAAAATTCAAAAAAATCAAAATTATCAAAAAATAAAACAACATTGTTGGATTATTCCTTCACTCAAACAGTCTAAGATATCAACATTTTCTTGAACCCCATAGCTAGTTCAAGTATATTTCCTGCAACATATCCTCTAGGCACAAAAGTGTAATATAATTCCAAGATATCAATGTTGTTTATCCCAAAAATAAGTTTATGCTTTGATTCAAATGGTCGAACTACGTGGTCTCTACATGTACAACGCACGAAAGGATTATCTCTAATCATCCCCCGAGGCCTTAGGTTAGTCCCATTAGGTTTTTATCAGGCTTTCTTCCAACTTAGTCAAAAATATAAAATCCA
The DNA here is from genome assembly GCA_007115665.2 of Sequoiadendron giganteum. NCBI lineage: Eukaryota > Viridiplantae > Streptophyta > Pinopsida > Cupressales > Cupressaceae > Sequoiadendron > Sequoiadendron giganteum. The sequence goes on from CM021106.1 coordinate 367,895,060, forward strand.
AGCAAATCCAAAAAATTCCAAAATCCAAAAATATTCACAAAATAGCAAAACCCACGAAATCAGTAATCAGATCAAACATATACCAAAGTCGTCTCTCCCTCGGCTACAATAATTTAAGGACCAACTACAATAATTTTAAACCATGATTTAAATTTTTCACTCTGAACATGTCAAGTAACGCAAAATGACACAGAACACAATGACAAACAACATTCAGGATGACAACAAGGAAATGCTAACAGGGTGTAAATGAAACAAAGGCAAATGCAAGCTCATGACACCAATGAAAATTTTAACTATACAAAAATTGAAAACCACCTACACCAATGTAAAGATCATGAAATTATACCCCTTTTTTAAAAAAGCACTTAAAAATACTCCCTTATGACCAAGATATGGTTGTTTGAAGATAGGGTAAAAAAAGTCTTGATTTCCAATCACAGAGCAAACAAAAGTGAGGTTTTAGGAGCAAGGGCAAGCTTTTAGGAGAAAGTGCGAGCGTTTAGAGCAAGTGCAAGGTTTTCAGATGGAAGACTTTAAAGCAAGTGCGAGTAAACAAGGGCGATGAAACAACTCTAAAGCAAGCAAAAGCAAGGTTTCCAATCAAATGTGAGCTTTTTGAGCGAGTGTATGAATCAAAATTGATTTTTTATGTCAAGTGTGAGATTTTAAGTCAAGGGCGAGGGTTTAAAGGTCAAGTGCAAGGTTTTGACCTAGAAAGTGCAAGGAAAACAATGCATATGCTCTATAATCATCAAAACTTTGCTATTGACTCAAGAAATTGTGTACACGCATAATGAGAATGTAACAAAACAAAAATGAGAAGCAAAAAGGTGCATATCAGGACACTGATGCCTATAGGACATCCAAATTCTCAAAACACATCTATGCATTGTGAGGCTCCCTGAATCCTTGCCATAGCTCCTCGATGATCGACAAAACAAAAACATTTAGATATCTTGAAAATACAACAAAAACAACATCAAATAAACATAAAAAACACAAAAACATTTGGAAAAGCTCAAAAATCCTATTTCCACCCTCACCTATCCACAATAAAGTTTCATCCATAATAAATAGATAGTCACACTCACCCTTTGCCAAAACAAGCAAACAAACAAAGAAACATCGAAAGCTAGAACTTTCAAGCAAACAATCACAAGGATTTGAACTTAAGCAGACAAAAACAAAGCCAAGTATAACTTATTATCTATTGACAATTCCCAACAACATCTTGAGATATGTTTTAACGGATTTTTTCCTATGATAGACATGATCAACACTGGATAATAGTCCTATAAAAAATAGAGCAATTGATACAACAAAATTGTTTTTATCTTTTTTATTTACATTATTGACTCATTCACAGGATCTCTCAAGGATATCCATAAGGATTTAGAGAGGAAGGAATGAGGGAAATTAAGCGTCATTTCAGTTTGTTGTTTGTTGGATATTTTTTTTATACTACCATGATGAATACTTGCTTTGTTTTGTGTGTGGAATTCATTTTGAAGCATTTATGATAGCAATGGCATGTTAGGTTCTTAATACCTCTTGTGTTACTGGTCTGACATGTTTTAAAGCTTCTCACCCATACACTCTATAGGGTTTCTGTATGTTTGGTATGAGCAATAGTACTCCTTGTTTGTAGAGTCAAAGTCAACACAATGGATACAAAGTCACCTTGGTTATTAATACCCTAGTGCATTGTATCTATTTGCTACATCAAACAAGATTGTTCAAACTATGAAGCCTCCAAGAAAAGAAAAATTAACTCATCAATGACTAACAACATAAACTATTCTTCACTTCTTATTAACATTTTCTTCTTATCAACATTTATTCTATAGTTCCTTGCACTTAAACGCACCACATCAGCTTATCGAAAAATTTGGTTCATTATCCAAAATTTTCACCAAATTTCTTGAGGGGGCATCATCCATGTTATTCTGTCTAGGGCATACTGGGGAAAATATTGCACCTGGTACATACCAGGGCAATGTTCTTTGAAACAAAGAAAATAGTACTTTATCTCAAAAAGGGGAAAAGTGTAGACACCTAAAAATGTCCTAGCTTGCAAACTAGGATTTTGTCACTCATATTCATCTATTAATAAGTGATTTAACATCATGTAATTATTTCATCATCAAACAACATCGAGAAACATCCAACATCTTGGAATCATCCTGAAACATCTCAGAAACATCCCACAACATCCCACAACATCTTTGAATCATCCCACAACATCTTGGAATCATCCTACAACATCTCACAACATCTCAGGATCATCTTGTAATGTCTCAGAATATCTCAAAATCATCTTGCAACATCCTATAACGTCCTGAAACACCTCAAAAACCTTGCACAACATCAAACAACATCCAAAACCCTAATTTACTCTATTAATTAAATAATACAACATTATTTAATTAATTCACTTTTCATCATTTTTGACAAATTAAATAAATTCCATTTATTTAATAAAGTCTCGGAAACCCTAATTCTACTATTAATTAAATAAAACAACATTATTTGATTAATTCACGTTTCATCATTTTGACCAATTAAATAAATTACATTTATTTAATGAATTCCTAATCTCACTTTATTTCATCTTGATTGATTAAATAACGCCAATTGTTTAATTACATCTCTAAAACACCTTATTCCCCTAAGTTAATTGAATTATTAAATCATAATAATTTAATTACGATAATTTCCCTCCAAAATTTGAATAATTAAATCAAACTATTCAAATCTTTTATCAAAAATCAAATCAAACTAATGCAACTTTGTTTGCAAAAGTCAAACTTGATTTGCACGTTCAACTCCAAAAAGGAATTAATTAATTCATATTCCTCACCCACTTTTTGATTGAGCAAATTACAATTGCTAACTGAGCAATCTAATTTTCTAACTAATCAATCTAATTTCCTAACTAATCAATCTAATTTTCTAACTAAGCCATCAATTTCCTAACTAGGCCATTTAAATCCCAACTGAACAATTCAAAATCATGATTGATCAATCTAATCCCTGACTAGCCAATCTATTCCTCAATCACATAAATTGTTCAATCAACTTTTCACAATCTTCTCACGTCTAAATCATCTCAACACATTTCAACCGTTGATCTAGATATTCTCCAACACGATCTTGATCGTCCATTTTGAATCTCATTTTCTATATAACAAACCTCTTTCCTCACAAAAAAGGATCAGAGAATCAACATCATTTGCACAACGAAGTACTGCTAAAATCCACAACCACCACTGTTAGAGCTTCAACACCATTTCTTCGATCAACCAACCAAGGCATCGTTCTTCAAGCTTTTGCACATGAACTATGAAGGCTTCACAATGATAAGAACAACCCAACATCAAGTGAATACACTTTGTTATGAGATGGTAACATTGTGCTTATTATTTGCATTCAATTTAGTAATCATTAGATTTCTTAATGTTTTTTCAATAGCATAGTTTAATTTCATATTTATAGGATTAGATCAAGATTTAAGTGTTTTGAATTAGCTCAGATTCTCATTTCAAGCATATTTGATCTTGTTTGCATCTAATGGTTTCCACCCTCACACAAACATATCAATCAAACTCTGGTGGGCTATGAAGTAAACTATTGAACCATAGATAGATCATGTCTATTTGTTGTCTTTGCAACATAGAAGCTTAGGCACTACATATTACATAGGCAAGTAAAGCTAATATCAAAAGTGGATCCCTTAAAGTATCTATTGGAAAAGGAAACTCTTATAGGGAGGATTGCTAAGTGGGTTATGATACTTAGTGAACTTGATATAGAATATATTGACAAAAAAACCATAAAGGGACAAGTAATAGAATATTATTTAGAAGATGCACCTATGTAATATCAACAACCTCTAGTATCAATAATTATATATGAAAGAATACTTCTAACTGATCAATCAAGCTATTAGACCTTGTACTTTGATGGATCCCACACTCAACACAACTCATGGGCTAGTATCCTATTTCTCACACCTTAGGGAGATAGTATACCCAAAGCTTACAAGATCACCTTTCCATGTACTAACAATTTTTTTGAATATGAAGCACTCATCACTGGATAGAAGATGATGATGGAATGTAAGATAAATTAACTACAAGTCTATGGTGACTCTCATATCTTCATAAGTTAGGTAAATGACAAATACCAGACAAAGGATGACAAGCCCATTCCATACAAAAGAATGGTGGACAAATTCAAACAATACTTTGTGGTCATCACCTTTGAACAAGTTCCCAAAAGCAACAACAAAGAAACTAATGTTATGGAAACAATAGGTTCACTCCTGGACATACCTCAAAAAATTCCCAAATACATATTCCTCATGGAGCAACTACTTATACTAAGATTTAATATCCTGTAATTAGAACTTGCATGTGATGTTGTTGGTCCTAACTCGCCTTGGTACCAGACACATTTACCTTTATCCAACATGGGATCATACCCCCTGACTTGATGACAAATCAAAATAAAACCTTTGTTCGTAGAACTTCTCAATTCACCATCCTAGGAGATACATTACTTTGATTTCTCAACATGGACTAAAAAAAATTACCTTACAAAAATTTCACAGAGGTGTTTGTGGGTCTCACTCTAGTGGACCTAATCTAGTAAATAAGTTTCTGAAAACTAGGTATTATTGGCCGAGGAAGGATTCATTCATTACTCAAGGAAGTGTCACCTATGTCAACAACACAGTGATCTTGTTCATGCACCGGTATAGGAGCTTTGACCTATAACTACACCATGGCCTTTCTCATAGTGGGGACTTGACTTGATAGGAAATATATCTCCCGCTTCATCCAATGGGCACAAGTTTATCATCACTGCAATGAATTACTTTACAAAGTGGATAGAGTCTATTCCTCTAACCTACATCATAAGGAAAAAAATATTCAAGTTTATCTTGAATTATTTGATCTATCGATATGGAACTCCACAAACTATCATAACATATAAAATAACTCCATTTAAAACCAAGATTTCTAGGAGATTTGCTTAAATTTCTCCATTCAAAACCAATTCTCAACCCCATACTATCCCCAAGGAAATGGTCAAGCCAAAGCATCCAATAAAACCATTTTTAAAATATTGAAAAAGACTTTTAATAACGCCGGCCATGATTGGCATTTGTAGATAAATCCCATCTTATGGGCTTACAAAACTAGCATTTGCACACACATGGGTGCGGCACCTTTAGGTGTGAAACCTTTTTCCTTGGTCTACAGATCTAAAGAAATCCAACCTATCGAATTCAAGATCCCATCACTATGAGTATCCCTAAAGGACATGGTCAACAATGAGGAATATTGAGTATCTAGACTTAATGAGCTAGAAATCCTAGATGAAAGATGTTTGAGCACATTAAACCATCTCCAAGTTTATTTGAATCGGCTCAAGTGAAGCTATAACAAGAAGATAAAGAATAAAATATTTCAAGTTGGTGACTTTGTAATGAAAGAAAATCAAAAGATCTAGCTAACTTAGGATGAGAACGGAAAGTTTGAACCAAACTAGCTAGGTCATCTTATCATAATAGTAAGCTATGGCTCTAGAGAATATCAGTTGGCTACTCCTAAAGGAGAACCTTTAGCCAAACCCCTAAATAACAACCATCTCAAAAATTTTACACTTCAGCGCATCAAAATATCCCAAGAAAAAAAGCTTAAAAAGAAAAAAAATCAAAACATCAAGAAAATAGTAAAAAGAAATAAAACAACCTTTAAGTGAAAACCACCTTGTGACGCTTCTAGGATTGGTACCATAGTGAAAACTTGGTAAACAAGTGTTACATTTGAATAAGTCCTACATCTCTCTCTATCGGCATTGTCTGTCGCATCCACCCCATTTGTCCCATAATAAAATGTGTATCCAACTATGGCTCGATAATTGATCAAGTGTTGAACCTTGTTGCATCATCAAAATCCATATACCCTAATAAATTTAATCTTGTTCTGAATTGGGGGAAAATTCCTAAAACTAGTAGCGGATTGGATCCTTTTTCAATGCATCGGTGTTGAAAACTATCAAAATAAAAAACATCAGAATCTTAAAAACATTGTAGGCCATCCCCAGATGAGCTGCATTGAGTGAAAATAAGAGAACTATGAGCCTCTATGTGTATAATGTAGTAAAGACCATCATTGATGAGCCCCCAAGGCCCTAGGTGTTGGCAACACAAGGGAAGACAACTAAGAAGGGGGGTGAATCAATTGTCACAGATCATTCAGACTTATTAAACTTTACTTAACTTATCCTCAAATCTGATGAAAGAACATTAAGCACAAACAATCACCACATCAGAAACACACATAACACAAAGATTTTTGTGTGGAAACCATGTTAGGTGAAAAAGCATGATGGAGGTTAATCCACAAGTTATACCCTATTAAAAGTATAAGAAAAAATGAATAAGGAATGCACATGCATTCAGGCACACTGCCTAGAGCTCACTTCTCAAAGGAAGACACACTATCTTACATAAAGCTTTCAAATTAAATCCATCTGAAGAAATTGAACTGAGAAATCAGCTTCTTCAAAGCCTGATTACAGTTCCGATTAGGCACAAAAACACTTCTTCACACTTCACTCAAACTTCTTCATGCTCTACTTTGCAATCAAATGATCTGATCTTTATTAACACATAGCACTTGCACACTTTGCATACCACAAACATACTTCTCAATTGAAGAAAACAATCACTTTTATATATTCGCTACATGGAATTACATCAACAACTTTTTCGGCCAAAAATAAGAAATAGATGAATACAAACTATTGGCCCAATTCATGAACAAATATCAATGTGCACCAATTGAAGTTAGTCACAACATAATGAAGACCTAAAACAACATCATTGAATGTGCCAAAATTTTAAAAATTAATCCACAAGGATCTGCAACATGCTACAACCTCCATGTTGGCCAAGAACATGAAAAGCCCGAACACACAAAGGAAAAATCTTTGATCATGAGCACATCGATCAACACGGACATGCAACAAAGATAGGCCATGCTCTAGAAACATCAACAAACATTGCAGGAGCATACACAACAACTAAAATTACTAGAATTACATTCTCTTCTTCTAGAAACACTAGCTACAGTAACAAAATGATTGTAGGAACACAAAAACTCACAACTTGCTCAATTCTTTATGCGCACCTCTAAAACTTCCAAAGGATAAACTAGATAGGCTCAGCAATAAACCCTTTAATGCACAACTTTTGAATACCAACATACTAAAATTTTCATCACACTGAACTTCACAGCTTCATAGACAACCTCCAACATATTTATTATAATATTCTCAATATCTTTGACATATAAAAAATTCAAGAAACCAATGCTAATAGTGTTGACATCAATGAAAACCACAACATCCAACAATCTCCCCCTTTGGAATTGATTGCAACACATGATGTGAAAAATAGCATCAACACAACTAGCTCTTCTCCAACAGTCTCCCCCTTAGATATTGCATTGTTCTTCTCCCCTTTTTCTTTTTAGCTCTTCCAATATTACTCTTCTCCCCAAAGTTTTTCACATTACTCTTCTCCCCCTTTGACATCAATGGAAAAGGTACAAAATCTTTGAACTACATATCCGAATCATCTGACTACTCCCCCTGAGTAGCAACCACTATAACATCAATCTGAAATAAGATATGACTCTAAATGCACAGACTGATGCAAATACTTGCATCTTAGTTTTGATTAGGAGGGGAAATCACCCCTAACTTCCCTCTAAGATACTCAAAAGTATCATTAGGCAATCTCTTAGTAAAGATGTCTTCAATCTATTCCTTATCAACCACATATTCCATTTTGACTTCTTTATCACTCACTTTGTCTCTCAAAAAGTGGTATTTGATAGATATATGTTTTGTCTTTGAATGCAACACCGGATTCTTAGAAATTTTTATGGCACTTGAATTATCACAAAATATAGCAATAGGCTCATCATACACAATTATAATATCTCTCAACATCTGCTTCATCCATATTACTTGAGTACAATTGTTTCCAGTAGCAATTTATTCTACCTCGGTAGTAGATAAGGAAATGGAGTTATGCTTTTTACTTAACTAAGACTCCAACTTCTTTCCCAAGAAGAAGGCACCACCACTAGTAATTTTTTTTTCATCCACATCTCCTATCCAATTTGCATCAGTAAAGGCACTCAAAGTAAGATCATCATCTTTAGGATACCATAGGCCAAAATTAGTTTTCCCTTTCAAGTATCTGAAAATCCTCTTTACAACAGTCACATGAGATTCCTTTGGATTAGCTTGATATCTCGCAACCATACATACAAAATTCAGGATGTCTGGTCTGGTCTAAGTCAAATAAATCAATCCACCAATCATGGACTTGTATCTTGTCTAATTTTCCTTAGGAGAATCATCATTTTGTGTTAACTTGCATCTGGTTACCATGGGCGTACCAACAGGCTTTGAGTCTTCCATGACAAAAACATTCAGTAGCTCTCTTACATATTTGGACTGAGATATAAATATTCCATTATATAACTAAGTGATTTGTAATCCCAGAAATTACTTCATCTCTCCAATCATAGACATTTTAAATCTACTTTTCATTTCATTAGCAAACTTCATACATAAGTCATCATCACCTCCAAAAATGATGTCATCAACAAAGACTTCAATAATCAACTCTTTATCATGATCCATCTTAAAATATAGATTATTATCAGCAATACCTTTATTGAATCCAAGCTTCAATAGGTATTTATCTAGTCTAGCATACCAGGCTCTAGGGGCTTTCTTGAGTCCATAAAGTGCTTTCTTCAATCGGCAAACCATATCTCCCTTATCAGTCAGTTGAAATCCATGTGGTTGCTCAACATATACTTCTTCTTCTAGCCCACCATTTAGAAATGTTGAATTTACATCCATTTGATAGACTTTGTAGTTCTTAAAAGCAGTATAAGCAGGAAACAATATTATAGCTTCAATTCTAGCAACAAGGGAAAAGGTTTCTTCAAAATGAATACCTTTCATCTATGAGTACCCTTTACATACTAGTCTTGCTTTATTCCTGACCACTTCACCTTGCTTATTCAACTTATTCCAAAAGATCCATTTGGTTCCAATCACATTTTTATCCTGAGGTCTAGGAACAAGAATCCATGCATCATTTTTCTCTATTTGCATCAGTTCTTCCTTCATTGCTTCCATCCAAGTTCATCTTTACATGCTTCATTGACATTGTTGGACCCAGTCTTGGAAATCAGACAATATTATTCTACAATTCTTCTTTTGGTCTGCACACCTTTGTTCTTATCTCCTATAATATGATCTTCAGAATGATTTATCTTTACATACCTCAGAACTTTGGGATTCTCTTGCACTTCTAGTTCTTCTATTATTTCTTCTACACTTCCACTAGCTTCTCCTTCTAGACTCTCTTGATTCACTGGAACAATTTGAACTAGATTCTTTGTTTGAGCATTCTTTCCTTTATCAATACTATCATGTTGGTCATCTAAATCATATCCACAGTATCTGGATGATCTAATAGTGTCCCCATCAACTCTGACATTTTCACTTTCAACCATTTTCTTTAATCTTCTATTATAGCACCGGTAGGCCTTGCTTTTAGTAGAACAACCTAGAAAGATTCCTTCATCACTCCTAGCATCAAACTAGCCTATATCTTCATCCCTCTTGATATAAAATCTACTTCCAAATATTTTGAAATATTTAACAGTAGGCTTATAACCAAACCACAACTCAAAAGGAGTCTTACTAGAATTACCATTGACATTTACCTGGTTAATAGTATATCCAATAGTGCTTACAGCTTCTCTCCAATAGATATGAGGCACAGTACCTTCCAACATCATAGTTTTAGCAACATCTAGAATTGTTTTGTTCTTTCTCTCTACAAATCTGTTCTGTTGAGGAGTCCGGGGAGCAGATAATTGTCTTTTGATTCCATGCTCTTCACAGAAAGAATTGAACTCCCGGGAAGTGAAATCGCCACCTCTGTTTGACCTTAAGCATTTAATCTTCAAACTTGTCTCATTCTCAACCATAGCTTTGAAAATTTTGAACTTTTCTAATACTTCATGTTTTTCTCTTAAGAAATAAACCCATATCATCCTAGAGTAATCATCAATAAACAACATAAAGTACCTTGTACCTTTCTACTTGTAGAATTTTGATTTTGGAAGGACCACATAGATCAGTATGCAACAACTCTAGTACTCCATTAGAATGATTTTGTTTGCTCCAAAAAGAAACTCTAGTCTGCTTTCCCATATGACATTCCTTGCATATGGTGTTAGTAGGCTTCACTAGCTTAGGGAGATCTCTAACTACTTGAGTGGAGCTTACTTTGACAATGTTATCAAAATTTACATGACACAACCTCCTATGCCATAAATAGCTCCCATCAACTTGAGCAATTAAACAATTTTCACTAGCAACAATTAGGTGAAAAATGTTACCTCTTGTCTTTGTACCTGAAGCAATTACATTTCCAAAACTTCCCAGTATCTTGCACTTTCCATCTTTGAACTGAAGATTGTATCCCTTTTCAAACATCTATCCAATGCTCAATATATTATGCTTCAATCCTTCTACATAAAGGACATCATCAGTATTATGTTTACCATAAAGAGAAATAGCGCCTCTACCACAAATCACACCAGCATTGTTGTCTCCAAATCTTACAAGACCACCATCATATTTCTCCAAGCTTACAAAATTTCTTTTGTCACCAGTCATATGATGTGAGCATCTTCTATCAATCACCCACTCATCCTTTTCTTCAATTCTCGCTACAAGAGCTTTCTCAACATTCTTATTATTAGCAAATTTAGTGGACACCAGACCATTTTCCTTGATAGCAAAGAATACCCATCCATATTCATTTCCATTTTCTTTATCAGATTCATCATCAGTAACACCTTCTTTGGCATAATAACATTTATTTTGAAATCTAGGCTTGTCAAGTTTGGACCTAGGAACTCTTTCAGGACACCTTGATGCAAAATGACCTATCTTATTGCAAGAGAAATATTTAATAGGCAACTTTCCTTTATACTTACCTTGTCCTTTGGCTTCTCTTTTCACAATCAATGCTTCCAGCTCTTCTACCTCTCTTTCTTCATCTTCAATTTGTTCCATCTCATCTTCAAACTTGAATGTCTTTCTGGAACTTTCTCCTAGATCATATCTTTGTTTGTTTCTTTTGAATACAATAGCTTTAAGTGCATATTTTGTCTTAGGGGTAGAATTACCAAATTCACTCAACTCAAAGGCAACAAGCTTACCAATTAGCATATCTCTTTTCACATTTGTTACTATCCTGATATCTTCAATAGCATGAGATTTTGATTTGTAGGAAGTAGGCAATGATCTGAGTACTTTAGCTACAATCTCTTGCTCATCCAAGATTCCACCGGCACATCTAATACCCATCACTAGTTCATTTTTTTTGCATGAAAGAAATAATGTTTTCATCTTCGCCCATTTTCAAGTTCTACCACTTGCCTTTTAGACTTTGTAGCTTAGCAAATTTCACTTGTGCATCTCCTTCATATAATGTTTCCAACTTCTTCCAAATCTCACGTGTTGTTTTCGAATCCATCACATTTATCATCTCTGAATCTGACAGAGCACTCAACAATTCTTCTATAGCCCTGATATTAGTTCTAGCTTCTTTGATCTCATCAAGAGTAGGGGAGCATTTTGAGGAATAACATACCTGATCTTTGTAATATTCTAGAAGTATTCACTAGTGCACTTCAAATGACACTCCATTCTAGCCTTCCACAAAGAGTAGTTTTTTCCATCGAATCTAGGACTATCCTTTTTGTATGATGCCATCTTGGATCACCTCAAGCTATTAAAATTCTTCACGGTGAACAACTGAGAGGGGGGTGAATTAGTTGTCATAGATTATTCAGACTTATTAAAATTTACTTAACTTATCCTCAGATTTGATGAAAGAATATTAAGCACAAACAATCACCACATCAGAAACACACATAACACCAATATTTTTGTGTGGAAACCCTGTTAGGGGAAAATCCATGGTGGAGGTTAATCCACAAGTTATACCTTATTAAAAGTATAAGAAAAAATGAATAAGGAATGCACATGCATCCAGGCACACTGCCTAGAGCTCACTGCTCAAAGGAAGACACATTTTCTTACATAAAGCTTTCAGATTAAATCCATCTAAAGAAATTGAACTAAGAAAGTAGCTTCTTACAAAGCCTGATTATATTTTTGATTAGGCACAAAAACACTTCACTCAAACTTCTTCATGCTCTGCTCTGCAATTGAATGATCTGATCTTTATTCACACATAGCACTTGCACACTTTGTGCACCACATACATACTTCTCAATTGAAGAAAACACTCTCTCTTATATATCCGCTAAATGGAATTACATTAACAACTTTGTCGGCCAAAAATAAGGAATAGATGAATACAAACTGTCACCCCAATTCATGAACAAATCTCAATGTGCACCAACTGAAGTCAGTCACAACATAATTAAGACCTTAAACAACATCCTCAAATGTGCCAATAATTCAAAAATTAATCCACAAGGATCTGCAACATGCTACAACCACCATGTCGACCAAGAACATGAAAAGCCCAAGTACACATAGGAAAAATATCCGATCACAAGAACACCGATCAACACAGATGTGCAACAAAGATATAGCACAATCTAGAAATATCAACGAACATCATAGGAGCATACACAACAACTCAAATTACTAGAATTGGATTCTCTTCTTCCAGAAACATAGGAACACAAAAACTCAAAACTTGCTCAATTCTTGATGTGCACCTCTCAAAATTCTGAAGAATAAACTAGATAGGCTCAGAAACAAACCCTTTGATGTGTGACTTCTAAATACCAGCATACTGAACTTTTCATCACACTGAACTTCACAGCTTCACAGACAACCTCCAACATATTTATTATAATTTTTTCAATATCCTCGACATATACAACCTTCAAGACACCAATGCTAATAGTGTTGACATCAATGAAAAACACATATCAACAACACAACCACAAAATCCAACACTAGGTTAGGCCCCCAAAACAAAACAAAAAGAAAATATCTTATAAAAATCCAAAAACATTCATAAAATATATAAAAATATCCAAACAATAGTGTCACTCAATATAATAAAACTATGATGTCTCTACATTTGTCACGTATGAAAGGCCATCATCAATGAGCCCCTGAGACACTAGGTCAGTCCCTTTAGGTCCCCCTATTTGTCTCTAAATATTTCAAAAACAATAAAAAAACATCAAATAATTTAGAAAATCTCAAAAGTCCTATCTCCATTGTCATCTACCCACAATAAAATTTCCATTCATAATAAACAAACCTCTCCTTCACCCTTTGAAAAATACAACCAACAAGGAAAACACACATCAAATCGATTCTTCCAAAGTAAAGATTGAAATGACTGGATCATCACTAGACTAAAACAATGCTTAAGTATGAACTACCCATCCTTTTCAAAATCATTATCAACAATTCTACCATGAGTCTTAATGGATAAAATATTCCTACAATAGACATAATCAATGGGTTACATCATGAAACATCAAAACATATATGTAAAATGATACTACAACATTGTTTATCTTTTTCTGATATTATCTTTTTGATTTCTCTTATTGTCACATTCCCAAGATCTCTCAGAGATTTCCATAAGGATTTAAAGAGGAAGGAATGGGGAATTGATCATCGATTTCTATTTGTTATGTTTAGTAGATATTTTTGTGATACTATCATGATGAATACTTTCTTTGATCTACGTGGAAGTCATTTGTGAGCATGTCGTGTAGTCATTGCATTTTAGGTACTTCATACCTCTTTGTGTAACTAATCTGAAATGTTTTGAAGATGTCTCACCCATACACTCTAATAGGGTTTCCATATGTCTGATATGAGCAAAAACTCTCTTTGTTTATAGAGTCAAAGTTCGCAAAATGGATACAACACCACCTTGGTCATTAATACCCCAGTATAACATTTCTATTTGCTACATCAATAAGGATTTCTAAAACTATGAAGTCTCTATGAAATCAAAAGAAAACTCATCAATGACTAACAACACCAATTTTCTATCCATCTCTAATCATACTAACACTTCTTCTAACTAATGACTCCATCCTGCATCATAGTATCATTAGTACCACATGCATCCTGCATCCAAAAATTTATCAGTACATATCATGACCATAATAAAATGAAAAAAATCATACATCATATATCATCATCCATCATATACATATATAAATCATACATCCATCCATATCATATAAATGCATCAAAAAAGTACAAAAAGATGAGTATATATAAATCAACACATATAAGCATCCATAATCATCCATAAGCATCTCATAACACATAATGAGCTGCATAAAAAATCGTATATCTCATATATATATATATATCATCAAAATGGAACATCATCAAATGTCAAGTATGATACAACATCAAAGGAAATCAAGTATCATGTATGATATCAAAATATACAAAAATATATAAGAGGCCTCAACTAGGCTGATGAATGTATATACAAAATAGCATTTCTACATAAAGTCTCTAATACAATAAATAAAGATCATAACAATATCAACCCACTTGGTTTTACCTCAAAGGGGTTGCTCCCCATCATGATGGGACATATGTTGAATATGGGCAAGAGACGGTTGAGGGTGCACGATCCGTGGAGAGGGCTATGGTTGTCTAATTGACTAACCTCCTAAATTTGCACCTATGGTGGTGCCTGGCTCACGAAAATGAGGATGCCTCTGTGCTCTAGGAACAAAAGTCTCATACAAGGTCTGATAATGGGTACTCTCCCTCATAATTCAATCTCTCTCAACCTGATACTAAGCAAAGGGAATGGAGGAGGCTAATAAAATATTTGTTGCTAGCCTTTGCTACCTCTCGGTGGCCAGCTCCTGTCTCAAAGAATCCCTCTCCTAATGGAGATCATATCGCTCTATAGTAATTGTAGCAACCTGTGCCTCGACGGCTTGGAGTTGAGAAATCTTGGCATCCCTCTTTGTGGCCCTAGCATCGTTGTCCATTGTTAGCTTCTCTATCTAACTTTCCATTTCCCCTTATGGGGGAGGTCCTTCTGGGCCTGTGGTCCATGTTGTCCATCTTTCCCATTATGTTGATCATGATCATCACCTTGAGCTTTGTCAAGAATCTCCACAATAATTCGTAACCTATATCTATCACCTCTCCTCTCGATCACGTCAGCCACCCTCTGAACCTAACCTATCACTGGTCCAGCATTAGCAAGATCTATAAATTGTAATGGCCATCTGCGAGCCCACCACTGATCAAAATATCTCATAGTACCTAGGTCCAAGGAATAATTACCCATCCCCATCCAAATGGGGAAAGTGATCGAAACTCGAGAGCTACTGCAATAGAGGAGGGTTTCGGCCCCCAAACCCTAACCTCTCAGGCTGTCTACCCAAATCATGCATGCTAATCGTCAAAAAATATAGTATGCCTCTCTCTGAATTGTCGGAGAACTCTATCAGGTAGGTACTTCTCAAGAATAGTATTAACATGGCCTATTAGCCATTGTGTCTGTCTGTAATAGGGAAACTTCTCCATATCATTTGACTAAGCCTCACAGGATAGCCATGGCCTCTAGATAAAATCAGTCATGTCATCAAAAATTCCTCTCCAATTTTTCAACCTGCTTGGCCAAGTGTAATGCAAAAAATTAGAATATCTATAGGAAAAGGGATCATCGGCATCTCGCTCAAGTATACCATCTGGTCTATTGGGGTCCTCTCCTAGGCCCATACATGCAAAATAATCATCCTTGCTGAGATGGAATTGCCACCTTGATATACGGCCTCGTGCATGTCTCGATATAGATGTGATAACACGCACGGACCCCAAACATATCTAGTCTCGTGATCCATCATCTACTCTATACAGATGCCCCAACCAATAGGAAATAACCTTCCTCTATGATTGGTCATTAGAGGCTCGATAATCAAACCAGCTAGCACCCACTAGTAGAAAAACAACAATAAATGACTAAAAAAACTACTAAAAATTGGTCAAGTGACCATTAGTAGTTTATTGCTAGTCATTTATAACGCAAAATTTTTTATGACAACCAATTTTAGTCATTTATTGGTTGTTTTGATTGATCAATTTGGTATTATATTTAGTCATTGATTGTTGTTAATTGGTCATTTATTTCGTCATGGTAGTCATTTATTTAGTCATGGTAGTCATTTAATTAATCATGGTAGTCATTTTGTTTATTCATGGTAGTCATTTATTTAATCATCGTAGTCATTTATTTAGTCATTATAGTCATTTATCTAGTCATGGTTTAGTAATTCATTTAGTCATATTAACCATTTATTTAGTCATGTTAGTCATTTATTTAGTCATGTTAGTCATTTATTATCATTTATGAACTAATACTTTTAGATGTGTATGTAAACTCCTATGTTTGGAGAATGTCATTACAATAGCTAGTTTATGAAATTGCAAACCAAGAGAAAATTTTGTTGTGATTGAAAGATATAAAAGCTTAAAGCTCTTATACTAAAATTAAACTGAAACAAACATAAAACTTCAACAAATTTTCTCAAAGTATTGAAACAACATTGGAATATAATTCACTATATATTCAAATTGTATATAAAATATGTTAAAAAAAATCTATATATAGAGTTTTGAATACAAAATATTTCGTGGTATGCAAACTGCTGATTTATTATACTTTTAAAATTGAAAATAACTAAAACTAAAGCTAAAAATCCATTGGTGTGAATGCATGTCTTCGTTGATACCACTGTTGCACATGGGGTGGGATGTAAATGCATCTAGTGAGGAACTGGTTTTACATTTTATTTTTTCTCTGTACCCGTCCATAATAAAAAAAATAAACATATTACATCATTTTAGGATGATTGATTGGATGGTTGATTAAATGAGTAGATTCCTCTTCTAAATTTTCCAATTTTATACTTCAATAATAAAATTGTTGAATGTGAGAAAAATAATGCTATCCTATGATAAGAAAACATGCCAAGAAGAAATTTGTATAGGTGGTTTCTAACATTGGAAAAGGAAAGCTCAATCCACAAAGTAGCACTCCTACAAAGAAAGAAAGAACTGGCCTTAAATCCCCAATGCTATCACCTGTAAGAAATTTATTTACTGGAGATAAAAGAATAGGGGAAAGTGAGGAAGGAAATGGCCTAGTCAAAGAATTCATGTGACTGTTTACCATGACCCATTTTTTGGGCTCAAGACAAACTCCATGTTTTTTTAAATAAAAAATCAACACTTTAGCCATTAAAACCAAAAACAAAATTCAGAGAACACAAAAAATTACTAGCACTGTAACATATCAAGCCAATGCCCCAATCTGAAGATAATTCAAAAAACACAACATTACTAGCAGCGCACATTCCATTGTTTAGGGGTTTGAACAACCCTGTGTTTTCTCTTGAAGGCAAGGTCTGTTTAGGCCCTAATGCCCAAACGACCTCCTATGTGGAAAAGTTAGTTGGAAGTCAAACTTTGACTAGGACACCTTAGAAGTCTGTGTCGACTTTTTGTACTGTGGTGGGGGATGAAGTGCATTTCCCAGATGCAATCTTAAATGATGCCTTGGTGGGGAAATTCTTTGTTAGATGACCCAATATAGACCAAGTACGAAAATGGACCTCTGACACTTGGAAACTCAAAGGCATCGTTTCTATAAGTGCTATGCCTAAGGGTCTTTTTTTGTTTACCTTTGTTATCCCTGAGGATATTTTAAAGGTCCTCATGGGGGGACCATGGGCTTTTGAAAGTTTCTCCTACTTGGGTTAGGCTCCCTGGGTTGCCACTAGAGTTCTAGCATCAAAAGGTTTTTAAAGGAATGGTCGACTCCTTTGGTTCTTTGGTCACCATTGATAAAGTTACTCTTCTTAAAGCAAGATTGATTTATGCAAGAATTTGTGTTAATGTAGAGGTTAACACAGTCCTACCCACTTTTGTTGCCTTAAAATCTAAGTTTGGAAAATAGGTTTAGCCTTTAGACTACGAGAGGGCCATAGTATTCTATTAGGGATGCAATAAATTTGGGCATTTATAGGATGCTTGCAATAAAGCTCCTCTTGAGCCTTAGATACCCCAAATTGAGACACAAATGAACGCTCCTTTGAAGAATATGACATTTTTGAACATTTCAAAGGAACCTAAAACCTCAACACCCAATAAAGAACTGTTACAGAAAAATCCTTTAACCCAAATCAAGAAAATAAGATAGATGACACTTCTCCAATAAAGGAAGCCCCAAAAGAAAATCTCGGAAGGTTGTTTTCAGAGGCTGCCAAGGAACCATCCACCCTGCCATCTTTGGAGAAACTATTGGATTTAGATAAAGAAAAGGAAAATAAGGTAACAACTTCACCTCGAACATCTGAGGGAGAACAAAAAACTGAGGCCGAGGAGGAAGGGGAAATTATAAACCAAAAGGAATAGCTATTGACTCCATCTCAAGACCCCCATGAACCAAACTTGGAGGAGGAGAAAACACCACAAAACAAAGATGAAAAAGGATGGATAAACACCAAATCACAAAAAAATAAAAAACCAAAAGTAGGAGGAAACATAAAATTAGGTAGACCCCAATCAAAAGAAACAAGAATCAAAGAAACAACATTATATGTGGCAACAAGGAAGCAGAAGACCCTTGATTCATCGGTAGGGAACAAACTGAAAAGGAAGTAAGGGAGTTTGACCTCCCACATGGGATAATATCAGTCTGGTACTACTCCTCTACTCTTCAAACTCATGAAGATTTTGTTCTAGAATGTAAGAGGTCTTAATGGACCATATAAATACCATGTGCTAAAGGATTTCCTAGCTGAGGTGAAACCTAATATCCTCTTGATTCAGGAAACCAAAATGAAAAAAAGGAAAGTTTTGAGAAAACCCTAAAGTGGCTTTGGCTAGGAGCTAGTTATGAAGCTAGTGATGCAGAAGGCTTCTCTAGAGGGATTGCTACCTATTGGAATTCTTCCTAGTTTAGTGGCAAGTTGAGATTTAAGAATAAGAACAATCTCTTGATTAGTATAGAGGATGGAGATTCTTCCATCAAATAGAATATGGTAATATCTATGGCCCCAATTCAAGGTTGGATAGGTTGGAATTACGGAATCTACTAGAAGGAGTTATGACAAACAACAAAGATGATCTGTGGATGCTTGGAGGTGATTTTAATTCCCTATTGTACCCATCTGAGAAAAAGAAGGTTTAACAAATTACTCTGATAGTATGATGGATCTCTCAAGCTTTCTTGATTTTGTGGGACTAATGGATATCTCTCTTACTAGATCCCTCTTTACTTGGACTAAAAGAAGACGAGGCAATCAACTAATCCAAGTCAAGCTGGATAGATTTTTTATCTCCTCTAACTAGAACATATTGTAGAATCTCTCTTTCTGCCTCTCCTAGAACAATATCCGACCATAATGCACTTCTTCTGGAATGAGACGATGGAGTGATTAAAAAACCTTACCCTTTCAGATATGAAATCATGTGGTCCCTTAACCAGGACTTTAAATCTCTAATAGAGGAATGGTGGAAAATACCTTATGTTGGTACCCTGATGTTTAGGCTAACACAAAAATTAAAAAGAATTAAGGAAAAGGTCAAATGATGGAATAGATACACCTTTGGGAAAATCTTTACTACTAAGAGGGACCTAAAATTGAAAATTAAGGAAGTCCAAGACCAAATGGAGGTAGGATCTTGTGATGATGATATCTATACCAAAGAAAGGGAGTTGAGAGCCCAATGGCACAAAATAAGTATGAAGGAGGAAATTTTATGGAAACAAAAATCAAGGATTCAATGGCTTTGGGAAGGAGATAGAAACACTAAGTTTTTTCACCAATCCACTATGAAGCATAGGGGAAGAAATAGGATCAGATCTCTTACCACCTCTAATGGAATCAATCTTAATGGGGAAGAAGAAATAGTAAATGAGGTTGTTTCCTTCTTTTCAAATTATCTTGAGCTTCCAAGGGTCGACAATTTGGAATTAGGGGAGTTCCTGCAGGTTATACCTAATGTTATCACAAAGGAAGACCTGCAAGAATTAACCAAGAATGTCACTATGAAAGAAGTGAAGGAGGTTGTTTTTTCTTTCAGAGCTTTCAAAGCTCCTGGACCAGATGGATTCCCTCCCAACTTCTTCCAAGTCTACTGGGAGATTGTTTCTATGGACCTCTTTAATGTTGTTAAAGATTTTTTTAGATTTGGAAGACTCTTGAATCGGATGAATACTAGTTTTTTGGCCCTAATTCCTAACACCAATGAAGTTGCTTCAATAAATGATTATAGACCAACAAGTCTATGCAACACAACTTATAATATTTTCTCCAAAATCATAGTTAACAGGCTGAAACTGGTCTTAGGAAAACTGATTGCCATTAATCAAAAGGGTTTTGTTCAAGGAAAAAAAATATTCGATGCGACAATATACACTCATGAGATCTTTCACTCTATGGATTGCAGTAAAAATCCAAGTATGTTGTTGAAATTAGACATCTCCAAAGCCTATGATAGGGTTTGCTGGGATTTTTTATTTGTTGTTTTGGAAAAACTTGGCTTCACCGATAAATTTCTCAATTTGATAAAAGCTTGTGTCACTACCCTGAAGTACTCGATCTTGGTTAATGGTATTGCCCATGGTTTTTTCTCACCAAGAAGGGGGTTGAGATAGGGAGACCCTTTATCTGCCTATGTGTTTGTCATTCTGGTAGAGGCTCTAGGTCGCAACATAGAGAAACAACTTAATAATAAATTTTTGAAAGGTTTTTGTGCTGCTTCTTCTTTACTCCCTACCTCACATCACCAATTTTGTTGATGATACCATTGTCATGGGGGAGGCATCTGTTGTTGAAGCTAAATAGTGGAAAACTATTCTGGATAAATATGTTGAAATGTTAGGACAGTGTATAAATAACCAAAATAGAAAAAAATATTATTTTAATACTGACCTACTTGTGAAAAATAAAGTCATAAGGATTTTGAGGTGTCAAGAAGCGGAGTTACCTATACTTACCTGAGCCTACCTCTTTTTTTCTTGAAATCCGAACAACAACTATTGGAACTATATAGTGGAGAAAGTCCAAAAAAAAATGGCTAGTTGGAAAGGTTAATTGTTGAGTTTGGCAGGAAAAAATCAGCTTTTAAAGGCTTCACTATAGAACATTCCAGTCTATTATCTTTCAATATTTAATATACCGACATATATTGCTCAGAGAATTGAAACAATTCAACGAAGGATTTTATGGTTTGGAGTGGAGGAAAGGAAAATAATGGCTCTCATCAAGTGGGAAAAGGTGTGTACCTCAAAGAAAGAAGGAGGACTGGGAATCAAAAGATTAAAATTGTTTAGTAAGGCTCTGGTGGTGAAAATGGATTGGTTTCTCCTGGAAAATGAAAAAGATTGGGCTCAAATCCTAAGGGAAAAGTATCTAAAAAATAAGGACACTAGATATTTTATAAGGAAGAAGAAACTTCCAAATGGATCAGTGCTTTGGAATAATCTTCTTAAAACAAGAGGAGTCTTGACTAGAGGTGCAAAAATGAGGGTTGGAAATGGACTAAATACTAATTTTTGGGAAGACACCTGGTTCACAACGACCCCTCTGTTGGCTTTTGGAGACCTCCAACAAATCAAAATGAGACTAAAAAGAGACATTGGAAAAAAAATTCTAATTACTTAGTGTGGGAAGGATTGAGACCTAGGTGGAAAAGCTTCAAAGACTACTTAAACAATTTTTTTCTCAAGGGAAGCAGACAATAGAACTAGGATGTTGTGGTTGACCTGCTTATGAAACAAATAGGAAATCCTAACCTCTTCTCAAGAAATAGAAAGGATGAATGGATCTGAAAAGAAATGTTACTGGTAGGTTCTCGGTTAAATCTACCTATGACTCCATGATGCAACAAACTCAGGATTTAGGATCTTTTGACTGGCTCAATGTGTGGAGAAAGAATCTAATCCCGAAAATTAATTGTTTGTGGTAGAAAATTATACATGGTAAGATCCTCACTATATACAACCTAAATAAAAGAGGTTGGCACCTTGTCAATAGATGCAATCTTTGTAATGAAGAGGAGGAAACTATCATGCATCTGTTCTTATGCCCAAGAAGTCTGAGGTTTTTTTCTTAATATTATGAAGGTGGATTGGGTTTTTCCAGCTAATGTTCAATTTTTTTTGGAAGGATGGAGCTTTTTCCCTTATTCCCACAATATAATTAGTGATTTGTGGGGACAGATCCCCTCATTTTTGGCTTGGGGATAGTGAAAAGAAAGAAATAATAGGGTGTTTAGGGATACAACAAGGACTAGTAAGGAGTTATGTATGATTGTTAAAAGACAAATTCAGGAAAACATGGAATTTTTCTTGTATAATTAGGCTAAGAAAAAACCAACACAAAAAGAACTAAGTATAAAACAACAATGGGAGATTTCCCATGACTGAAATAACATAAACTGGCTAAAATAATTTATTAGAAATGTAACTTTGATGGTTGCTCAAAAGGGAATCCTGGACGGGTTGTTGTTGGTGGAGTGATAAGGGATGATAAGGGTGCCTATCTGATTGGATACAACAAAGGCTTAGTAACAACAACGAATAAATTTTTTGAAGCGTTTGATGTTTGGATTAGAGTTAGACATCTGAGAGAGAAGGGGTACAACAAGTTAATTATATAAGGAGACTCAAAGATGATAGTTGAATATCTCAACAACATGGTGAATATCCCATGGGAAATCAGAGATTTGTTGGAATATTATAAATAATGATACAAGAGATTTAATGTGTTAAAATTTTCCATTCCTTTAGAGAAGGTAATAAGGCGCCAAATGCGATGGCCAACCTTGGAGTAAATCAAGAAAATTAAATAGATTAGGTTTCTCTAATCTGCCTAATCAAATTAAAGAATTCTTGGTAGAGACAAACTTAGTGGGAAAAATACTCAAATAAGGGGATATGAGGATGGGAATATTCATAATTAATAAGAGTGATGGGGTGAGGCGGCTAGTGAGGATGTGGACTCCATGAATACAGGTTGACAAGTTGACTAGTCGTTGGTGGCGGCACGTTGCAAAAGGATTGCCAATTCCTGATAAAAGGAAAAGCCAAAGATGGAAAGGACAACCAAAATGTAGAGTTTTATACCTTGACATGAAAGATTTAATTAGGGAAATAAATTGCATGAGGATAAATCTGGAGTTCGATCTTCGATATGACAGATAGACTTGCAGTCATAACAATAAAGAGGGAATAAAATAAGTGTTATCATTGCAAGAAAAGGAGGTAGAGCTATCACTATCAATAATGATGATAGGTGAAAGGTGATAATTGAGGATTGAGCTCTTCAATGCATCATAGAAAAAACTCTAAGCCGAATATGTTTCAAATGAGTAGCCACAGAGTCACCATTAGAACTGAATGTGTTGAATTACTTATTGCCAATGTTGAAGATGCTGAAGCGCATAGAAGTGAATTTCTTCTCATTCCTAAAAAAATACAAAGCCTATATAGCACCATGGGAGGCCCAAGGAAGCGTACTGAACCACACAAATATGAATCGCTTTGCAACAATGAGGAGGTCTAGGGTTTTTTTGAGTGGGCGGGTTTCACTCTGTATTTCGCTGCAATGGAGGGATACACTGAAAAATTCAGCTACAAGTTTACCAATGCATGGAGGGATATCGAAGTAAACCTAGGTAGGCTCCAATTTAAGGTGGATGTGAAGTTAATTGTGCAAGTGATGAATTTGGCTTATGAGGGAATGAAGGTGGCTAAGGTTAGCATTGGTAAGTATCAAGACTATTTTGAGAATTTTTTTGAAGGAAAAGAAAAACCTGAAAGATTTCAAAATGGTTGCTCTAGGATTAACTTACCACCCTCGTATCATAATGTTTGTTTTATTTTTATGAAATATTTTACCCTTGAGGGGTGCTACCAGTCTGTCCATGGGTATCATTTTCCAATTCTCAACCACACAAGACATCAGGAAAAAATAACCTATCTTTCTTTTTTATTTTCTTCCTTGAGCCAAAGTCTAACTCATGGGGCCAATCCACCATTACACCAGGGACTCATAAGAGCCATATGAAAATTCATGTTAGCTAAGACCCTGCAGAAAAACCCTGCCCTCAATTTGCTTATAAGCCCAAAACCCCAAAGCTCGGTGAAAATTGAGCTTATTGAAGACCTTCCCCACCCCTCGACCAAAAATCCCAATAAGAAATCCCCTAGCCCTAATATTGCTATGTGGAAGGACTTGCTTATGGTAACACCTGAGAAAAGAAAGGAGGTTTCTATGGAGATGGGGTAGGTTTGGTGGGCTTCTTATTTTTGTTGTTTCTTACCACTTGTTATTCTTCTCATGATGTACTAATTTGTTCGAGTTAGGGCCCTCTCCCTGCTTAACCAATCAAAAACATATCAAGCCAATTCCCCATGTTGAAGATAAAAAAAAACCTCAACATCGGTGTGAAATAAGCACAATGCACCCCACTCATTCAGGATAAACTCTATGTGAAGATGAATAAAAGAGAACATTTTATATAGTCATTTTTTGCTACTTTCCCCACCACTATTGGTTTCAGCTCCTCCAAACTCTTCATCGTTGGTATTCAGATTTTACTTCTTTGTTTTGGTGAGTTGCAACTTGAAAATAAGGTTTCAACGAGGCTTTTAGAGTATCTTTATTAAAATGAAAAAGATATGATAATGAGGACATTTAGGTTTTTACATTACCCATTTTTTGTTGCTTTCCCCATCGCTATTGGTTTTGAATCCTCCAAAATTTTCATCACCAGTATTCGCCTTTCACTTCTCTATTTTTATTTTTTTTTGGGGGGGGGGGGGGCATTAGTAGATGCAGGCTAACAATTTCATTCCAAACTGTAGTGCTCGGGTTGAATTTATACCATATGGAGTCTCCTTCTTCTCCAACCCAACAACTCACTTCACAAATGGCCTAAATGTTTTTGATTTCATAGGTGAGAGATAGTGAATGTTACCAATCTTTTCAATCTCTTTCACCAGTACTACAAATATTAGAATGTTTAATCTTACAAAGTTGGGTACAATCTAATAAATATTTTAGATTAGTGAAATGGGTTCATATTAGCAAGGGATGCATTTTTGATTGCAACTGCTTACTTGGAGCTCCCTTTCATACCTCTATATCGTGAGCTCCCTGTGTTGCCTTCGTATCTTTAGCAGGCAAGATTTTTCCATGGAGCTAATTTTCCCACTTCTCCGTTTTGGAAAGTTGCAACCTAAAAATAAGGTTTTGACGAGGGTTTTAGAGTATGTTTATTAAAATGAAAAAGATCTGACACATTTAGGTTTTTACATTACCCATTTTTTGTAGCCATATTTTTTTTCTTTCCTCATTGCTATTAGTTTCAACTCCTCCAAACTCTTCCTCACTGGTATTCACTCTTCTATTTCAGCTCACACATGCAGCGCGTGATTAGGGTTTATGACCAAGAATGAGTCAAGAGTTTATTTTTCTTGCTTAACTTTATTTTTTCTCGATTAACTTTATTTTTCTTGCTTAACTTTATTTCAAAATGGAATCCAAAATAAATATATTAGAATACATAATATCATGCTTATCTTGCACAATAAATATTATTAAATATATTATCCACTTTAATATCATATTGTCTAATTTTTATTTGTGTGACTAATTATTTAGTTGTGTTTTTTAGCCGATGATCAAATTAGTTATTTATAGTTGTGTTGCAAAAAATGAGTAGAATTTAGTCATCTTTAGTTGTTGTGACTAAAAGTATTAGTCATGTAGTCATTTATTTTCCAAATTCTACTAGTGACCATAAACAGAGGATCAACACCGTCGACAAATGGAGACAAGTCTATCTCATAATCCACCACCTATAGATGTTGCACAACAAGTAATCACTACATGGAAAGGGTACCTTTCTTGACATCATAAGTAACCTACTTGCCATGAATGGGGATCCTTAGAATACATCAAACATCCTCAAGGGTGACTTTTGCCTCATCAATAGGAAGATGGAAGGATGACATCTCAAAATGCTATCTCTCAACAAGTGTGATCATCATCACCCTATGACATTTGATCTCAGGCATATAATAGATGTGTCAAAGACCAACAACATCAAAGAATTCTCTCTCAACCTCTTGAAACACGACAGTAAAATTAAAAAAACTATCATGGTTTTTACTCCCTGGAATACAGTGGCTTGAGAACCACCTACAAAAATTCAACCGACAATGTCAAAAAAATTCTAGAAAAACAAATCACAAAATTAAAACTACAAACAAACTAGCTAAATCATTCATTTTTTATAATAGTGAGCCCTTTTTAACGATAGTGACATGTTTCTATGAAAGAAACCTTGTTTACTATGATAGTAGCTAGTTTCTACGAAAGCAGCTAATTTCTACAACTATGTCTACCTTTTACAATAGCACACAACTTTGACAATATTGGTTACTTTTCTAAAAGGTTTACAATAGTGTGTACTTTTTACAAAACTAATACACAATAATGAATGGATTTTACAATAGAGATCAAATTAAACTATAGCATGGACTTTTTACTATAGCAGTAAACCTACATAGTACACTAGCAAAAAAATAAAGACAATAGAATGAAAAATATGAAACTACCACTATCGTCCTAGAAAATTTTGAGCATTAATTACATAAAAAAAATGATGAAAATAAGAATGGAAAGATGACATATTGTGATGCCTACACTGGCTAGCCTCCCAAACAAACAAACTACATCTACTCGGTGTGGGGCACCCAGAATCCTCGCCATCACAAATTGACAATCGTAGCAACCTGATCTCTAGAGGAAAGAATTCAATAAGGCTAAGAGTATAAATGAGGAAAAATGAAACCCTAATTTCCTATTTTAACCCCCCTAAACCCTAATTTTTACCTTGGGAACCCTCCTAGGTTTTAATTTTGAGCACTCTGGAACATCTGAAACCATAAACATGAGACCTATAGCCTAAATTTGCATCCTCTATGCATCTAAACTACAACAAAACCTTGTTGTGATCTTGACCAGAAAAGTATTTTTTCCAAACAACCTCTCGAGGGGGCAACCCAATGTCATATTATTTATCTGCTAACTGTCGGGGCATAGTGGGGCATATAAAACAATTTAAATCTTGATTTGAGCATCAAATTCTTTGAAACAATGTAACCAGCACTTTATCTCAAAGAGGGGCAAAATATAGACATGTAAAAATGACCTAACGTATATCAAATATCCTAAACTACATTTTCCCATTATCATCACTTTCATTATCACTATTGCATTTCATCTCATTAACATCATTAATACCATTTTTAATATCATTTACATCATTAACCCTATTTCCCTCTATTAATCCACTTTTTAACATCATTTACATCATTAACCCTATTTTTCCTCTATTAATTGAATAATCTTTAATTATTTAATTAATTCACTATGTCATTGAATCTAATTTAACTTTATTCCTCCTGATTAATTAAATAAACATCAATTATTTAACTATGTCACTAATATACCTTATTCCTCTAAATCAATTAAATTGTTATAATTAAAAATTTAATTAAACTACCTTTTTTCTCTAAATTTGAATAAACAAATCAAATATTCAAAATCACTCAACATGGTCAACAAACAAATATATCTTTATTTATTAAAGTCAAAAGAAAACTTACACGTTCATCTCCAATATTAATTAATTATTCAATTAATTAATTTTATCCTCGCCCCTTTTTGATTTAGTGAATCATGACCATTGATTTCTCACTCTAATTAGTTTACTAACCCATTTATTTCCTAATTCAACTTGACTTTCTCAATCCCACTAAACACTCAACTTGAATTTCTTAATCCCACCAATCATTCCAATCTAATCCCACTGATTATCCAATTAAATTCCTTGTTTGGATCAATAAGAGGAGTTAATTGACCAATCTATTTCCTCTCAACAACTCTCAACCATTGATCGTGATCTTTCACTATGGAATCTCGATCATTCATCAAAAACCTAGAAATCTATAAAACAACCTTCTTCCTTCTCAAAAACAATCAAAGAATCTAGAGAATTTGTATGGATAGGTCATGTTTAATTGACTATTGAATTCTTAAGAGAAAATACTTACATCAAGTTGATCACTATTAACATACCTTTCGAAGATTTTGCACATTGGAGACTTCGTATTGATCAAAGTGATCTGACATCAATGCAAATTACACTTCGACATGGGATTGTAATATTGTAATTCATGAATTTATTTTATGTTCTCTTTTATGATTGCATTGCTTGATTCATTGCTTTATAATTTCATTTCATGAGTAGGTTGGAATTTTTCTTTGCTTTGATCTCTTTCGTTTGATTTCATTGTTGTTTCCTTATGCTTATTCCCCCCCTTACAATATTATATTCATAAATTAAGTGTGGAACGTGATGCAATGTAATGAAGGTTACATAAAACATAATCATTCATCTTCCATCTAGTTTATCTATTTTTTTATCTATCTAAAAATATTATAAGTGAACTACTTAAAACTAGGTTGACAGTATCGAAGTTATGTGATATAAATAATAAGAAGTTAAAATATTTCCTTATATGACTATTATTTTAGAGATACTCATTTATTTTCTAATCAAGACAATATATGGTGCAAAATTCCAACATTGCACCATGAGTTGGTTGTAACTTCATCTTAAATCATTTTACCATCTTTGAGAAGGATGGTCCCCATTATAACTAGTAGTAGAAAATGTTGAAAGTAATTGAAAAATTAAACTTTAATGAATTATTTTCTTTCATAAGTGACTTAGCCTAAATATTTTTATATCAAAACTAATTTCCCTTAAATAACTTATAAAGGAAGTAGGATAATATAATATTTACATATCTTTTTATATGTCATCTGACAAATTCACCACTGACAATTCACCGACGAAAAACTCACTGCCATGACAAATTCATCACCAAGTAAAATTCATCGCCAACAATATTTTTTAATATATATTTCGATAACTTTGAATTTTATTTATAAAAAAATAATTTTCACCTCTGTTACAATTTATTAACAATTTTATTTCTTAGTAATTTCTATTCATCTGAATAATAATTATTGATTTATTGAGATACCCTCTACAATTATTTTTTACCTATTTATTTATTGAGATACCTGAAAAATAATAATTATACACCTCTATAATTGCCAATAATTGATTTATTGATATGATTTATTTTTTGTGTTAGGTTTGGTTCATAGTAATTTCTATCCATCTCTTTTATTTTCATTATTTTAATTTGTTTATTTCATTTGCATTATTTTAATTTTTTTATTTCTATGCCTGCCGACTATCCTCCATAGTCCATCTCCACTACACATATGGTATATAAGCTTTCATTTTCATCATTGTTTTATTGTTTCATGATAGCGATCTATTTAAGTTTTTAAAATAAAAATTCTGCTTAAATTTTATCAAACTGAAAAAGATAAGCAAAAATTGTTTCTTGATGGTTATTTCTTTCATAAAGAAAAACAATCTGAAAACAAAGTTCACTGGAAATGTAAAGATTATCAAAAAACCAAGTGTCATGCTCACGTGACTACTAAAGGTGATGTGATTATTAAACAGTTTAATGAACATAACCATATTGTAGATATAGTGAAAGTTGAAGCCACTAAAATTTTGAATGATATTAGTGATATTGCTAAAAATATGCGTGATATACCCCAATTTGTAATAAGAAGTGTTGTTGTTGAATGCAGCCAAGCAACAACTGCTAAAATTCTAAGTATGGATACCATGAAGAGAACAACAAGAAATATAAGAGCTAAATAATATGATGGGCCTATGATCCCAATGCATTGAGAAAACATAATTTTTTTTGAAGAATATACAAAAACACATCATGGAGAGCTATTTTTTCTATTTGATTTTAGACCTAATGGCAACGTGATTTTAATATTTTCTATTGAAAGAAATCTTTGAGAATTGGTGCAATGTGCACATTGGTATGTTGATGGCACTTTTAAAAATATTCTGCAACTATTTACCAATTATATACTCTACATGGGCTACAAAAAAATGCTTGTTTACCTTTAGTATATGCATTGTTGCTTGATAAGACCGAACATGTGTATATATGATTACTTCAAAAAATAAAAGATTTGGTACCATTGCATCACCAAGATCAATAACAATAGATTTTGAAAAAGCTATGATAAGCGCAACAAAAATAGTGTTTCCAACGACAAAATTACATGGGTGTTTTTTTCATTTTTTCCAATTCATTTTTCGCAAAATACAAGCTCGTGGATTAAAGAATTGTTATGAAATGGATGATGTCTTTGCTTTGAGTATACGCTTGTTGTCTGCCTTAGCATTTATACATGTGCATGATGTAGTAAACGCATTTGACACACTATATGAGAGCAATATTATACCTCTTGAAGCTCAAGATGTAGTTGATTATTTTGAGGATACATGGATTGGACATCCTGATAGACGTCAACAACAACGACCACCAAAATTCCCAATTGAAATGTGGAATTGTTATGAGGGAGTTTCAAAAGATTTGCCCAAAACCATTAATTCAATTGAAGGTTGGCACAGAGGATTCCAACAAAAAAAATTGGCACATCATCCCAATATTTGGAAATTAATTGACAACATTAAAAGAGAATGGAGCATAAATGAGGTTCAAATTGAACAATATTTAAGTGGTCAAGAGTAGCAAAAAAAGAAAAAATAGAAAGATTATGCTAAATAGATAAAAAATGTAGTGGCTAAATATGACGAGACCAACAATATTTGTGATTACTTGCAGGGTATAGCTAACAATACTAATTATTAGATTATATAATCCTCATATGTATAATTGATTATAGACGATTGATAAAATAAAATATATTAAAAAATATTTTTATTTTTATTTTTATTTTCATAAATCAATTATAAATGATTGATAAAATAAAATATATTGAAAAATATTTTTATTTTTATTATCATAAATCAAATTCTCTAAGTTAATGGGATTAACTTTTATTATCATAAATCAAATTATTCTTTTGCAAAAAAAGTCATTTTTTTCCAAATATAAATTAAATAATATTAATCACGATTAATTTTCTGCAGCGGTGAATTGCTGACAGTGAATTTTCCTAGACCCCTTTTTATATATATTTAAATAATTTAAATAAATAAAATAAATTAAAACTTTTAAAAAATAATGATAGATTTTTTAAATTGCTAACTTTAAAATCACGTATAATTTTAATATAAAGAAACATAAATGAAAGCTTAGTCTAATCAGAATAACATTAAAAAAAACTACAAAAATAAAATGAAAGAAATAATTCCTTTAAGACCTCAAAGGTGTTCTCATTTATTTCTTAAATAAAAGCTTCAAAAAATCTTAGCATGGATATGGAAAATTTCTTTTTTGGGCAATCTCTTCCATGGTGGACAAGTAGAGTGGCTTGAATTATTTATAGTGAATATTATTTTGTAGGATTTTGATTAAATAAATTTGAACACTTAATCAACACCAAGTAGAATAGATCATGAAAATCTAGTTGATGAAAACAAATATAGCTTAATGGCAGATGGAATCTGCATCACTTGTTTCCTCTACTATGTCATCATATCCCTATAAAAGTAGAAAAGCCATGAATCTGGAAAGAGAAAAGCCCAACTGATAGTACCATCTTTTCAAATAAATTAGTTGCATGAAAGGACCCATTAACTAATATTATTCCATTTATGATAAATAATCAATAACATGTGAGGTAGAGGATGAGGGATGCTCCTTGAATATATGGGCCTCACTAACAAACTACCAATAGATCATGAATCCAAAGATATAAGAGAAGGACCGTCATGATATATACAATAAATATTATAATTATTAGGTAATGCAATACCATTGATAGTTGAAAAAGACGAAATATGATCATCCAAGGAGATGAGTCACTAAAGGAAAATCACCATTATATTTCATAAAAGAAGCATCATTATCATGGGTCATATAAGCAAAATTAATAAGTTTGTTTAAAGTAAAGGATAAGGAATCTATGACTAAGAACTAGCAATATGAAGCACACAAATAAATATTGGAGAACATTTATGAATATGGCTCATTACAAGAATATTACACTCATTTCATTGTCAAAAAACTAAACCAAGTGTAACTATTTTTTTATATTGATTAATATTTAGAAATGCAGCTCATTGCAAGCATCTAAGTACATTTGAGACCAACAACATAGATATCAAATTTACAAGACAATTATGGAAGTCTTAGATGTTGGAAATATAATGAACAATGAACCCAAATGAAGTTTTAGCCTTCAATGGATCAATCAAGAAAGATACCATTTACAAGCCAATTATGGAAGTCTTAGATGTTGGATATATTGATGAACAATGAACCCAAATGAAGATATAGTATTCAATGGATCAATCAAGAAAGCGTTGCAACATGAGCATGAAGATAGATGAATGATATATGATGAAAATATGATCTATTGATTTATATGAGATTGATTTAGATTGGTATTGAATTCATCGTATTCATTGATCTAGAATATCTAATATGATTTACACTGTACAAGCACCTTGTATATATAGGCAAGGTGTGAGGAGGTAGGATAACTATCCTTGATACAAGCATTAAATGCCTAATGCAAATAATAAATGCATAAGAAAACTATTAAATTCCTAGATGACTAAAAGTAAATAATGAGACATGGCCCCATTATAACTAACTTTTAGAAATGACACCTAGGATAACTTAACTCCTAAGTAAGCTTAAATCATGTGAATAGGTCCTCACTAATGACTAGTTAGTAAGTAACCCTTCACACCACTACCCCCCATAAGTGAAACTTAGGGAGCATAATTATTATGAAAATTATGAAATATCAAAATGTAATATGGGTCCTGACAATGAGGCCATGTTAGGTACCCATATACAAATAATCATGCAACTAATCTTTCACAACTAGAGAAAAGGAGAAAACCACTGAGACAAAACTCCTCTCCAAAAAAGAAATGCAATACAAATCATGTACAAGTGATAGAAGTGATGTATGGAGGTCTCAACATCAATATCCTCAAGAGCAACATCCATCACAAGAATACAATATAGTCAATAGCCCTCCCATAAGAGGGAAAGATAGAGAGACTATTTAGGCCCCCCCACAATGTATAATCATCTACAAAAGTGGTAAGTTCCTGAAGAAAAAACATGATTTAATATTGACAAACAACTTGTCTCCCTTTCGAAAGAAAAAAAACAAAGTATAAATACAAGAATGCTTCCCATTCCATATAGGAATTGAAAGAAAGAAGCGTACATATGTATGATAATATCTCTAAAAAATGCTCATGTGTCTCCTTTCCCAAGGTAGATGAAGATGCCACAATCAAATCATGTACATGCCCAACCAAAGAAGAAGGTGAAAAACTAGGACTATTCAGAAACTTATGTAGAGAAAGATCCAAAGAAAATGATGGTTTGAAAAAATATGCGCAATGACTATTATCAAAGAGGATAGATAACCCCTCAAATGTGTCTCCTCTAAATTTGAAATGTGAGACTTCACAAACAAGGATGCAATGTTTGATAAATAGGAATCCTAATCAAGAAGATAATGAGATACATATTGCAATGAATCACTTGAAATTCTCAATGAGTCACCAACTGAAGGTGAATGGTCCTACTAAATAGGAATGATGGGAGCCTTAATCAATGACTTTGCAAAAGGAATCAATGAAGGTGAAGGTACATCAACTATATTTGAAGGAGAAGAAGGAGCATTTGAATAAACCTTGTCATCCTCATCTAAAGATTCGAAGTACTCCAAACAATAAAACTCCCAAATACTCTTATCATCATAGGGTATCCTGTCTGAAAAATGAAGAGGCCCAAATAGTTTGAAACAAGATCATCTGGGAATGGCTAAGTATCAAGATCTCCATATACCTCCCAAATTTTAGTCCAAAGAGTATGAGAACACTCAAAATGTCATCATCAACATGCATTATAATAAATCCTAAGACATGGCCCCTTTTGCAATTCTAAGCATATTTCTTACTAGTTGTACCAAGAGGTAGAACAAGATCGTACAAATGTGGCAACAAATGAAGCCATCAGAGATGTGTTATGATGCCATCTCTCCATTGTTTATAGTTTCCCCTATTTAACATAATTAATGAGTGATGAATGAAAACCCCATAATGAATGATAATAGATCTCCAAAATTACAAAGACATTAACCTTCAACAATAATTAGAAACTCCCAAAATATGATGCACAACTAAAAATGAATCCTTCTCAACAAATAGAACTTATCCAAATAGCAGTACATCCTAGTAATCAATTAAATGCCACAAATTGAAAAAACTCAATAGATAGTACATGGGGCTGAATTTGAAAAAATTACATGAATAGAATGATAGAGCTCTTAATCACCTTCGCAATGCTGTTGGAATCTCCAAAATCCAACAATTTGGTAAAAATATGTGAGCTCAAGAGTCTTAAAGGGAATCTTCACTTCAAGCTATAAATATTTTCACCTACAAAAAATCTAGCAAAATTATCTACACCACTACAAAGTACATGAAACTAGCTTTCTATCAATATCTCATTTACAAAATTTTGATATCTTGGTGAAAAGTTATGGCAAAATGAAAAAAAGTCATGTTTTAGGCACTGTGTAGGGTAAATAGGGGAAAAAATTTGGCTCCTCAAGCACTAGCCCTTGGTTGCTTATGTGACCAAGGATCTAGTGGGTGGGAAAAATACTTGCCGCCTTAAGCAACGATGGGGTGATGATAAGTGGTGGCACCACTTCGCTTGGTGTCAAAACGCTAGCAATAGAACCCAAGGATCGAAAAGTCAACAACTGGTGAAAGGAGTACGGGCCTAACAATGGAAAAATATAGAAGTGAAGAATGAAACCAATAGTTGATGGTTTAAATGAGTCTATGGGCAAAGAAACTAATGCCCCTTGACAACCCTGTAAAGATTTGTGTATGCCCAACCTGTCATAAATAAATTTTGACCAAACAAAGATTTTTGGCGCAAAATATATTATTGCCTCCAAAAATATTATACAACAATAAAATATTTAATCACCCAAACTTTAAAAGGTGCCTAAAAATTTAATTATTCCTACAAAGTTTTTAATAAATGGTAGGTGATAGAAAAAAGTAAATGTTGTCTAATTTGAAGATTTGGTCCACAAAATTTCATTAAACCCACCCAAAAAAATTATGCCAAACTCTATAATATAAATGCCTGATGAAATTTTTTAACCTGTAATAATATAACCCATAGAAAAAAAATCCTAGAACCGTACAACCATACGGTGTGGAATCTCCTTGTTGCTACTAGAAAAACCTCGGATGCCTCCAAAAAAGTGTCAAATTTCAACAATTTGACATGTTTTAGGGGTTTTGGGCCTCCTGAATGCAATGGCGAGGTCATATATAACCTAATGTGTTGCAGAAATCAACTACCTCACAGATAACGTCAACTAGCCTAAAATGCAAACCCTCTAACTTGCAATGAAAATCTCCTCAAGCTCAACTCTCCAATACGAGATGGACTTTTCAAGGCCTACGCTTTGATACCATGTTAGAAATATTGATGAACAATGAACCCAAATGAAGCTACAATATTCAATGGATCAACCAAGAAAGATACCATCCACAAGAAAGTGTTGCAACATGAGCATTAATATAGACAATTGATATGATCAAATTATGATCTATTGATTGATATGAGATTGATATAGACTGATATTGAATTCATCGAATTCATTGATCTGGAATATCTAATATGATTTAAAATGTACAAGCACCTTGTATATATAGGAAAGGTGTGAGGAGGTAGGATAACTACCCTTGATATAAACATTAAATGCCTAATGCAAATAATAAATGCATGAGATAATACATGAGAAAAGTATCAAATTCCTAGATGACTAAAAGTAAATAATGAGGCATGGCCCCATTATAAATAGATTCTAGAAATGACACCTAGGATAACTTAACTCCTAAGTAAACTTATCATGTGAATAGGTCCTCACTAATGACTACTTAGGAAATAACCCCATTCACACCAACATTAGAATCACACCTTAGATTTTCATATAAGATATCACTTAGATTTTGAACTTAAATCTCTATATTAAGAATCCAACAATTTAATCAATTAAACTTAATCTTTGTAATATCTTATACTGTAGTAATTTAGATCCATATTCCTACCTAGCTTCGAGGGAATGACCATAATAAAATCACATAGGCATGACATGTTTAAAAGGAATTGAAGTAAAATTATTGCTCATAAATGAATCCTCCCCCTGATATAATTACCATCTAAATATTTATCATAAAAAAATATATACATGTACTAATTAAAGATATTTCATTACACTTAAAAAATAAATTTTATCATAATATAAAACAATTCCAGTAATTGAGTAATTTACTTTTCAACCATCTTTAGTAAAAATTTAAAAAAATGGGTTTAAAAGCCTAGACATGAATGCCTATATTAGTGGAAGCTTGTAGGGTTCACTATCATCCTTTTTTCTTCCAACCAATGTTATTGAGAGAGGAGGAGAGCCCATTTAAATGGCAATCACCACCAAAATAGTAAACATCAAAAAAATGGTTCAAGTTGAAGGCGGTGTGAGTTCCTAAGGTAGATGTTATGTTGGTTTATGTTATTTTCTTAGTTGTGAAAGGGGAAAAGGAGTAGGGTACTAGAGAGTAGCAATTTTGATGGATTTTGGATGACCAGATCAAACTCATGCAACTTCAACTATTAGCATAGTTTCTTTCCTTGTATCTTCCTTTATATAAGGCCCAACCCCATCTACAACTTTTGTGACTCTTTGATAAGTTCAAGTATGCTAGCTTAGTGAATTATTTGATTTCTTCACCAAAATTGTTTAAGTATGATATAACATTAGAACCATAAATGAATATTAGGTGTTAATATTTACTTCTTACTCTCTTAGAACATCATGTTAAAATGAGTGTGTATTGAGAAAAACATATATATTCGAGTTCTAAAGGTATAGGAGACCATCATTAATTGTACCCAGATTACATGATATTCAAATTATTCTAAGACCTAGCTTAAATCATTATGGCGGTAAATGTGCTTTATTACTTTTGAATTGGTGATTAACCAACCTAATTAGGAATTTAGGCAAACACATGAGATTCATATTTCATAGAAGTATCATATGTCGAAAGAATTTAATTGGATATGAGATAAGGAATGATGTATACCTAAATTTAGTCCAAATAGTTTGCTAATTTGTTTTATGTCACTTGGAAAGGGTAATATCTAGGAATTAGGAGAAAAAAAACATGGATCCTATAGACCTTGATTAGAGAATACATTCCCTTAACACTAATACAACAGTAAAGCATAAACCGGTTCCAATAGCTTGTAAAACTACTTGAGATGAATATATATGCAAGTAAAATATAAATTACACAAAGTTGAGCATTCACAATGGACACAAGATATGCGATGGGAAAACCTTTTTAGGTAAAAAACCCATCACACAAAGTACAGACTAATTGTATTACAGCAACAAAACGGTTACATACAATTTATAGTCATCTCTATTTAGCTCACAACAACACTCACCAATTCTCCCTGTTACAATGTTGTCACAACACAACATACAGTTTGAACTCACTTCTTTTCAATCACATACTCGACTTACATAAGTCATACATTGCAATCAAT